>SCLH01000949.1:24559-92246 GCA_004367855.1 Oikopleura vanhoeffeni | reverse complement strand
CACTTGAGGGTACTATGGTTATTTGTAAAGCGCGGAGTGTTAATATACAGGTTGAATTTTTGTTTGGGGTTTTTTGGCGGTCACTGCGGCCTGATAAAATATTGGTGAGGAGGCGTGAAGTAATTTATCCCTGACAAAACAACCAGCGTCGTCCACCATTCAGAGCGTGTGAGATTTGAAAATTAATAATTAAAAACAATGAAGTTTATAACTTTATTACGCTTTTTAAGAATTTATGAGAGAGAAAACTTAAGAAATTTCACGAAGAACATTTGATATAAGACGAGAAAATATTGAATATTTGAAACTGTTATTAATTTAATTGGTCAATGTGCATTTCGAAAATAATTTCATTAAGACCAAATTGGGTGACAAAAAGCAACACTCGTATTTCCCAATAATTCGAGTACAATCAAACGAAAATACAGGAGGTTTAATTATACATCGATCACGGAGCCTTCATAAGTATTGTTGTGGCACTTTTTGCCAACATAATTAAACGCTTTTTAAACGACTTATCTATTGAGTTCTTAGTAGATTTAACTGAGACAACGTTTAAAGATAAATTCAGAACTGTTGATTTTACAATTTCAGGAAATTCTCAAAATTAAAAATGTCTTATTCGGACCATTTTAAATGTATAGTATTCAATCCAAAAGCCGATTATCTAAAATGTTGGCCTTAAAATGACCAAAATGCCCCGTATATTTAATATTGAGTACTTTCGGCGTATATCGGATTACGACCTGGGGGTGAAGACATCTTCCAGAAATTAAAATATTTTATTTTCTGAGTAACTTTTTAGAACACCCCGCCATTTGTCCCGCTGCCATTGAAAGCAAGACCAAGATATTAGCAACGGCATTCAATTAAAACTCAAACCAAATTTTATTGGGTTTCACCCGATTATACCGTAATTGACCGTTAAAGTTTAAAGACGATTCACGTGGATTTAGCAGAACATGAGTTTTCCTCGTCAAATCTTAATTATCTTGCAGAGTGAGCATAATTTCAATTTTTTCCCATGTTAACAGTGTTCGTGTTATTGGGGCATTTCTTCCATCTGTTCATATTTTTCGAATTTTTTACTCTTCCAAGTACTTTTCTTTACTTAGAATATTTAACAGCTTGTCCAATTTGTAAAAACGACTTTTCAGCTTTGAGACGAAGCAATGTTGCAATAGTAGATGGTATCTTCAGCCTAACTGTCGGTTTGAACTGTTTGTCTCAAATTTGTGGACTTTCAGTAAATTATCGCTCGAAATTTCGATCTTAAACTTGCCGGCGTAAATTTGTAATTCATTTTCTTATTTTCTTATGCTCTCTCTTTTCTCGTCATATTACTAGAACTCTTACTAATTATATCCTATTTTTTGGTTATCGATTTCTTGTGTAGTGTTTAAGAAGTGTTACAGATTGCCCGAGACTTTTATACGTAACGTTACAGTGGCGCAGTGGTGAAATTGCAAATATCACTCGCAAATTAAACTGACCGAGCTTTCTTTTGCTCCGATGCGTCACCTCAGAAAACGCGACGAGGACACGCTATTATTTTTTTGATGAAAATGCAAAATTAAATTAAACTTAAAAATCCTCCTGAATGTGCCCTCGTGTGGTTAACAGGAACGTTAACTTATATATATTGCAAGCCATTTTTACGCCTACAAATTATTAGAAGGCGAATTATTTTCTTCGAAAAGCCCGTCTAAATATTCACATTTTTCATTCACTGCAAAATCAAAAGTTTCCTCTTTATGAACCCAAACATTGTAATAATTATTTCCATCTTTAATCAAAAACGTCAGGAGGAGGAATTACGTGTTTAACGGCCTTGTATCACGTGACTTCTCTTTGAGTGACCGTGTAAAAACCCCAAACATAAATTCAACCCTGTAAGTACAGCAGTAATTTGAATTGTGAAAAAACACTCCCGTGTTATACTCAAACGATTCTTTTATCCCTAGTAGCATAATCAGCGGATTATTTATCAGGAAATAGTTGTCGGCGCATCAAAATCAGCAGCTGCCTTTGCCCACTGGTAATTCATTGGTAATTCATTTTCTGCTATTTTAGTCTGTCTCTTTTCGTATTTCTAGAACTCTATTTATTAACAACAATAAAACATTTTTAATAATAAACATTTTGTGAAAAAATATTGAACATTTTTATTCTCTCAGAGAAGGTAGGAAAATTTAAAAACAATTTAAATATTTTAAGTTTTTTTTATCAAATGCGCCGTTCTGAACGGCCCGTTCATGACAGTAAGTCATCTGAAAAAAACATCTAACTTAATTATCCATACTTTGGATTCCATGAAGATATTAATCTCATTTACTTATCAGCTACCCTTTGAAAAAAACACAAAAAAGATATTTCTTATTATTCATTTCACAGTTTTGTCCGTATTAATCAGGCTTCCAAAAGGGATAGGAATGGAAGGGATAAACCAAGAGGGATAGAGATTGGATAGGGATGGGAAATTCAGAGCCATAGAGGGGCTGGGAAGTCCAATCCCCCCTTTTATCCCTTTCCCCTTTTATGTCAACCCCCCTTCTATCCCGTTTTTATCCCTTTTTCTATCCGTATCCTGTTTTATCCTTTTTCTATCCCTACCTTTTTTTTGCAATGATCATAAATATAAACACTCTTCAAAAGTTTTACTGTCTTTTATAATTACATAGGGATGGAAAATTACATACGGATGGAAAATCGGTGGGGATGCATCACTTTTGGAAGCCTGGTATCAATACCCCTTTCCCTTTTTGAGCTTTGTGCTCTCTACTGACCCCTGTTCAAAAATGAAAAATCCAAGAAATGCATCCTGAGCGTATTTGGTTCTTGAGTGCTTACGAAAAATAGTCAAATTCAATATGATTGTGAATCGAAATTTGCGATACCTAGAAACAAATAGAAAATTTTGCGATTTTGGGCGCTAAAACGACAATTCGTACCGAGGTTGACCTTTAGAAATTTATTTTTGGCACTTTACAAAATTGATGAGTTTTTTTCTCAAATAATCGAAAATTTCCCAAAGAAATTTCCCTTAGAAATTCCCCGATAAGCCATAAACTGGGGTAATTGCATTCGCACTTCACAAAATTCGTTCTAGATTTGAATTTATTGATTCTGAGCAATTATTCTGAAACTAATTATCAGAAATAATCGACAGAAAATAAGAGAAGTAAAGAAAAAGTTACCATACATGTATATGCTTGAGTTTTTAAATCTTAGTGCCGTTCTTGACATGTCGCGACAGGTAGTCATCATTTAATAGCTTTCTTGATTTCAAATTAATGAATAATTATTTTTAAAATCAGAAAAAAATGAGAAAAATTTAGAAAAATTATGATGGAATTTCAAATCGTATTCTGGCAGTCAGTAATCTTAAAATCGCATCTGATATAATTCTCCAGAGATTAATCAGTCTAATTATAAGCCTACCACTTTGAGTTTTAATTTTAATTTTTGATTACGTTTAAATTTAAAAGAAAAAATATTTTGAAAATATTGCCGACTTTTCGTCCAATTTTTTTTAATCACAATCTAGGTAAAAACAATATGAATAGCCACTTAGTCTTTTTCGTAAGGCCTACATATTTTCTAACCACTGAGTAGTTACTACTCTTTGAAAAATATATTTTTTGCCATTTTTTAGTAATTTTTGAAAATTTCTTCATAGCAACTTGGTATTAGGCTATTACTATCAGCAGTGCTGATTCAGCACGTCCACAATTAATAAATAGTTCACACTTAAAAACAAAAAGTGAACCTTCTAGATTCTAATTTAGATTCTAAGAAATTATTATTTTAATCAACCAAAATAATAAGAGAAGTTAATAAAAATTAAATTATTTTGAGTTTTTAGTCGGATTCGGAAAGTGAGTCATCTTAAAATAGCATCTGATACATTTATCCATAGATGAATAATTCATCATGAATTATCCTAAAAAGTTGTTGGCTAGGCTTTGAATCGAATACGAAAAAACTCATTTTCGATTTTATACATTGTATAACTTTCGTTTCACTAGCGGAACAAAAATGAAATTGAGTAGACTAGCGAACCATGTCTGTATCGACATCTCGTTTGCGCAACTCTTAAGGGCCTTGGTGCATTTTGACAGATTTGCACTTTTTCTATTTTTTTTGTCTTGATAGGAAACTTTTTGTCACTTCGAAATTTTCGGATAAAACTTTTTCAAACACAAGTTGCCACTTGTCAGCTTACTTTGTATAATCTGAATTTTTCTTCAGATTGATTATTTTTTTAACATCTTAACAAATCGTCTTTTGAAAAAAGCACTCCAAAAAAACCCTCAAAAAAACACTCAAAAAAACACTCTAAAATACGGTCCTGTCTAGCGCGTTGAAAATTTAGTCAAATCGAAATTTATTTTTGAGGAAAAGTCGAAAAAACGAAACTTTTTAGCACCATCGAAAAAAATATTTTTTCAATGAGTTAAATTGACTAAATTTGAAACGGTCGAACAGGTCAGCTTACCATTGAGGGCAAGTCTGGGTAAAATATTTTGTTTTTAATTCTTTGACTACACTCAACAACGATGCGGTCACTGGCAACAAGCGTGGGAAATTAATTTCTTGTGTTATGAGTTCATTTATTACTCACGTGCTTCTAGCAAGCAATTTAATTGGATTAAAATATTTTACGGGGAATCGCGCTATTTCGACGTCCTGCTGATTGGTTGGCGCGTTTACCCGCCACGCGTTGGACGCAAAAATCACTTAACCATGTCATACGGTTTTTCAAAGTGCATATAAAAAATATGTGGTCACGCATAAGTCGACGCTATCTGTCAAATGCATCGAGGACCCTTAACGCTGTAATTATAGACAACAGTCAGATTTTAAGGTTTCTTTTGGACGAAAATATTGAAGAAAAACGTTAAATTTGCGGTTTTTTCGGACAATTGCGCATTTCAGACGAATAAAATTCTATATTAAATTCCAAATATAACGTTTTTGGACTTTTTCGAATATAATGAAAGGCGTCTTTTTTTATGTTTTGTATCAATATTTAATTATTTTTTGATGGTCGATTAGTTTTTCTCTGAGTGGAAGAAAAACATTAAATGGAATAGATGTGTGGAAGAGACTGCGACTGATTACGCACGGGCGGATCATTGTCTAGATATCTCTCGCTTATTTAACATAACCTGAAATTTGAAGCCGTCAATCACGAAAAGTTGTCTCCTGCCTGGCCATGTGCCTATTCTTATCCACAAAATTGTCTCATATAACGCCCAAAACGTGCTATTGATATAATATAATTGCTTTGAGGGCATGCTGCACCGCACAACATGTTATAACAATATGATATTTTTATATTATATCATATAATACAAAAACTATACAATGTTATTTTCTCATGCGGACTAAAAGTTTTTTATTTATTACAAAATTTTGCTGGATAATGCATATGAATACCTGTTTATGTTATGAATGTGGGGTGAATAATCAAAAATATAGAAAATCCAGGTCAAATATATTGGACGACATAATATTTGGTCTATATTTTTTCAAAAATGCTTGCTATTCTGAACATGCCTTTAAAAAGATAGAGTTTTGAAGTTCGCAAAAATCGGCGTTTAAGGGGGTACTGGTCGCTGGAATTGACTTTTCGGATGAGAAATCAGCCCTAAACCCGAGAAACTATGGGACAAATTAAGACTTATGCGCAATGTTGTAGATCTACCCTTAATCTTGTCCAAAAACCATTGGTCAATGACGTTTTGTTTTCGATACAGACCCTCTGAGATACGTTACCAGTAGGCAGAGGGGTCTACTCGAAAAATTTTAAAATATTTCCTCGCCAGATTTATTCAGAAAGCAGCTCAAATTATAACATAATCCCGGTATGATATAAACTTAGGGTTCCTCTAGAAAGCGTTTTTTTTCAAAAATCCTACTTCAGTTTTTTCTGGAAATCGCAGAAAAGCTACGCGATTTTTTTGCGAATTTTTTAGATTTGTTTCACACCAAAAATCTATGCTCGCCTCCTAGGTTATATTTTGGAATCCCAACCTCGAAATCCGAAGCAAACACTAGCACAGAAACAAATAGAAACTCCCTCTGTTTGAGCGTTTTTTTTTTCAAATTTCGAAACCCAAAAACTCGACATATAAATTTTTTGGAGGTCCACGTGAAAAAATTCCAGAAAAAAAATGTTGCTTCGATTTTTTCGAAAGTAGTATCAAAAGAAAGCCACGAAAACACTGATACAGAAAATTGGCTTATGTCGGCAAGGTGAAAATTTTCAAGTTTGAGTGGTTAATATCAAAAGCAAACGTTATTTTTTTAGGACTTCATTTTTGAAGAAAAATACTTAAGTGACTTAACATATACTTCTAAAGAAAAAAATCAGAAAAAAACAAGAAAATTTCGGAAAAATTTTTTTGATAGTTTGATCGGTAGTAGCACTAGGTTATTATCCCAAATCAAATTGGAGCCATTTCCACAGCCCAAAATGACTCATAAAAACCAGGGCGACCAGTACTCCCTTAATTGACATTCTAGAACATAAAAAGGGTTTTAAAAAAGTAGTGCTGATTGAACACTTGTCCGATGGAAGTTTGTCAATTATGGTGGTAGATATTTTTCTCCTTGCTGCTATTTCAAGCGGGAAACCGACTAAAAAAAGAGATTTGATATTGGTTAATTTGGCATTGGACCCCTCCTTCAGGCCGGGAGTTAAATCTGCAATTATAAAAAAAATTTAACATTTAACATTGCTAGATTTTGCTACTTCAAGTGCTCTAAAAGTTCACGATTATAGAACATACGGCAATACTGCTGTTGGCCAATAAGATTATAATGCGATATATCTGGAGTCTAAGTAAAGTTTGATCTCAAAGCTGTATAAAATCACCAAATACGATAATTTATTTTATCCACGTTTAGTTTCAATTTTTAAGGGTTTTTCAGAGATGAAAATTTTGTTATTTTTGAAATTTAATCAAGACATTTGAATACTACAGTATTAAATATTTTTTTACTTAATATGGAACGCGAAGATGGTATGTACCTACAGAGAAACTATAGTTATTGATCAAAAAATTAAAATGGCCTATTTTGTTTCATTTTTTATTCGAATGTAATTTTGAATCAATAACTGGTAAAATATACCCCCGTTCTGAAAGGAGTATAAGGCTTTCCTGTATAGGCTTGGGGCCTCATGGAGGGGGTAAATTGTAATTTCATCTTTGCTAATGCACAATTTTAAAAAGTATTGAAAAAGGCGGCCCACTCTGGTAGTATGTACTGTGGGTTTTTCTTTATAAGGACAGGATGGAATTTGAAGGACAGGATTAAAATTCATGAGATTCATGTTTTTTTTTAATTGCTCAAAAACCGCTTGTTATTAATTATGACTACAATGTCACCCAATTTTCACAGTTTATAATAGTTGTAAATTTTAAATTGGGTATATTCGCAAAATTATGTGTTTTTTATATATGTTGTTCGCTAAAAAAAATAGGGAGCATTTTTTATTATAATTTTTGATGTTTAGGCGCCAACAACTTGACAATGAATTTTTTTTCGGAATTCAAACTTTTCCTTTTGGAAGTAGAACAGTGTTTTTTTCCGAAGTTCTCAGTAATGCGAGCCTTTGGAACAACTTTTTTGACGTTATCCAAGTCCGGTCCTTTTTAATTTTGCAGTATACATCGATGCTTAATCTCCCGGCGTTTACTTCGTGGAGTTACATCTATATGCAATCAACATGGTTGTGTGTATTGAAAGCAGTATAAATTATACTGTACATGTAACAATTTTTAACGCTTAACTCCACCAATAAAATTTACACAGTATTGTTAGGTGCCGTCGAAGCAAAAATCTTACAAACAAAATAATATCGTAAATAAATTATACGGTTTAAATAGACTAACTGACTTAATAAATCATACAGTATTATAAGGATACAGAACAATTATCTTGATAAAATAGACAAAAATTTGCCCAAATTGTTTTAAGTTTCGCAACCAACCGAATTCACTTATTTTTATTCATTTATAAATTAACATTTTCGATGTGATTTATTTTTAAAAAACTTTTAAATTGGTCTAATTAGCGCATAACTTTGACGAATTGTATAGAAGTAAAATTTGAGTTTTCGGTAGTTGCATTCGCTGCCATCAAGATAATTAAAAGAAAAAACATCACAACGCTGAGTTTAATTCGTCACGCGCTCTTTTTATTCCGATAAATTAACCATCAGATAAAGTTATTGCCGGCTATAAGTTAATTGTCCCATTCCGAAAATAGGTTATAGCCTATAGCGGTCAAACGAGAACGACTCCAGGCTGTAGCTTATAAAGTAAAAAAATCTTTAAAAGCGTTAAATTATTCGAATATGTTCAAAGGTCGATAATACAACTCACATACATCAAATGCGTTATGCAAACAGTGCAGTTATGCAGGAGCAGCGTTAAAATTTAAATATTTATTTTTGGGTCTCAAAGCCTATCTTAACAAAATAAACAGTATTACAGTAGTTTATTTAAAAATGGTGGAAAAGGACAAAAAATTAACGTGCTTGCACGCTGCTCTCATTATACGTAACTGTGCATGAACTGTTCCGATATTCGTAGCAGGTAAATTAATATCCATCCGCGTTTTGGAGTAGAAATTCTAGCGCTTTTCTCGAATTGCGAACTTTGCCGTTGTTTTTGCTTGAGGAGAGTGGTGGCAAAAAAAATCCTTGTAAATATTTTTTCCTGAATAAGTCAGCCATAAAAATAAGGATTTTGTTTCTCCAAGTAAATGACGCGGTTTTAAGCGCTGAAGAACTGTGCGTTTCAAAGTTACTTTTTTATCGCGGATCTAACTCTCCTTAAACCTGAAGTTTTAATTCCTTTTTTCAAAATTTACGATATAAAACGAAAATACGGCATAACTCCTATTGCCAGTTTTTTACGAACTTCCGCGGATATTTATTCCCGCGCGTTAATTTTTAAATATCTGTTTGTTTGACTGGAACGTTCACTTATACTCGAATCGGTGAAAAAACATAATATTTATTTCGGACTGGTCCACCATCTTCAAACTGATTGCAGTATCCAGGGTAGTTATTTTAAACATGGTTTTTCACGGTAGAAATTAATATTTTTAGCGTTTATAATAATGTACGCTGTTTGCGTGACATGTTCAATCTTTGTACATGTAAATTTAAACGCGCTCATAAAATTTTAATTTCGCCAAGAAAAACGTTAACGATACATTAAACCGTTTGATTTGTATCCATTTTATCACTAATAAAATGGTTCATTTTCGGACTGGAGTAACTGTTCCCAGAGCGGGCTGACACCCTTTTTAAATATTAAATTTAATTCCTAATAACATTTATTTTTTTCTTAGTCATTCAAGTGACTTTTCAAACGAATTTCAAGATCATTCTTTAATTTCTCAAGCTCAAAATCAATGCTGCCCAACAACTTTATATTTTATTTTCTTTAGATAATTTTTTTATATACTGAAAAATCAGTTCGAACAAAGAGAGAAAAGACAATTGACATTCAAAACACTGTCAAATCTAAAAAATAATTTAGATCGAGTCTTGAAACAGTAAAAAACCAGGGCGAAGAGCGAAAAATGAATAGAAGAATCGAGAAATAAGAACAAAAATAATAATGGACAGATCTGGTCACGAAATGAAACTTTAGCTCTACTATGCCAGGAAAAGTTTTTAACCGTTTTGGCGCACTTTTCAGAGAAAAAAAACAAGAAAGAGAAAAAACATTTTGGAATAGCGGAATGCATTTTTTTTGATCATAAAATATATGATGGCAAAATCTAAAGGTATCGTAATTCTAATTTGGCATAAATGTAGGAAACACCATACGGTATGGTTCATACCCTTAACGGAACGATTAGAAATACCGGTTGAATTTTTTCCTCATCAATTAAACTTTAGATAAATAACGCAAGTTCAGATCTTGGTTTGATATAATATCGCCCTTGGAGATTAACAAAAATTAGCGGTATTAGTTTTCTAACGTAAATAATTTAGACTTATTATTTCATCGCGACCGATTTTATCGACGAGTCTATACCAAATCGGTAGTACCGATCCAATGTTGATTCCAAGTTTTCGGTGAGTCTNAAACGGTCGACAGGTCAGCTTACCAATTGAGCAAGTCTGGGTAAAATATTTTGTTTTTAATTCTTGACTACACTCAACACGATGCGCCTGGCAACAAGCGTGGAAATTAATTTCTTGTGTTATGAGTCATTTATTACTCACGTGCTTCTAGAAGCAATTTAATTGGATTAAAATATTTTACGGGGAATCGCGCTATTTCCGAACGTCTCTGATTGGTTGGCGCGTTTTACCCGCCCACGCGTTTGACCAAAAATCACTTAACCATGTCATACGGTTTTTCAAAGTGCATATATAAAATATGTGGTCACCTAGTCGACCTATCTGTCAAAATGCATCGAGGCCCTTAACGCTGTATTATAAAAACAGTCAGATTTTAGGTTTCTTTTGGACGAAAATATTGAAGAAAAACGTTAATTTGCGGTTTTTTCGGACAATTGCGCAATTTCAGACGAATAAAATTCTTATTTAAATTCAAATATAACGTTTTGGACTTTTTCGATATAATAAAGGCGTATTTTTTTGTTTTTGTATCAATATTTAATTATTTTTTGATGGTCGATTAGTTTTTCTGAGTGGAAGAAAACATTAAATGAATAGATGTGTGGAAGAGACTGCGACTGATTACGCGGATCATTGTCTAGATATCTCGCTTATTTAACTAACCTGAAATTTGAACCGTCATCACAAAAGTTGTCTCCTCCTGGCCATGTCTATTCTTATCACAAAATTGGTCTCATATAACCCCAAAACGTGCTATTGATATAATATAATTGCTTTGAGCATGCTGCACCCACACACATGTTATACCATATGATATTTTATATTATATCACATAATACAAAATACTACAATGTTATTTTCTCATGCGGACTAAAGTTTTTTATTTATTACAAAATTTTGCTGGATAATGCATATGAATACTGTTTATGTTATGAAATGTGGGTGAATAATCAAAAATATAGAAAACCAGGTCAAATATATTGACGACATAATATTTGTCTATATTTTTTTCAAAAATCTTGCCTATTCTGAACATCCGTTTAAAAAAAGATAGAGTTTTGAAGTTCGCAAAAATCGGCGTTTAAGGGGGTACTGGTCGCTGGAATTGACTTTTCGGATGAGAAATCAGCCCTAAACCCGAGAAACTATGGGACAAATTAAGACTTATGCGCAATGTTGTAGATCTACCCTTAATCTTGTCCAAAAACCATTGGTCAATGACGTTTTGTTTTCGATACAGACCCTCTGAGATACGTTACCAGTAGGCAGAGGGGTCTACTCGAAAAATTTTAAAATATTTCCTCGCCAGATTTATTCAGAAAGCAGCTCAAATTATAACATAATCCCGGTATGATATAAACTTAGGGTTCCTCTAGAAAGCGTTTTTTTTCAAAAATCCTACTTCAGTTTTTTCTGGAAATCGCAGAAAAGCTACGCGATTTTTTTGCGAATTTTTTAGATTTGTTTCACACCAAAAATCTATGCTCGCCTCCTAGGTTATATTTTGGAATCCCAACCTCGAAATCCGAAGCAAACACTAGCACAGAAACAAATAGAAACTCCCTCTGTTTGAGCGTTTTTTTTTTCAAATTTCGAAACCCAAAAACTCGACATATAAATTTTTTGGAGGTCCACGTGAAAAAATTCCAGAAAAAAAATGTTGCTTCGATTTTTTCGAAAGTAGTATCAAAAGAAAGCCACGAAAACACTGATACAGAAAATTGGCTTATGTCGGCAAGGTGAAAATTTTCAAGTTTGAGTGGTTAATATCAAAAGCAAACGTTATTTTTTTAGGACTTCATTTTTGAAGAAAAATACTTAAGTGACTTAACATATACTTCTAAAGAAAAAAATCAGAAAAAAACAAGAAAATTTCGGAAAAATTTTTTTGATAGTTTGATCGGTAGTACACTAGGTTATCATCCCAAATCAATTTGGACCATTTTCAAAGCCCAAAATGACTCATAAAACCAGCGACCAGTACTCCCTTAATTGACATTCTAGAAAATACAAGGGTTTTAAAAAGTAAGTGCTGATTGACACTTGTCCGATGGAAGTTTGTCAATTATGGTGGTAGCATATTTTTCTCCTTGCTATTTCAAGCGGGAAACCGACTAAAAAAATTTGATATTGGTTAATTTGGCATTGACCACCTCCTTCAGGCCGAGTTTAATCTGCAATATAAAAAAATTTACATTTAACATTGGCTAGATTTTGCACTTCAAGTGCTCTAAAAGTTCACGATTATAGAACATACGGCAATACTCTGTGGCCAATAAGATTATAATCGATATATCTGAGTCTAAGTAAGTTTGATCTCAAAGCTGTATAAAAATCACCAAAATACGATAATTTATTTTATCCACGTCTATTTCAATTTTTAAGGGTTTTCAGAGATGAAAATTTGTTATTTTTGAAATTTATCAGATTAATACTACAGTATTATATTTTTACTTAATATGACCGAGATGGTAGTACTACAGAGAAAACTATAGTTATTGATAAAAAATTAAATGGCCTTATTTTGTTTAATTTTTATTCGAACTGTAATTTGAATCAATAACTGGTAAATATACCGTCTGAAAGGAGTATAGGCGGGCCTCATGGAGGGGGTAAATTGTAATTTCATCTTTCTAATGCAACAATTTAAAAAGTATTGAAAAGATGTACTGTGGGTTTTCTTTATAAGGACAGGATGGAATTTGAAGGACAGGATTAAAATTCATGAGATTCATGTTTTTTTTAATTGCTCAAAAACCCCTTGTTATTATTAATGACTAAATGTCACCATTTTCACAGTTTAAATAGTTGTAATTTAATTGGGTATATTCGCAAATTTATGTGTTTATATATGTTGTTCCTAAAAAAATAGGGACATTTTTATTATAATTTTGATGTTTAGCGCCACAACTTGATCAATGAATTTTTTTTCGGAATTCAAACTTTACTTTTGAAGAGAACAGTGTTTTTTTCCGAAGTTCTCAGTATCGAGCCTTTGGACAACTTTTGACGTTATCCCAAGTCCGGGTCCTTTTTAATTTTTCAGTATACATCGATGCTTAATCTCACCGTTTACTTCGTGGAGTTACATAATATATCAATAACATGGTTGTGTGTATTGAACAGTATAAATTATACTGTACATGTACAATTAACCTTACTCCACAAATAAATTTAACAGTATTGTTAGGCCGTCGAAGCAAAATCTTACAAACAAATAATATCGTATAAATTATACGGTTTAATACGACTAACTGACTTAATAAATCATACAGTATTATAAGGATACAGAACAATTATCTTGATAAAATAGACAAAAATTTGCCAAATTGTTAAGTTTCGCAACCACCGAATTCACTTTATTTTATTCATTTTATAAATTAACATTTTCGATGTGCTTTCTTTTTGAAAACTTTTAAATGTCTAATTAGGCATAAATTTGACGAATTGTATAGAAGTTAATTGAGTTCGGTAGTTGCATTCGCTTGCCATCAAGATAATTAAAGAAAAAACATCAACAACCTGAGTTTATTCGTCAACCGCTCTTTTTTATTCCGCATAAATGAACCAATCAGATAAAGTTATTCCGGCTATAAGTTATTGTCCCATTCCGAAAAAATAGGTTATAGCCTATAGCGGTCAACGAGAACACTCAGGCTGTACTTATAAAGTAAAAAAAATCTTTAAAAGCGTTAAATTATTCGATATGTTCAAAGGTCGATAATACAACTCACATACATCAAATGCGTTATGCAACAGTCAGTTATGCTAGGAGCAGCGTTAAAATTTAAAGATTTATTTTGGGTCGTCAAACCATCTACAAATAAACAGTATTACAGTAGTTATTTAAAAATGGTGGAAAAGGACAAAAAATAACGCTTTACGCTGCTCTCATTATACGTAACTGTAGCATGAACTGTTCGATATTTGTACAGTAAATTAATATCTATCGCGTTTTGGAGTAGAATCTACGCTTTTCTCGATTGCGAAATTTGCGGTTGTTTTTGCTTGAGGGAGAAGTGTCGGCAAAAAGATCCTTGTAAATATTTTCCTGAATAAGTCAGCCAAAAAATAAGATTTTTGTTCCTCCAAGTAAATGACCGGTTTTAGCGCTGAAGAACTGTGCGTTTCAAGTAACTTTTTATCGCGGATATAACTCTCTTAAACTGAAGTTTAATTCCTTTTTTTAAAAATTTACGATATAAACGAAAATACGGCATAACTACCTATTTCAGTTTTTCACGAACTTTCCGGATATTTATTCCCGCGCTTAATTTTTTAATATCTGTTGTTTGACTGGAACGTTCACTTATACTCGAATCGTGAAAAAACATAATATTTATTTCGGACTGTCTAACCATCTTCAAATGATCAGTATCAGGGTAGTTATTTTTACATGGTTTCACGGTAGAAATTAATATTTTTACGTTTATAATAAGTAACTGTTGCGTGACATGTTCAATATTTGTACAGTAAATTTAACCGCTCATAAAATTTTAATTTCGCCAGAAAACGGTTAACACATTAAACCGTTGATTTGTATCCATTTATCACTAATAAAATGGTTCATTTTCGACTGAGTAACTGTTCCCCTGACACCCTTTTTAAATATTAAATTTAATTCCTAATACATTTATTTTTTTCTTAGTCATTCAAGTGACTTTTCAAACGATTTCAAGATCATTCTTTAATTTCTCAAGATCAAATCAATCTGCCCAAAACTTTATATTTTATTTTCTTTAGATAATTTTTTTATATACTGAAAATTCAGTTTCGAACAAAGAGAGAAAAGACACATTCAAAACACTGTCAAATCAAAAAATAATTTAGATCGAGTACTTGACAGTAAAAACCAGGGCGAAGAGCGAAAATGAATAGAAGAATCGAGAAATAAGAAAAAAAATAATAATGGACAATCTGGTCACGAAATGAACTTTAGCTCTACTATCAGGAAAGTTTTTAACCGTTTTGGCCACTTTTCCAGAGAAAAAAACAAAAGAGAAAAACATTTTGGAATAGCGGAATGCATTTTTTTTGATCAATAAAATATGTGATGCAAAATCTAAAGGTATCGTAATTCCTAATTTGGCATAAAATGTAGGAACCACCATACGGTATGGTTCATACCCTTACGGAACGATCAGAATTACCGTTTGAATTTTTCTCATCAATTAAAATTTAGATAAATAACGCAAGTTCAGATCTTGTTGATATATCGCCCTTGGAGATAAACAAAAACTACGTATTAGTTTTCTACGTAAATAATTTAGACTAATTATTTCATCCGATCCGATTTTATCGACGAGTCTACCAAATCGGTAGTACCGATCCAATTTGATCCAAGTTTTTCGGTGAGTCTATCCATCCGATCCGATATTTTCAAGCAGTGTTGCTAAGTTTGCTAGTTAAATCCGGTCAGAATTGACGTTGTTTGTTTGCCTTTTTTGGAGTTATGGGGGTCTACGTCATGACGCGTCACAACTTGAAACTATTTTTTTGTGGGAGAATTACAGATCCCTACCATTTAAACTGAATCACTAACTGAACTTCAGCACATTTAAATAAGGTGACTCCAAATCTTCGACGTGTTTTTACCGCATATTATATGCGGCATATTCTATATCTGAATCTATATTCTGAATCTGAAAAAAGTACTATCGATGAAAAATATCGATACACATTTGCTTTTATTTTGAAAAGTCTTAAAAACCGTTTTTGAGCCCTTTTAACAGCGCCACCGAGTAAACGAAGCAAAAAAAAAATTTGTACCAAAATTTTCAGTGTCAAGAACTGTCCTAGGACAAAAAATTTCAGATTCATGCGACCCTTTTATCGAGTACCTATTTTTTGCGCGTTTGCCCTATCTATATCATATATAGACTATATCCCTTTATTAGACTTTGGTGTCATTTTAACGTGTGATTTTAACGTTGTGGCAACGCATTCTCACCAAAGTGTAATAAAGGGATATACTGTCCGGATTTTTGATGGTAGAACAGATTTATTTCAAATATCGACTCAGAAAAGTTTTTATGTGGATAGCAAATCAGTTATTGTTCCGAAGTAGATTTCCCTGATTATTGGCCTGTGAACAATTATTTTTTTAAATTAGCTTCCAGCAGAAAGTTAAACTATGCGTTCCAGAGGCAAAAACGCGACTTATTTAGTTTTAATGCTTACGAATTTTTGCCAAAATCGATATTTCTGGATGATAGAATTTTATATTTCACAAAGGATGAATAATGGTACCAGAAGAGAGTGAAAACCTTCATTTTTTTTCATTGCGGAATTTTTGTGTGTCTAAGCGGATGTTTTGTTAAATTTTTTTGATTGGAATACAATTTNAGATTCTCAAATTCTGCAAATGTCACAATAAACAAATTGTCGATAACTTTTAATGATTTTCAAAGTCGATTTACACCGGGTACTCACGCTAGCTTCAGCCAATTGGTAGTTCAAATTGAACTAATAATTCCCATTATGGATATCTGTTTTCCATAAAGCGAATTTTAGGCCAACTTAGGACGCACAAGATATAATAGCTAGGATGCAGTGCCTGGGCGGTCCATCGACCTTCTAACTAATAATTGATGTCGATTGAAACTAGTTACACTGTTACGGAATTTGAAGACGAAGTTTCATAAGGGCAGCATGTGTTTTAAAAATATGATGAAGTTAAGCCGGTGAAGTTTAGATAAAAACGCTATTTTAAGCTTCGCATTTTTGTCTTTCGCAGGTTACTTTTTTTTAAAGTGTTTGAAAAGTTACACGAAATTTTTAAAAAATCTTTATTTGTCTTCAACCAAATTATGCCTTGGCAGTCAAGCTATTGCTTTTTTTAATATTTGATTATTTTATCACTTAGTCATTTTATCAAATTTGAAAAGTCAAACAATGTTTTCTAGAACTGATTTTTTTAACACCAAGGTGTTAAAAACATTCCTGCCGATAAACCTCCCCTGCGAGGGCCCTGCAAGGGTGGCAAAACAACATTGGGCCTACTGAAATTATTTATTCTGTTCAAAAATGAGGTTAAGAACAAAATTTAAAAGGAGATATCAGTGTGGGTGTAGAATAAATATCTTAGCGTTGGGATGGGTGTGGAGGCCGCTGATCGCTCAATCAGGGACCGGTTACCATCTTTTTTGTGTTATATCGGTTTTGGTGTTAACTTCATTTTGAAGCAGAATATTATCTGTTAAAAATATACTAGTTTTGTCATAAAAGCTCAGGATATAGGCTTGTTAGAGGCCATTGGCTGACGCATAGTTATAATTCTAAATTCATCGGGTTTTTAAGTAGAACTTTAAATTTTATTGAACGAAATAAATTATTCCATTTAAACAAAAACCGTATATTTTCCTAATTTCTAACATGTCCTTTCAAATAATTTATTATAGGCGCGAGCGTCAAGGGGGGTTATTACGTTAATTTGTTTTTGAATAAATTATGAGTTTTAGATTGTCGATATTTCAACTCGACAAGCTTTGATTATGAATAGCCTTAAACTTCTCCATCACCCTTAACATCATTCGGGACGGCTAACTTTGGCGCTTATCAAGAAAACAGTGAAAGTGCTGAAAACTTATACTGTTGTTTTAGTCATTGAGATTAAGAAAAGACTTAATTTTTTATATTATTTGATCTCACATTTTTAACCTTTCTTCCCCCGTTTGATATAGTGGCTTTTACTCAAGTTTTACTAAAGTGACCTGCAACCGGACGCAATTCACTGATAAGATAATGAGACGTCAAAACAAATAAATAATGAAAGAGATTCAGAATTAAATTTCCTAAAAGTGAAAATCTAACCCTTTTCTTCACTTGTTTCTTCCTTTTTTCAACGAAAATACCTGCACTTTTCAGGTCTACAATCTATAGCGTGTTTCAAAACCGAAGTTAAATTCCTCTTTTAAAGAAAGGATGTCAATGATAAGTTGACATTACGAGCTATAAAACTTATAGCCTCTAAATTATAGTTCTGTAACGGCGATGAAAACTATGATTTACCGGTCAATGGCAGGCAAAGTTATTTACACAGTAACCCCTTAAATTTCAGATGCTCTTTTTCGAATTTCAGACCGAATAAGTTATTTTTTGTTTACTTTTTAACCGAGAGAATTATTAATAATTTATCATTTCACAAAATTTGAATGGGTTTTCTAAATTTCCTATGATTTGAGTTATCTTTTATTACTTTACCCACAGAAAATTGTTCTTCGTTCCAAAGTCATCAAACATTCTTCCGTCATGTTTTGATTAATGGAACCAAAAATGCTGGAGCTATCAACCAACATAAACAAGCAGCAATAAAAACCTACCTCAAATGGTTATAATTTCACTGACTGCATAAACTAGAAATTAGATAGATTGCGAAATCTTTGAAAAATATGAAGATGAAACTTATTCAAACTAGCTTGGTGTGTAAGTGCCTGCTGATATCGAATCTTGGTAAACAAGGGGACCCGATATCGCCGAATGTGCCAATATCGCCTGAATTTCCGAAAAATAATCACAAATAACATTATTCGACGGCATGAATACTTCATTTTAGGGTTTAGTTCTCCCCAAATCTAGTATTTTCACCTTTTATTTGGATGGCCTTTGGTAGAGTATTAATATTTTACGCAATTTGGAAATTTATTATTATACAAATCTATTGTGGAAACTCCTTATATAAATCATAAGTTGTTTGCCATTATGCATATCTCGAACGCCTACGCTTTTTTTTTATTTTTTGAACAAAAATTTTATTTTTGTTCCAATATCGCCAAATGTGCAATATCGCCGAATTTTCCAATATCGGCAAAGTTTTTTGGGCAAAAAACTTTCGGCGATATTTGAGTCAACGCTGTAATTGTTTTTTTAAAAAATATTTTTGAGAATTTAAGTGCTTAATTAACAGTCCACTTGTCGTCATGAGGATCCAGCCTTGTTGTGCACAATTTAAGAAAATTAAATTTTAGAAACTTACATTTCTTTTGGAAAATAATTTATATACAAATCACGATATAAATTATATTAATAAATCTATTGATAAGCGTTTATTCCGAGCAAGCAAACAATAGAGGTATAACCGCAACGAAAATAAACAAAAGGCTTGTATGGAACATGTTTATGTGTCAGAACCAGTGGCCATCTTTTCAAATATAACCAGTCAGATCGATCGCATCAATACAACTTGCTGTCCAGCCAAATCTTAAATTAAATTTTAAACTGTTTAAAAATACAACTCTCAATGGCAATTACATAATAATTAATACTAAATTAAGAGCGGTTAAATAGAAAAAAAGTAATTAGTCGAAATTTCCCCTTAAGAAAATTCAAACATGAACTTTTAATTTATCTGTTGATGAATCTACTCATTTTTTGACAAATATAGTTCGAATACATAACATTGTATGTTCACATAAAAAATTAAAGGATAGTAAAAATGATTTTGAAGGTTTTGTCTCTTAGAATTTCATTTGAGCAATATTTGTTATAAATAAAAGCTTCATCATCAGAGATAATAAAAATTCACGTTGAACTTTGCCGACTCTTAAAATGCTGTGCTTTAACTCGTGAAATCAATGAAAATTCTTGGCAGATAAGGATTAAACTTCAGAGGAATCTTTCGATTTTGGCTTGTTAAGGCTTTATCTCGCAGAATTGCATAATTGACAATTTTTGTTGAATCTTTATAGCACAATATTTAACTAACCAATATTGACAGATTGACAATGAAGAACATTGTATGGCGTATGAAGGGCTTTGCACGAGCGAACGCAAGTATGGTAAATAAATTGCCACAAGTTCCAACAAATGTCAAAAGTGCATACAAACCAAAATACGAAATCGCTCGATTTGCTCGATAGAAACGACAGGGCAATTCGACAGAACTTATACAATACTAAAATAAACTAAATTAAATTTGGGTCAACAAATCTGTATTAGGCTGACTATCGTCTTTTTCGACTATCCTCGGTTGGTCGATAAAATTTATATTTGGGTTGATTAAGTTGTGGCGATCATATTTATTTCGTTACACCTAATTCGAAAATATCAATATTTTTGAATTAAAATGCCTTTTTAAATTAAAAATTAAACAATTAAAAGCGTAAGGGTTTCATTTAATTTGGAATAAAATTACAAAAAACTTTTTTCCGGAGCATTTTTTTATTACATAATTTTTTTTTTTGCAGTTAGTGTGCCTCTGCAAAAGCTTTTATTTCAGTGTAGTTTAACACAGCTCCGAAAAATGATTTTAGGGCTTTATGTGCGAAAAACCAGTTAATTTCGTAAAAAATGCATTATTTTTCCCAAAATTTAAAAAGTGTGATAACTTCAAATAATAGTTGACAACCAAGAGGAAAAAAATTCTTAGCGTTGAACGAGAAATTTGCGATAATACGCTGATAACATTTACTTTTAATTTGGGATTAAGTCGATTTTTAACCGATCCAGAAGCCGTCCATTTGTCCGAAAATTTTGACATTATTCGAAAGAATTTTTTTTGATTTTGCAAAAACTTCTGACAAAATGTACTTTTTTCAATAACTATCATAGATCTCCCACTGTCGTAAAACAATAACAGCCTAATCCTGTATTTGAAAAAACAGGCCCGTGGAGGAACTTACCAGAAATTAAAGAACAAATGGTGTTGAAAAACGACAAAAAGCCGCCCTCGTATTTCATAAACCCGAAAAATTTATGGAATAAACATGTTAGTTTTTTTTAAAACGGAGACAATTTTGAAAGAGGTAAATGACGGAGTTTTTAATCTCAAGACGGAAATTCAGCAATACAAGTAGTAATTTTACTTCTTATGCGGTTTTTCCAGCTAGGCATTTACAAAATCGATTAGAAAATTTCCTGTTTAAGAATAACGAAATCCTTCAGTTTTTAATTTCACATTGAAACCGATTGGTTAACATTATTAATATCGATTCAAAATTTGAAATTTTTTTGCGAATAAGATTGTTTCTGAAAATGAGAAGACTTTACGCAACCTACGTGCATTTTCATACCATAAGATAGCACAAAGTAAAATATTAGAAATTGTATTAATTTCAAAGACTTCAAAATAGTGCCAAGGTTTCGAGGCATTAAAATTTTGTGGCTCCAATTTAATTTTAGGGCTTGTTAATAGCCCGAAGTTTATGATCCACAGTAATCTCATGTAAAAAATGTTAAACATCCTCGGAAAAGCCGCTTTGCAGAAACAGTGGAAATAAGCGAGAAGCGTGTGGTTTGAACTTTTTGCAGAATACTCGCTATTTTGGTAAAAAAAGAAAGATTTTGTAAACTAAAAAAATAAAAATTGTTGATCTCAATGAATGTTACGGCATGAAAAAGTTTTGAGGTCATATCAATATTTTTACTAGAGAAATTTAAAACCCTAAAGATAACTCGTTAGAAAAAGTAGGCAAGATTAAAATATTGTTGAGAAATAGTTATGAATCATAGCCTCTGTATCATAGGCTATGATATATAACAAGAAACAATAAATAAAGATTTTCATATTCCTACTTTAATACTTGACTTATTGATTAATTGGTTTTCGTTCAAAAAATGATTTATTAATACTTTAATACCGTGGAGTTTAACGTGTAAAACGTTTCCTTCCTAACATTGTTGAAATGAAGCATGATGGCCAATTTTATAAGAGTAATAATTTTCATTTTTAAGCTTATTCTTATAATTTTAATTAAGGATTTATCATAAAATAATAGACGAAAGATATATGCATTGCCATAACTTTTACGAAATACGGTAGTCTAACTTATACGGTAATTCGAGATATGTAGCGTGTCCCACCGTTCGCAGGAAAAAAAATTTGGGGAAATTTTTTTTTCTAAACAATTTCAAAGATACTTGGTCAGTTTTTCAGTAATTAAAATTTCCATTTTCTGTTTTTCATGCTCGCTCCGACTAGCCAACAAGAAACTATCCTGGTAGTTTGAGTAGAACACAGTCTTGCAGTGAAACAAATCAGCATTGGTGGAAGTTTTTGGTGGGGTTTTTGACACGAAAAACCCTCTTTTTTTAGGTAAAAATTGCCCAAAAAAGATTTAAGTTCAAAACTGTGATATTGAAAAAGTTGATCCGTGTTCCTGAAACGGGATCGGGATCCTCATCCCGCTTAGAACCCTGGTTGACAGCATGCTGGTGGATTTTGACGCCACCAAATCGAATGATGAACACGGCTAGGGAATATCGGTATAATACCGTCGCATTTTGAAAATACGCGTATTTTGAATTATTTCCAAAACCTTGAAAAGGTTTATCGAAAAAACGTTAATAGCTTTTAGAACAACTT
This sequence comes from Oikopleura vanhoeffeni, assembly GCA_004367855.1. Classification (NCBI taxonomy): domain Eukaryota; kingdom Metazoa; phylum Chordata; class Appendicularia; order Copelata; family Oikopleuridae; genus Oikopleura; species Oikopleura vanhoeffeni. Next base: position 69,828 of record SCLH01000949.1, on the reverse strand, counting down.
AACACTGGTAGTTTTTGTTAACGCTATTTTAATAGAAAAATTAATTTTGCATTCAAAACTTTTAATATTCCTATACGTACATACGATATCGATTACGCGACTTCCTGGTTGTTTTAATTGCTAAATTTTTTCAAAATTATTCGGCATCTGAAAACAACTCATCCGATTGCATCTTAGATGGCTAAGACTGAGCTCAAATATCTTGTGGAATAATCAAATCAAAAATTGGTCTACAATCCGACCATTGCTTAAATTTTTTTAAGAAAAACTCTAAATATAAAAAATTTCAGAATGTTCAGAAAAAGACATAAAATAAATTGGTCCGCGCTAAGACCAATTTTTTTGATTTCATTATTAAACAAGATATTGTGCTCAATTTACGCTATCTAAGAATGTAAATCGGATTAGTTCCTTTTCAAAGCGAATTGTTTTCAAAAATTGCACAAAAATCTAAGCAAATACGACCAGGAAGTTGCGTTAATCGAAGTCACGTAATATAATCTGAATAATGTTTTGCCGAAAAAAAATTCGTTTACGACGGAGGTTCTATAGGCAGCCCAATAATCTTTTTGTACCGACATTCTAAGGACTCGATTTTACAATTGTTGATCTCCACGGTAGCTTGTTTCATTAATATAAAGAAATTAAAATTTGCAATATAAATTTCAGCAGTCCTGGATTTTTTCATAAAATGGGAAATAGGCTTATTTTGAGTATACATAGGTTCTAACCAGCAGTCGTAATTTGTTGAACTAAAGAGCAGAGGTCTATTTTCTGATTCTTCAAACTGCAACGGAATTAAAAATCAAAAATGCGTAAAAAAATCTACAAACCTTTTTCTTGAGTGTCGAAAAAATAAAATTTCTGCTCTAGCGGCTCGAACGGTTTAAGATATTTGGTCAAAGTTTATAATCCGTTTCCAGAAACAGTTCAACTTACAAATCGTACACTTGAAAATTCCATACGTTTGACATGAATGTCCAAAAATAAATTTTCAAATCGTTACCCTGGGAGTTAAAAATGAAAATCGTTACCCTCGGATAGAGATTTTTTGTTGAAAAATTATTTCCAAAAAGCTAAAGTGGCATGCAAATAGTTGCCATGTAGCATGTTTTAAAACAACGACTTTCCGTGACTAAAATAGCAGAAAACAGTCCTTTTTAGCCATTTTTGATAAATTTTTAATGATAAATCGAATAAAAATACGGATTTTTTTTTTAGAAATAAATTACTTTGCTAATACATGCTATCATAAAAATTTCGATTAAAGTTCTTCAATGAGAATTAGAACTAAGATTCAGTTTTTAGTTAACTTCCTTTGTCTAATGCCGAGAGTAATCGCTTTTCAAAAAGTCCAACTTTGCCTAAAAATCCCCTAAAGTTTGAACTTTTTTCAAAAATTATTTTCACTGGTTCGTTGATTCGAAAATAAATAAACCCAAAACCTTTTCACCCACAGTAATTAAGGCGATAGAAATATTATAATTTGCATATATTTTGCCGAGAAAAATTAGCCTTGGATTCAATTTTAATTCCAATGTGACGGTTGATGTTCAATGAATTGGGAAATACACAAGTAAGCTTTGGAAAAGATATTTCTCAGTGCATACGAAAAGTGTCGAAAATCGAAGTTGGCTTAATTTAACTCATTGAAATTGTTTAAATCTGACATATATGAAAATTAATTGACAAGTGTTCGTGACGCCTGAAACAGCATTTCCATCCTGCAATCGTCATTGTGAAATTAATTCAGAAAAGCTATCGAAGTGAGGATCACGGGAGTTTCAAGATTCGTCGAGCCCTCAGGTTGATTTGAACCAAGGAACAATACATAAGGCGATTTTGAAATGAAAGACGTAAATCTAACGACTTTAGTCTGATTTTTTCAAATTATTATCAAAAATATAGCTACAATTTTTTTCCTAAGCGCCGCGTTATTTTTGAACGGTCCTTTAATTTTGTGTTTCGAAAACTGCGACGCGGGTACATTATTGCTGTACACATGTTTCCAAAGTATATGAAACTAAAATGAATACCAGGAAAATTTGTTTTCAAAGTTTGAATAACCATCTATTTAATGAAAATTTTCCGCAATGGATCTCCCCATCACGAATGCAGATGGGAACCCCAATTCAAAAAAATGCAAATGTGAATAAATTATTTGCCGAAATGATTTCTCTTTCGATTCAGTATAATGGATTACCGGACTGCAGATTCTAAATATTTTAAAATGCGAAATCTGAAACCATTTGATTGGTGTCCTTTCTCACCTTGACCAATGGAAATCAGCCTATTCCGCAATCAACGGTTTTTGATTGGGTGCTTTATATCTTGCGTTTGTTTGTACTCATTAAATATTTAGGATTTGTACTCTGAGGTCCGGTAATCCATATAAGCTTTCGGCGTGTTTTTTCGTCTGCAATTCGGGGGTGGAAGAATCCATTAAAACTCCCTCAAAGTATCTTGAAACTTCCCAATACCTGTATGTTGGTTGTTTGTCTCGTCTGTGGCTGCGATACAGACATTATGACAAAGTTATCTCTTACGGACATTTTTAAAAACATAAGTGTCTCCAATTGGGCAAATCGGCCAGTAAAGGGTCATGTTATTTTGTATCGCAAAATGATGAGACCAAGCGACTAAACATACTAGGTCTAATACGGATTAAAGTAAAATGACAGTATTGCACTTACATATTTCAAAATTTAATTTTACAAGGCATTTTTTGTTAATTATAATTATCCGTGCACAGGATAATTACACTATAGATGCGACTGCTGGTCTGAAAAAAATATCGATTACGGGGCACATATTAGCCGAATTTCAGTATTATTCGGCCTTTGAAGACGACTTATTCGATTTAGTTTTTAGAAAGCTCAAACTGAGGCGAAATATGTACTGTCCTATTGTCTAAGGCGGACTTTTTTGAAATTTTAAAAAAAGTCCGCTTAGACGCACACAACGTCCGCTAGACGGCACAGAGACAAATTTTTTGGTATTAAAAAATCCAAAGAAGCGCAAAAAAAAACGTCCGCTTAAGACGCACGAAATATTTTGAATTTGAAAAAATGCGTAGGTTTTGCCAAAAAAAACGCTAAAAGACACTAAACGTCCGCTAGGCAACTATGAAGTAGTTTAATAATAAAACAAAATGGTCCGAACAGGCCATTTTTAGATTTTTTCTGAGATCAACTGGAACTTGTTTCAATTATCATTTTTGTTTTAAAATTTGAAAACAATGGTTTGATTTGGACATCCAAGTTTGAAAAGTGCTGAAACAATTCCAGAGTAAGAAATTTGAAATTTAATTTTGAAATTAAATTATAAAGTTATGCTCTCTAGCATAATTATGTATTTGTTTTTCATGCTCATTTTTCTATTCTCAGATGCCGAATACCTTACAGATCCAGGAAAAAAGACGACGCAATAATAATGAGAAATGTTCCCCGTTTATTAGCCTTAGTCGTAATATAGACTGTATTCAGTCCCAAATGTCAAAAACGATCAACTACTGACTCAAACTCACAGATCAAAAAAATTTATATACACAAATTTATATTTTACAAATTTAATATATACAGTAGTTTTAAGTTAACATGTAAAAATCAAAGTAAATTATAGTCCGACGTCAGTTTTAGATAAAAAAAACTAAGAGCCTATACCAAAATGAAGAGTAATGTTTGGCCCAAAGAAATTTTCGCAGTTTATTTAACCGGTTAGAAAACAATTCCTCAGCATTTCTTTAACAATGGAAAAACCTTCAATAAAAATCTACTCCTGGGGAGTTTTGTGGTCTAATTATTTTTTGGTTTAATTTTCAGAAATACAAGATTTTTGTTTGCTTTTCTCGATATATCCCTTTAAACGACCTTTTTGTGAATCTAGGATGTGCGGGTTGAAGGAGCCAATCTTTATATTCCCTCCTGCAACCCCGTCCTAGCCAGTCAATACGGGGCCGTTTTCTACAGCCCGCACATCCTTGATTCACAAAGGTCGTTAAGAGATATCAAAATAACATTTTTTAATAAATAATAATCAATGGATATTGATGAAGTTTCTTTGTTTACAATCATGTATTAAATATTTTTATTTTCAGATAACGAGAAATTTTAAATTTTCTAATAAGATGAAGCAAATTTCAAATTTCAAATTTTTTTGTTAATTCTGGTTAACTGCAATTACCAGTTGGTTCAACATCCAATCAAATAATAACCAATGTTCAAACAATGGGGCGAGACGATTTCGGTATTCATTAATCTGAACATAGGCCAAATATATAAGGCCGAACGCAGGTGACCTGAAAATAGTTCCAATGAAAGGAGGAATATGCTTTTTAGTGCTTTTCGGGAAAGCTTGCCAAAAATCATTTTTCGAGGACGGATCGAATATCTGATGCCTGAGTGTACTGGCAACAATAAAAAATTAATGGTCTTGAGACGATAAAAACGCGGTTTATTATGACTTCCGGAAACGACTCCATCCATTGAGCTTGAAGAATTGCTGCAACATGACTACACAAACACTCTATAACGAGAAATTTCATAGTTAAAAATGGTGAATCAGACCCTTTTAAAAGAAATATTTTTGAAATCTAAAAAGTTATTTATTATCTCTTAACCCCCCCCCCACAAGTCAGAATGGAAAGGTTGAAAGTTTAAACACCCTTTTTTATCCAATAGAGTTAGTTTTAAATGAATTAGAAAATAAATTGAGACATCAAAATCGGTTTCATGTCAAAACTCATACATTCATTGATGAATCACTATTAAAGGGGGTGGCCATAAGTCCTTGCAGATTGGTACATTTCAGAGCAATAAATGAAAGACAAAAAATGTGTAAAACTTTATTTTTTTTATTTTTTATCTTCAAGTGAAAGTGTCCATTCTTGCAAATCGTTTTATATTTTAATCTTTTTAAACATAACTAATTATTCATATGGTGGGAAAATATAAAAAACCACTTTTCAGCGGGTGACAGATCTCTCATTTTTATCACTAACACGGTAAAACCCATACTCACAGAATTTATGTTTTTAAAGAGACAAATAGTAATCTTATAATCTTAGACACTTGATAAGGGTTGTAAATGCGCTGAAAGTCTTGTTTTATTGTTGCTATTAAAAAATTATCCTTTATATGATAGTTTTTTTTCCATGAAAATGGTCAAAAATGGCAAAAAGAGAGAAAAACAACTTTTTTTGAGATAAAAATTTGACCTTCAATTTTGCTTTATGATATTAAAAATGTTCTTACTATCTAAAGAAATGCGGCCTATTACACCAACAATTTTATTTGGAATTTTTGACCAACATAAAATTTTTTAAATAATTTAGTGCCAAATAGGGCACTCTATCGAGTGTACCACCGAGCATAAAAGATTTCATCGATAAGTTTAGAAATGAAAATACGCGCGATCAACTCATTAGTTGACATACGGATATTTAATAGATACAAAAACAATTTAATATGTGATTCTGCCTGATTTTTTACGGAGAGTTCAAAAAACCACTAAAAAAGAATTTGGACTTGATTGCGAAAAATTCCCACATAATTTTCTAAAAATAAAGTCGACAAAACATGACAAATAAACATATTATGATTTTTCAACAGCGTTCAGAAAATATGTAGACATGCATTGAAAAAAGTCAAGTGGCTATTTTTTTTTAATTTTATTCATGAGATTTCAAAAAAACGATCAGAAAAAATTTTGGACAAAAAATGCGGAAAATTTCATATATAAGTTTGAATTTTTTTTTGAAAATTTTTACGATTTCAAAAATGAAAACTCGAAACTCAAAATTTTCCTAAAATGGAATAAAAATAATTTTTATCAAAGCTGAAACATATTTAATATCGGTTCAGCTTAACTAAATAAGCATAAAACATCATACTGACCTTATTATTTTCGGTAAGTATAACGACTCCGTTGCTGGTTTATGGCACCCCTTAAACTGGCAGGGCAGTGAAGTGAAGCAGACTGCGTCAACGATATAAATTAAAATATCTCTTTTATTTGAACAAACTGTTTCATAAATTTTCTATATGATTTTTTACGAGTTGAACAATGTTTAAGGGTCCATTAGGTACGGTGCTTTGTAACGATTAAGCAATAAAAATATGATCCACATTTTATTCAATGAAATATATAAAGTCTGGATCCTTTCAACATATGGTTAAATAGATCAGGAAATTGGTATCAATGAAACGATGAGGGTCATGATTGTTGAATAGTTTCAATTGAAAGTCAGCTTATATATAAAAGGCAAACAAAAAATAGTAATTAAATTGTGGAGCGCTTGGACATCAAAAACGACAATTTTAAGCGCCAAGAACTGATAAGAGTATGGTTGGTCGTATTTTTGTTGTTTATACGCTTTGAACGATTGTGAAATGCGCAAAAAAAAATCCGCTCCAAAAGAATAATTCCCTAAGTTAAAATACCAAACTTACTGATTTTGCATATGCAGTTTAGATATAAGTAGGCCTTTAATATTGGCATTTCGAGGCCCACAATTAGTCAAAATGAACCCGATTAATACCTGCGAAAATCTGGACTAAAATTATTTATAGCTTATTGCACATTCAGAAGATAATTAGAAAAAAATCAAAGCTTATAAAAAATGTAGTTTTTTATTAAAATGCATAATATTATCTCGCAAACCCCTGTATACCATATATAATATGTTTTTTACAATAATATTTGAAGTCAAAAAAATTTAACAAACATCCGCTTAGACACACAAAATTCCGCAATGAAAAAAAGTGAAGTGTTTTCACCTCTTTATCTGTACCATTATTCATCCTTTGTGAAATATAAATCTATCAATCCAGAAATATCGATTTTGGCAAAAATTCCGTAAGCATTAAAACTAAATAAGTCGCGTTTTGCCTCTGGAACGCATAGTTTAAACTTCCTGCTGGAAGCTAATTAAAAAATATCGTTAACAGCAATAATCAGGGAAATCTACTTCGGAAACAATCACTGATTTGCTATCCACATAAACCTTTTCTGAGTCGATACTTTATGAAATAAATGCCTGTTCTAGCCATTAACAATCCGGACAGTATACTCCCTTTATTACACTTTGGTGAAGAATGCGTTAGACCACAACGGTTAAATCAACACGTTAAAATGACACCAAAAGTCTAATAAAGGGATATAGAACTATATCATATAGTCTATATGATAATAGATAGGGCAAACGCGCAAAAATAGGTACTCGATAAAAAGGGACAATCCACCAATTATTTCTATAAGTCGAAATTAATGGTGGACACGCTAGATATACTGTCCGGATTTTTAATGGTAGAACAGATTTATTTCAAATATCGACTCAGAAAAGTTTTTATGTGGATAGCAAATCAGTGATTGTTCCGAAGTAGATTTCCCTGATTATTGGCCTGTTAACAATTATTTTTTTAAATTAGCTTCCAGCAGAAAGTTAAACTATGCGTTCCAGAGGCAAAAACGCGACTTATTTAGTTTTAATGCTTACGAATTTTTGCCAAAATCGATATTTCTGGATGATAGAATTTTATATTTCACAAAGGATGAATAATGGTACCAGAAAAGAGTGAAAACCTTCACTTTTTTTTCATTGCGGAATTTTTGTGTGTCTAAGCGGATGTTTTGTTAAATTTTTTTGATTGGAATACAATTTCAAAAAACATAATAATTGAAGGCTTATTTCAATTTATGGTATAGGGGTTTGCGAGATATATTATTGCATTTTTATAGAAAAACTACATTTTTTATTAAGCCTTCGATTTTTTCTAATCATCTTCTGAATGTGCAAATATAGTAAAATAATTTTTGAGTCAGAATTTTCGCAGGTATGACATCGGGTAACCCGATTCGGGTTCATTTGACAATTGTGGGCCTCGAAATTGCCAAATTAAAGGCCTACTATTCTAATGCTGCAAAATCAGTAAGTTTGGTATTTTAATTTAGGGAATTATTTTTTGCGCAATTTCACGAATCGTTCATAGCAATAAAACAAAAAAATACGACAAAACCACCTTATTCAGTTTCTTGGGTTAAAATGTCCGTATTTTGATTCCCACGCACAATTTTAATATATTTTTTGTTTGCCTTTTTTTTTTATAAGCTGACTTTCAAATTGAACTATTCAACTATCATGACCCTTCGTTTCATTGAACCATATTTCTGATCGTATTTAACCATATGTGTGTAAGGAATCCAGACTTTATATATTTAATCGATAAAATGTTGAATCTAATTTGTATTGCTTAATTACAAAGCACCGTACCTATGACCCTTAAACATTTGTTCAACTGTAAAAAAAATCATATAGAAATATGAACAGTTTGTTCAAATAAAAGAGATTATTTAATTTATATCGTTTGACGCAGTCTGCTGTCACTTCACTGCCCTGCAGTTTAATAGTGATTCATCAATTGAATGTAATTGAGTTTTGAATGAAACCGGGTTTTGATGTCTCAATTTATTTTCTTAATTCATTTAAACTAACTCTATTGGAAAAATAGGGTGTAAAAACTTTCAACCGTTTCCATTTAGACTTGTGGGGGGGTTTAAAGAGATAATAAATAACTTTAAGATTTCAAAAAATATTTCTTTTTAAAATGGTCTGATTCGGACCTTTTTAACTATGAATTTTCTCGTTATAGAGTGTTTGTGTAGTCATGTTGAGCAATTCTTCAAGCTCAATGGGATGAGTCGTTTCCGGAAGTCAAATAAATCGGTTTTATCGTCTCAAGACCATTAATTTTTTATTGTTGCCAGTACCACTCAGAGCATCAGATAATTCGATCCGTCCTCAAAAAATGATTTTTGGCAAGCTTCCCGAAAAGCACTAAAAAGCATATTCCTCCTTCATTTGGTACTAATTTTCAGTCACCTGGCGTTCGGCCTTATATTCGGCCTATGTTCAGATATGAATACGGAAATCGTCTCGCCGCATTTGTTTGAACATATGGTTATTATTTCGATTGGATGTTGAACCAACTGGTAATTGCAGTTAATCAGAATTAACAAAAAAATTTGAAATTGAAATTTGTTCATCTTTATTAGAAAATTTAAAATTTTCTCGTTATCTGAAAAATAAAATATTTATACATGATTGTTAAACAAAGAAACTTCATCAATATCAGTGATTATTATTTATTAAAAAATGTTATTTTGATATCTCTTTAACGACCTATTGTGAATCTAGGATGTGCGGGCTGTAGAAACGGCCCGATGACTGGCTAGGAGGGGTTGCAGGAATATAAAGATTGGCTCCTTCAACCCGCACATCCTAGATTCACAAAAGGTTCGTTAAAGGGATATAGAGAAAAAGCAAACACAATCTTGATTTCTGAAAATTAAACCAAAAATATAGACCACAAACCCAGGAGTAGATTTTTTGAAGGTTTTCCATTGTAAGAAATGCTGAGAATGTACCGGTTAAATAAACTGCGAAAAATTGCTTTGGCCAAACATACTCTTCATTTTGGTATAGGCTCTTAGTTTTTTTATCTTAAAACTGACGTAGGACTATAATTTACTTTGATTTTTACATGTTAACTAAAACATACTGGATATATAAATTTGTAAATATAAATTTGTGTATATAAATTTTTTCTGTGAGTTTGGTCAGTAGTGATCGTTTTTGACATTTGGACTGAATACAGTCTATATTACGACTAAGGCTTATAACGGGAACATTTCTCATATTATTGCGTTCTTCTTTTTTCCTGGATCTGAAGGTTATTCGGCATCATGAATGAGAAAAATGAGCATAAAAATAAACATAAGTTATGCTAGAGAGCATAACTTTATAATTTAATTTTCAAAATTAAATTTCAAATTATTCTACTGTGAATTGTTTCAGCACTTTCAAAAACTGGATGTCCAAATCAAACCATTGTTTTCAAATTTAAAACAAAAATGATAATTGAACAATTTCAGTGATCTCAGAAAAATCTAAAAATGGCCTGGTTCGGACCATTTTGTTTTATTATTAACTACTGTCATAGTTGCCTAAGCGGACGTTTTAGTGTCTTTTAGCGTTTTTTGGCAAAAACCTACGCATTTTTTCAAATTTCAAAATTTTCGTGCGTCTAAGCGGACGTTTTTTTTTGCGCTTCTTTGGATTTTTAATACCAAAATTTGTCTCTGTGCGTCTAAGCAGACGTTTTTTTGTGCGTCTAAGCGGACTTTTTTAAAATTTCCAAAAAGGTCCGCTTAGACAACTAGGACAGTACATATTTCGGCTCAGTTTGAGCTTTCTAAAAACTAAATCGAATAAGTCGTCTTCAAAGGCCGAATAATACTGAAATTTCGGCTAATATGTGCAAGGAGGCCCCGTAATCGATATTTTTTTCAGACCAGCAGCGCATCTATAGTGAATTTATCCTGTGACGATAATTATAATTAACAAAAATGCCTTGTAAAATTAAATTTTGAAATATGTAAAGTGCTATATTACTGTCATTTTACTTTAATCCGTATTAGACCTGTATGTTTAGTCGCTTGTCTCATCCATTTTGCGATACAAAATAAATGACCCTAATTGGCCATTTGCCCAATTGGAGACACTTATGTTTATAAAAATGTCCGTAAGAGATTAACGGTCATAATGTCTGTATCGCAGCACAGACGAGACAAACAACCAAACATACAGGTATTGGGAAGTTTCAAGATACTTTGAGGGAGTCTTAATGGATCTCCACCCCGAATGAAGACGAAAAACACGCCGAAAGCTTATATGGATTACCGGACCTCAGAGTACAAATCCTAAATACTTGAATGATACAAACAACGCAAGATATTAGCACCCAATCCAAACCGTTGATTGCGGAATAGGCTGATTTCATTGGTCAGGTTGACAAAGGATCAACCAATCAAATGGTCAGATTTCGCATTTTTCAAATATTTAGAATCTGAGGTCCGGTAATCCATATACTGAATCGAAAGAGAAATCATTTCGGCAAATAATTTATTCACATTTTGCATTTTTCAAATTGGGGTTCCCATCTGCATTCGGTGTGGAGATCCATTGGCGGAAATTTCATTAAATAGATGGTTATTCAAACTTGAAAACAAATTTTCCTGGAAATTCATTTTAGTTTCATACTTTGGAAACATGTGACAGCAATAATGTACCGCGTCGTAGTGTTTCGAAACACAAAATTAAAGACCGTCAAAAATAACGGCCGCGCTTAGAAAAAATTGCTGGCTATTTTTTGATAATAATTTGAAAAATCAGATTAAAGTCGTTAGATTAACTTCTTTCATTCAAAATCGCCTTATGTATTGTTTCCTGGTTCAAATCAACCTGAGGCTCGACGAATCTTGAAACTCACGTGATCCTCACTTCGATAGTTTTCTGAATTTATTCACAATGACGATGCAGGATAGAAAATGCTAGTTTCAGGCGTCGACGAACACTTGGCTCATTAATTTTCATATATTCAGATTTATCAATTTCAATGAGTTAAATTAAGCCAACTTCGATTTTCGACACTTTTTCGTAGCACTGAGAATAATCTTTCCAAAGCTTACTTGTATTTCCCAATTCATTGAAATCAACCGTCACATTTGGAATAAAATTGAATCCAAGGCTTAATTTTCTCATATTCTGACAGATCGGCAAAATATATGCAAATTATAATATTTCTATCGCTTAATTACTGTGGGTGAAATAGGTTGGGTTTATTTATTTTCGAATCAACGAACCAGTGAAATAATTTCTGAAATAAAGTTCAAACTTTAAGGGGATTTTATAGGCAAAGTGGACTTTTTGAATAGCTGATTACTCTCGGCATAGACAAAGGAAGTAACTAAAACTGATATCTTAGTTCGTAATCTCTTGAAGAACTTTTAATCGAAATTTTTATGATAGCATGTATTAGCAAATATTTATTTCTAAAATCCGTATTTTTTATTCGATTTTATCATTAAAAATTTATCAAAAATGGCTAAAAGGACTGTTTTCTGCTATTTTAGTCACGGAAAGTCGTATTTTTTTAAACATGCTACATGGCAAACTATTTTTGCATGCACTTTAGCTTTTTGAAATAATTTTCAACAAAAATCTCTAGTCCGAGGTAACGATTTCATTTTTTAACTCCCAGGGTAACGATTTGAAAATTTATTTTTTGACATTCATGTCATCGTATGAAATTTTCAAGTGTACGATTTGTAAGTTGAATGTTTCTGGAAACGGTATTATAAACTTTGACCAAATATTTAACCGTTCGAGCGCTAGAGCAGAAATTTTTTTTTTCGACACTCAGAAAAAAGGTTTGGTAATTTTTTACGATTTTTTAAGTTTTTAATGTCACGTTGAGTTGAAAAATCATAAAATCAGACCTCTAGCTCTTTTAGTTAAAAATATACGACTTGCCTTTAGAACCTATGTATACTCAAAATAAGCCTATTTCCAATTTTATGAACAAATTTCCAGACTGCTGAATTTTATTTCAAATTTTAATTTCTTTATATAATGAAAGAAGCTACGTGGAGATCAACAATTGTAAAATCGAGTCACTAGAATGTTCGGTACAAAAGATATGGGCTGCCTATACAACCTCCTTAACGATTTTGTTTCGCAAAACATATTCAGATATGTTACGTGACTGCGATTACGCAACTTCCTGGTCGTTATTTGCTAGATTTTTGGCCAATTTTTTTAAACAATTCGGCTTTTGAAAAGAACTAATCCGATTACATTCTTAGATAGCTTAAATTGAGCACAAATGTCTTGTTAATAATGAAATAAAAAAATTGGTCTAGCGGACCAATTCATTTTATGTCTTTTTCTGACATTTTTGAAATTTTTTATTTATAAGTTTTTCTTATGAAATTGGAAGCAATGGTCGGATTAAGACCAATTTTTGTATTTTATTATTCACAAGATATTTGAGCTCAGTCTGAGCCATCTAAGAATGCAATTGGATGAGTTGTTTTCAGATGCCGAATAATTTGAAAAATTTAGCAAATAACAACCAGGAAGTCGCGTAATCGATATCGATGATACTTATAGAGAATATCAAAAGTTGAATGCAAAATAATTTTTTTCTAAAATAGCGTTACAAAAACTACAGTATAGTAGTAAAACTATTAACGTTTTTTCGATAAACTTTTCAAGGGTTTGGAAATATTCAAAATACGGTATTTCAAATGCCGACGGTATTATACCGTATCCCTAGCGTGTTCATCATTCAACTTTGGGTCAAAATCCAGCATGCATGTTCAACCAGGGTTCTAAAGCGGGATGAGGATCCCGATCCCGTTTCAGAACACTGGATTCAACTTTTTCAATACACAGTTTTGAACTAAATCTTTTTTGGGCAATTTTTACCTAGATTTTACCTAAAAAAGAGGGTTTTTCGTGTCAAAAACCCCACCAAACTCCACCAAGGCTGATTTGTTTTCACTGGAAGACTGTGTTCTACTCGAACTACCAGGATAGGTTTCTTGGTTTGGCTAGTCGGAGCGACATGAAACAAAAATGGAAATTTTAATTACTAAAACTGACCCAAGTAATCTTTGGAAATTGTTTAGAAAAAAAAATTTCCCAAATTTTTTTTGCGAACGTTGGACACGCTACATATCTCGAATACCGTATCAGTAGACTACCGTATCAGTAGACTACCGTATTCGTAAAGTATGCAAGCATATATCTTCGATCTATATTTTATTAATAATCTACTTATAAAATTATAAGGAATAAAGCTTAAAAATGAAATTATACATCTTTATAAAATTGGCATCATGCTTCATTTTCAACAATGTTAGAAAGAAACGTTTTACACGTTAAACTCCACGGTATTAAAGTATTAATATATCATTTTTTGAACGAAACCCAATTAATCAATAAGTCAAGTATTAAAGTAGGAAATGAAATCTTTATTTATTGTTTCGTTAAATATCATAGGCTATGATACAGAGGCTATGATTCATAACATATTTCTCACAATATTTTAATCTTGTCCTACTTTTTTCTAACGAGTTATCTTTAGGGTTTTAAATTTTTAGTAAAAATTTGATATGACCTCAAAACTTTTTCATGCCGTAACATTCATTGAGATCACAATTTTTATTTTTTTAGTTTACAAATCTTTCTTTTTTTACAAATGCGAGTATTCTGCAAAAAAGGTTCTAACCGCACGCTTCTCGCTTATTTTCCACTGTTTCTGCAAGCGGTTTTCCGAGGATGTTTAACATTTTTTACATGAGATTACTTGATCATAACTTTCGGGCTATTTACAAGCCCTAAAAATTAAATTGGAGCACAAAATTTTAATTGCTCGAAACCTTCGGACTATTTTGAAGTCTTTGAAATAATTACATATTTTCTCATATTTATCTTTTCTGCTATCTTATGGTAGGAAAATGCGTAGTTGCGTAAAGTCTTCTCATTTCAAGAAACAATCTTATGTCGCAAAAATTCAAATTTTGAATCGATATTAATAAAGTTAACCAATCGGTTTCAATGTGAAATTTAAAACTGAAGGATTTCGTTATTTTTAACAGGAAATTTTTCTAATCGACTTTTGTAAAATGCCTAGCTGGAAAAACCGCATAAGAAGTAAAATTACTACTTGTATTGCTGATTTCCGTCTGAGATTAAAAAAAAACTCCGTCATTTACTCTTTCAAAATGTTCTCCGTTTTTAAAAAAAACTAACATGTTTATTTCCGATAATTTTTTCGTTTATGAAATACGAGGCGCTTTTTGTCGTTTTTCAACACCATTTTGTTCTTTAATTTCTGGTTATTTCCTCCACGGCCTGTTTTTTCAAATACAGATTAGGCTGTTATTGGTTTTAGAGCATTGGAGATCTATGATAGTTATGAAAAAAGTACATTTTGTTCAGAAGTTTTGCAAAATCAAAAAAATTCTTTCGAAAATGTCAAAATTTTCGGACAAATGACGGCTTCTGATCGGTTAAAAATCAACTTAATCCAAATTAAAAAGTAATGTTATCAGCGTATTATCGCAAAATTTCTCGTTCCAACGCAAGAATTTTTTTCCTCTTGGGTCAACTATTTTTGAAGTTATCAACACTTTAAATTTGAAAAAATGCCATTTTTTTACGAAATTAACTGGTTTTTCGCACAAAAAGCCTGAAAATCATTTTTCGGAGCTGTGTAAACTACACTGAAATAAAAGCTTTTGCAGAGGCACACTGACTCAAAAAAAAAATTATGTATGAAAAAATGCTCCGGAAAAAAGTTTTTTGTAATTTTATTCCAAATTAAATGAAAATCCTACGCTTTAATGTTTATTTTTTAATTTAAAAGGGCATTTTTACTCAAAAATATTGATATTTCGAATTAGGTGTAACGAAATAAAATGATCGCCACACTTATATCAACCCAAATATTATTTTTTATCGACCAACCGAGGAAGTCGAAAAAGACCGATAGCAGCCTAATACAGATTGTGACCCAAATTAATTCAGTTATTTTAGTCTTGTAAGTTCTGTCGAATGCCCTGTCGTGTCTATCGAGCAAATCGAGCGATTTCGGTATTTTGGTGTTTTTATCGCACTTTTTGACATTTTGGTTGGAACTTGTGGCAATTTATTTACCATACTTGCGTTCGCTCGATGCAAAGCCCTTCATACGCCATACAATGTCTTCATTGTCAATCTGTCAATTATTGGTTAGTTAAATATTGTTATAAAGATCAACAAAAATTGTCAATTATGCAATTCTGCGAGATAAAGCTTAACAAGCAAAATCGAAAGATTCTCTGAAGTTTAATCCTTATCTGCCAAGAATTTTCATTGATTTCACGAGTTTAAGCACAGCATTTTAAGTCGGCAAAAGTTCAACGTGAATTTTTATTTCTCTGATGATGAAGCTTTTATTTATAACAAATATGCTCAAATGAAATCAAGAAGACAAAACCCTTCAAATCATTTTTTATGTCCTTAATTTTATGTGAACATACAATGTATGTATTCGAACATATTTGTCAAAAAATGAGTAGATTCATCAACAGATAAATAAAAGTTCATGTTGAATTTCTTAAGGGGAAATTTCGGATAATTACTTTTTTTCTATTTAAACCCTTCTTAATTTAGGTATGATATTTATTATGTGAATTGCCATTGAGAGTTGTATTTCTAAACAGTTTAAAATTTAATTTAAGATTTGCTGACAGCAAGTTGTATGATGCCGATGAATCTGACTGGTTATATTTTGAAAAGATGGCCACTGGGTTCTGACCATATAACATGTTCCATACAAGCTTTTGTTTATTTCTGTTGCGGTTATACCTCTATTGTTTGCTTGCTCGGAATAACGCTCAATAGATTTATAATTATAATATATCGTGATTTGTATATACAATTATTTTCCAAAAGAAATGTAAGTTTCTAAAATTTCATTTTTCTTAAATTGTGCACAACAAGTGAATCCTCATGACGACAAGTGACTGTAATTAAGCACTTAAATTCTCAAAAATATTTTTTAAAAACAATTACAGGTTGACTCAATATCGCCGAAAGTTTTTTGCCAAAAAACTTCTGCGATATTTGAAAATTCGGCGATATTGACACATTCGGCGAAATTGGAACAAAATAAAATTTTCGTTCAAAAAATAAAAAAAAAGCGTAGGCGTTCGAGATAATGTCATATGTCAAACAATTATTGAATTTTATAAGGAGTTTCACAATTGATTTGTATAAAATAAATTTTCAAATTGCGTAAAATTTAATACTCTACCAAAGGCCATCAAATAAAAGGTGAAAATACTAGATTTGGGAGACTAAACCCTGAAAATGAAGTTATTCATGCCGCTCAAAAAGTTATTTGTGATATTTTTCGGAATTCGGCGATATTGGCACATTCGGCGATATCGGGTCCCCTTGTACCAAGATTTCGATATCAGCAGGCACTTACACACCAAGCTAGTTTGAATAAGTTTCATCTTCATATTTTCAAGATTTTCGCAATCTATCTAATTTCTAGTTTATGCAGTCAGGTGAAATTTATAACATTTGAGTAGGTTTTTATTGCTGCTTGTTTATGTTGGTTGATAGCTCCAGCATTTTTGGTTCCATTGTTAATCAAACATGACGGAAGAAGTTTGATGACTTGGAACGAAGAACAATTTCTGTGGTAAGTAATAACAAAATAACTCAAATCATAGAAATTTAGAAACATCAAATTTGTGAAATGATAAATTATAATAATCTTCGTTTAAAAACTTAACAAAAAATCAACTTATTCGGTCTGAAATTCGAAAAAGAGCATCTGAAATTTCAAGGGGTTACTGTGAAATAACTTGCCTGCTTGACCGGTAAATCATAGTTTTCATCGGTTACAGACTATAATTTATAGGCTATAAGTTATAGCCGTAATGTCAACGATATTGACATCCTTTCTTTAAAAGAGATTAACTTCGGTTTGAAACACGTATAGATTGTAGACCGAAAATTGCAGGTTATTTCTGAGGTAGTCACTTTTAGGAAATTTAATTCTGAATCTCTTTCATTATTTATTTTTGTTTTGACGTCTCATTATCTTATCAGTGAATTGCGTCGGTTGCAGGTCACTTTAGTAAAACTTGAGTAAAAGCCACTATTCAACGGGGGGAATAAAGGTAAAATGTAGATCAAATAATATAAAAAATTAAGTCTTTTCTTAATCTCAATGACTAAACAACAGTAAAGTTTCAAGCACTTCCACTGTTTTCATGATAAGCGCCCAAAGTAGCGTCCCCGAATGATGTTAAGGGTGTGAGAAGGTTAAGGGTATTCATAATCAAAGGCTTGTCGAGTTGAATATCGACAATCTAAAAGCTCATAATTATTCAAAAACAAATTAACGTAATAACCCCCTTGACGCTCGGCTATAATTAAATATTGAAAAGACATGTTAGAAATAAGGAAAATATAGGTTTTTGTTTAAATGAATAATCTTATTTCGTTCCAATAAATATTTAAGTTCTACTTAAAACCCGATGAATTTAGAATTATAACTATGGTCAGCCAATGCCGTCTAGAAAAGCTATATCACTGAGCTTTATGACAAAGCTAGTATATTTTTAACAGATTAATATTCTGTTCAAAATGAGTTAACACAAAAACCGATAGTAACACAAAAAAGATGGTAACCGTCCCTGATTGAGCGACAGGCGGCCTCCACACCCATCCAACGCTTAAAATATTTATTCTACACCACACTGATATCTCCTTTTAAATTTTGTCTTAACTCATTTTGAACAGAATAATATTTCAGTAGGGCCCAATGTTGTTTTGCACCCTTGCAGGGCCCTGCAGGGAGGTTATCGGCAGCGAATGTTTTTAAGCACCTTGGTGTTAAAAAATCAGTCTAGAAAACATTGTTTGACTTCAAATTTGATAAAGGTGACATAAGTAATAATTATAATCAATTTAAAAAAGCAATAGCTTGACTGCAAGGATATTTGGTTGAAAGACAATAAAGATTTTTTAAAAAATTTCGTGTAACTTTTTCAAACAGTTTAAAAAAAATGTAACCTCGAAAGACAAAAATGCGAAGGCTTAAAATGGTTTTGAATGAAACTTCACCGCTTAACTTCATCATATTTTAAACACATGTGCCCTATGAATTCGTCTTCAAATTCCGTAACAGTGTCCTAGTTTCAATCGACTCAATTATTAGTTAGGAAGTCGATGGACCGCCCGGCACTGATCCTAGCTATTATATTTGTGGTCCAAGTTGGCTTAAAATTGCGTTTATGGAAAACAGATATCCATAATGGGAATTATTAGTCAATTTGAACTACATATGGCTTAGTTAGCGTGAGTACCGGGTGGTAAATCGACTTTGAAATCATAAAGTTAATCGACAATTGGTATTATGTGACATTTGCAGAATTTGAGAATTTATAGGTCACAAATTATAGCTTTCCGCAGCCGGATCGTGAATCTCGAATGATCTATGGGTCTTATTAAAAGCCTACTCAATTTGGTCTACGATGTCAAAGTTCTGACAATTATCTCGAAAATTGATGAAAACTTTTTTTTATTATTTTTGAAATTAAATACACTTTAGAAAAATATTAAAATTGCGTATTTTGATTGGCTTAATTTTTCACAAATCAAAATAAATCTGAATCCATGAAACTTTAAAAGATGATTAAATTGTCGGTTTCAGCGGGTAATTAAACAAAGCTTGTTTTAATCGAGCTTCTCAGCCGCAGTCGAGGTTGGAGATCAATATAAAATGTTTTAAAGTTCGTTGGTTACTTACGTTTTCAAGAAAGACTTAACGCTTATTTTCCTTAAGAATTGCATTTAGAAAATTACTGTCTAATCCAATAATAAATTTCAATTTTCAGTACTTTTGTCCCGAGTCATATGAGTAATTGGTGGAAGAATTATATGCTATTTTGCCGAATTTTATTTCAATTTGTTCCTTGGTTTTTAATGAGTGGATTCTATGCCACCATATTTATAAAAGTTCATGAGCAAGAAACACAAATGGCGAGCTACAACAAAATGAAGGTGATTTTCATATTTGTTCTAGGCCAATTAAATTTTTTATATTAATTTTCGAGGCATAAAACTTGTTAATTTAAAAATTAAATTCAAACGATCGTTTATTCAGATTAACCCTTCAAGAAAAAATATTACAAAAATTATTTTTAGATCTATGTTTTATAAACAATTTCAATAAGGGCATTTTTTTTAAATTCATAAAATATTTCCTAAATAAAGTGAAAATAAAGTTACATAAAGTTCATCAGAATTAAGGTTCTATAAAGGCCACTTTAAACAAAAAAGTTAACTATTAATATTCTTACTTTTATTTCGACTCCCAACAATAATTTATCACTCAGATTTTGATTATACTTAAAAACCCAATTACTATTACTTATTTTCAAGTATTAAAAATTTAATTGCTGAAATCATTTTTCTCTTGAGGTTCAGACTCAGAACTTAAGAGTGAAAATAATGGTGATACTGATGAAAAACACCTAGATTACAATACATATTCTTTTACCGAAGGAACTCCATCTCAAAAACGTTTACTATCTCTATAGCGCGTGTTCAAATCCCACTAATGATGTCTTAGTGACTGTCTTGAGTATGATTATAGGAAAGGGTGCTTGATATTGGGACCGCTTAATATGATCGGTGTGTAATCACTTAATCAATCACTGAGACAATCACTTAGACAACATAAGTGGGATTTGAACTCACGCTATAGAGATAGTTAATGTTTTTTAGATGGAGTGCCGTTGGTAAAAGGATATAGCAAAATGTCTTTCTACCTACTTATTCCATGGTTTACAACAAGTTTTTTGCATGGCTAACGAAAAATGAATTTGAAAATTACTGATTTAATTTTAAATATCCCCGACTACTCCCTTAAATATGGTTTTTAGATCGACTTAAATCATATAACTGATCTGATAGAAAAAACATTGACCGGTCCATCAGTGAAAAGACGTGTTGCCGTCCATGATCAGCTTCTCTTACGAGGACCTATAAATCTTCCAGTATGATAAATATTAATTTATAGAAATTTTGTAATGTAATTTATTATTCATCATCTCGGATTATTTTTAAACTCATCTGACATTATCATGGTTTTTAAAAAATGTGCTTCAAATATTTATGTAAAGCAAATTTGACTTTGCGATCTATCCTTTAAATTTGTACCCCACATTTAACTCCCGTCTTCAAAATGGAAAAACGATAGATTTGAGGTCGAATTAACTGAAAACAGAGAAAAGCCAATGTTTTGTATTTTGTGTGGCAATAATGTCATTTCAGACGCAGAAGTATATGAGGACGGCCACAACGTCATTTTAGACTCAACGTTTGATTTTAGATTCGTTAACCCCCTCACACACAGAGCAATTTTGAAAAACACCTATAGATTAGTGGTCAAAAATCACAGGTTACTTCTGAAATACTCAATTTCTAGGAAAAGTTTTTCTCAATCTACTCCATTTTCGATTTTGATCTGACTGTTTTGAGTAACTTTTTATTCTCAGAATGATTCGATAAATGCGTAGGTGAGGTTAGATTTTTGGAAAACAGCTGTAGATTAAAGACCGAAAATTGCAGTTATTTCTGAGATAGTCACGATTTAGAAAATAAATTCTGGATCCCTCCATCATTAATTTGTGTCCTGACGTCTCTCATGTCCCAAAACAAAATCGACAAAAAAAAAATAACCCCAAAAAAGAAAAAAACAAGAAGCAAAAAAAAAAAAAAAAAAACAAAAAACAAAAAAAAAAAAAAAAAAAAAAAAAAGAAAAAAAAAAAAAAACAAAAAAACAGAAAAAAATAAAAAAAAAAAAAAAAAAGAAGATGATTGCGTGGGTTAAAATGCATTTTCAGTCATTATTTCAGTTAATGAGTCAAAATGTAAATTAAAGAGTATAAAAAGTAAGGTCTATCTATCTCAAGACTTTTTACTTTTCCCAAATAAAGCGCTACGGTAGCGTCTCCGAATGCGCGTTTTTATGTTGAGAGAGGGTTAAACCATTTCGCATCGTTGTTCTCGGATGACCATATTTCGAAGATTTTTTGTCTTAAAGAAGTTCATGGCCACCTTGGAATATAAATGTGTCTCAAATGACATTCTGGCCGCGCTAAAATATAGATTTTTGTTAAATATCAGTGTCGCCGCCGAGAATAGTTTTTTCCAAATTATCGACCAAATTTCATCATATCCACCCATTTCCGTTTAATTATTACTGTAGAACAAAACATTATTTTTTTTTTAATTTTAAGTGTATTTATCAACGTTAAAATTTAAAATTTTTATGTTTATCTAGCCCTTATCCAGCAATGTTATTTATGGTTCAGAAGACCTCTTTCTGAGCACTGAACCTCAACCTTTTGGGCAAAAGATGGGCAACAAACTTCGTCGACTTTCTTATAATCTCCAGCGATCTTTTCGGAAAAAATCTAGAGAAAATGTTTTTGACGAAGATCCAAACTCATTAAATCATTCGTGCGGGAATTATGACAGTGTCACAACTGGGAACTTTGATTCCGGGAACTCGGCCGGGACGGCTACTACCATGCTCACAGCAGTCAGTCATCAATCTGGGAGCTTTTATTGTCAATCATCTACCTCCGATGCCGGACGAAAACAGCTTTCACCCGATTTGCACAAAAATATAAGCATTGTGGTAAGAGTTAACATATTGATCTTTTTTCATCTAGGCCGAAATTTTTTTAATTGACAAATACAGTGGTGATCCCCTCTAACTTCTAAATATTCAAATAAAATGCAATCGCTCAAAAACAATCACCAAAAGATTCTTCGTGGTTAACTTTCTGTTGGCGGTATTATTCATCATAGTTTATGATTCGTAGAAGATATTTTTCCAAAAAAGACGGAAGAAAGCAAAACCATATTTTACTCTTCAGCGACTTTTATAAACATTAATTGACTATGGTTGACCAAACGATGATCAGAAAGTTCACTACGCCAAATCTATAGGTGGTATCTGATCTATTGTATTTTATTTGAGATGTATAATAAATTCTAGAGAAAATTTTAACCATATATGTTAAAACGAATTTTGGTTTTAACTATAAGATCCTTGTTTGAATAAAACTGACCCAAATTTACCACTTTAAGGCCAACGCGAGGCCACCAGTGATCATCTTTTCACGCCAGTTGTTTTATTTTTGATGAGTAATTATAGAGCGAAAGAGTTTTCATATTTTTTTGACGAAAATGACCTAATAATCTGTAGGACTCTCATGTAGGAGAAAAGTCATTTCAAGGCTTATATAATATAACGTATAACGATAACGAGGCTTCCTCGCTCATAATAGCTACTTGCTAGCTAACATTTTTATATAATTCGGCTTTTGAAAACAAATCATCTGATTGAGTTCTTAGATAAATCCAACGGAGCACAACTATATCGAGAAAAATAAATTAAAAAAATTGTCCGAATAAGACCATTTTTTCTTAATTTTTTAGCAAACATTGATAATTAAACAATTTCAGAAAGAAGCCAAAATTAGTTCAATTCGGACCTTTTTTCTAATTTTATTATTTCCTAAGTATTTGTGGTCAGTTTGAGTTATCTAAGAACTTAATCGGATAGGTCGTATTCAAAAGTCGAATTGTTAACAAATATTTGGCTTAAAAAGTGGCTTATATGTGCGAGGAGGCTCCGTTATCAACATAATATTAATAAATACAATTTCATTTTTATAAAAATGTGTAACAAGTGTTATACTTGCCACTTTGGGCAAGCTTTCAGGATTAAAATGCGGGTTCTGACTGACACAAGAATGAACACAAAATGTATTATTATTTCATATTTTATTGGTGTGATTCTCTAAACGGGAAAATAGTAATGAGCAACAAAACCGATTTGGTTTGTTGCTCGACAGTAATTAGGCAGGCGCGAAAACATCAATTTTGTCTCTTTCGAGATACGGTATTCTGTCACACAAGTTTTAACTGTTTTAGCCCCGATACGTCTTCTATGAGTGTTTTTTGACGCCTATAATTGTCCAGAAATAATGATGATCGACGAATTTGGATAGAAATTTTCTAATGTTGAATTAAAAAATAACGACTGGAGATCAGTACCACCAATATAAGTTTTAACACATTTTTTATATCAGTTAACTTCCGCAAATATAGAGCTATTCTACAGTGAATATCAATTATTTTGAAGATAAATCATTGTATATATATCCAATTGTGCAAAAAAAGACCTCTATTCAAAAGATCCTGAGAAAAAAATATGTTGTCATCAAGAAAATATAAACTCTTGGAGAATATCTAAATGCAATAAAAAACGCACCAAAATCAGGGCCCTCCCTAGACATGTAACCAAGTAAAAGATTTTGAATAAACTGGCTCTCAACAGATTCTCAAGAACTTTATAATGGTGGGAGATCAATTAAAGTATAGTTTCTAAATCACGATTTGCGAATCGTGATGATCTAAGATAATTCTCGACTGATAAACTAAGATTTCACCCCCGAGTATCATATCATCCCTCTATCATATCAAATTGATTAGAAAGATTTATCTGGATCTAATATATTTCCACTTTTTTATAAATGTCGCCATAAAAAATAAAAATTTCGAAAAAAATAATGATGAATGGTTTGTTTACTTGGTATTTTATAAGACTGGAAATAAAAATCGTACAGTAAAAATTTTCAGATACGTGGATTTTCCTGCGTTTTTTACGTAGATTTAAGTTGGTTTTTAATAATTTCCCTAATTATTGGTTTTGTTATTTATATATAAATAATGTGGTCTGCGTCTAAAAGAAAACCCTCTTTAACAATATTGACCAAATACATGTATAGCCAAAACTTACGCTCTTTCATCATTGATTACCTAGACTTCAAGACCATATCGAAGATTTTACTTACTGGTTCCGTACAACTTTGACGTCAGAGACACGCCTAGAACCTGATTTCATTCGTCAATACACAAAAGTCAATGTGTATTGACTAATGAAATCAACAATTTTAAAGGTCTTTGACGTAAAAGTTTCACGGGACCAGTAAGTATAATCTTCCTTATTGATAATATATAGGCCATATTTACAGTTCACACTGACTAAAGACCTTCGTGCCATAGTGTTCTTAAGTTTTCTTGCAATATTGTCCTTATCTTTAAAAATGCTCTGAAAATAAATATAATGTTTGGAGCATTTTGAAAAGATAAGAATAATATTGCAGAATAATTATGGCAGGAAGGTCTATCGTTAGTTTGGACCATAAATATGGCCCATATTACATAGTGGACATACACTATAATAATAAAATAATAGTATATGGGCCATTTACTATTATTTTATTATTATGGTCTATGTCTACTCACACGTTATAACGATTTATTTATATTTAAGCCAATCGAATGCAGTAGATCTCCTGTACTTTGCTCTAGAGCTCCCAAAAAGCGTGCAGATATTCGTCTCCTACTTTGCTCCGTCACAATATGTTCGGTCTTTATTGTTTTATTTTTGCCATCGGTTATTATGAATCTTATAAAAGGGTGTATAGATCCGAGGTTTCATATGGCTGCTAGTAATATCACCTGGTTGAATTCATGTGTCAATCCAATAGTCTATGCAATGATGAATACAAGATTTCGTAAAGGTCAGTAACAGCAATTTAAGTTTTTTTCAAAAATATTTTAGCATAAAATCAAAGACAAATATACATTTTTGGTAGTGTTTTTTTAAATGTTCTTCATTAAGGGGGTGGTTGAAGCAAATAATATATTTTCGAATCGGGTCTCCTAAACAATTTAAGGATGCGAAAAAGTTAATTTTACAATTGATCGCGAGATAAGAGTTCAGTTGGTTATTCTACGAGAACAAAAAAAATTCGACCGCACAAATGAGCTCTACGGGCACTAGGAAAGTGCCAAAATAAATTTTTAAAAAGTTATGTTTTGCTTCGTCTATGAATCTATAATTCTATTCTAACCAATTATTTTTGATCTTATTATTCACTAGATATTTTTGCTCAGTTTGAGCTATCTAGAAACTTAATCAGATAAGTCATTTTCAAATGCCGAATGAATTCCGATTCAAAATTATTTCTTTTTGGCGGATTAACGTGTCCTCCTCAAAGTTTTTGGCGGTTTCAGATTGATATTTTACGTAGGAAACATTTCGGAATATCATTGATTTTCATAAAACAGAAGCACGAAGAAATCAAAATAAATTGAATTTGACAAATTTTTTCACACGATGGACATGTTGTTACATTTTATATAAACCTGTTTAATTTTTAATAATGAGCCAAAATGGTTAAAAGGAGATTCAAGAATTTGCGAACTGAAAATGCGAGGAGAAAATCACAAAAAAAAGACCCGTAGAGAAAACTTTGTGTTTAGCAATTTTTCATTAGAAAAATATAATATATTTCAATTTGATTCGCAAATGAATAACAAAAAGTTAATGCCTAAAACAAGAAGTTCAAATTTGCTTTAAAATCTTTTTCGAAATCTTTAGAAAATTTCTAGAGCAGATAGAAACTTCTAGTTTTGACTACCAAATTCCGAGTAGTTTGTTTACTGATAAAACATACTTATTTTATGTTTTCACTGTCAGCAAAACAGCTTAAATGTGGTTGACTTTGAAAACTCAAGAAAAATTCTAGAGCAGATACAAATTTTTAGTTGGCACCATTAAATTTCTCAGAGTCAACTTATTCAGGAAAAATATTTTTTTTCCAATTTGTTATTTGTAAATGCCTTAAAAAGGTAGCTTTAAACCACCCCTTAATGCGTTTTGTTTTAAAGAATGTTTTGTCCAGTATAAGGAGGCACTTTTAATATCAGATCGTTCCTTTGTAGAAATTCAAGCGTAATTAATGAAGTTCGACATAAAGTTGGCAGTTTTGACGCCTTTGGGCGGGATAAGAAATAATCGCAAACAATCTTTAATAATAAGTCTTTTTAGCGGCCAGGAATTGTTCTGTCAAGTTTGCCTATAAGGAAGAGACGGCCCAAATTTGGTCAAAACATACCTTTTTTATTTTTTCGAACACGTTTGTCTTTACGAACAAGCCCATGGCAGCGTAAGACTTTAGCGGAATGTTGACCAACGTTGAGTTGACACCACACTCCGGCCAAGTTTTGGTCCTGAACCTCCTTGGTTGCCTCCAAGAATAATTTTTTACTTCTGATATCTGGTTCGCTTAAAATCGCGACCAAACCTGACGCTGGTCAACATTCCGCTGAAGTCAAAAACCGTCCATGCTTTCCGACAATCAAGCTTTTCACATTGAAAAAACTTCAAATTATACATGTCCTTATAAACCAACTTGGTGGTTGTTATTTTTTGTCGACTTTCTTGCGGCGGGAAGTATATTTCGAATTATTTATCATCAGTACGGTACAAAAGTTCAAAAAAAAATATGCAGTCAAAAATATGTTTTAGAAAAACACGCAAACAATGTGTTTTACCAAACAAACAAAAAGATCGCCCATTTTGTGGAAAAACACATGTTTGCAACTTTTTTCTAAAACATACTGTTCGACTGCGTATTTTTTATTTCTGTTTTCAAACTTTTATACCGTGATGAATGAATAATTCGAAATATATGCTCGTACTAAATAAATAAAAAACATTTATTGGTAGTTGTTGTTCCTTTTTTTCAATCACAAAAAGTTCAACAAAAATTTAAATTTTATTTCATTTGAAAATCTTGACAAAAATCTTAATTTCAACTTAAAATTATTCTTAACCTCACATGGGTAATCACCAACCGCAGCATTATTTGCAATCAGCACACGAAAAATAACAATTTAAAATATATTTATTTTAGAATATTTGAAAATATAGAATCTTTGAAAAGTTATTTTAACTGTAATAAATGAAAAGTTCAGCCTTCAAACACTGT
Source organism: Oikopleura vanhoeffeni (assembly GCA_004367855.1). Taxonomy (NCBI): domain Eukaryota; kingdom Metazoa; phylum Chordata; class Appendicularia; order Copelata; family Oikopleuridae; genus Oikopleura; species Oikopleura vanhoeffeni. Next base: position 42,494 of record SCLH01000949.1, on the reverse strand, counting down.
ACATTCGAATAAATCCTTCAAGTCATCATAATCGATTAATATAGTGCCGAATAATCATGCATCTTAATGATTAAAACGGCGTGCACAAAATGCCATTTTAAAGTGTTTCATTTACCAAATTTTCAGTCACATGCGTTAATGGGATCAATTTTGCAAATAAAATATATAAAGATAGATTTAACGAGATAATCATACAAAATTTAAAGGAACGAAATTATTTTTTCGATGCACTTATCATGGCAAAGTTAATCGGCCTTTCCTAATAAAAAAACTCACTTTATTACGGAGCCTCCTGATCGTTATTTGCTAGTTTTTTAAACATAAATTTTTAATGATTCGGCGTCTGATTACGACTAATCCGATAACATTATAAGATAGCTCGAATCGGACCCTTTTTTATTATTTCGGATATTACTGAAATTGTTTTATTATCAGTTTTAGTTCAGAAAGTTGGAAACATTGATCTAATGCACCATTTTTTAATACTTTATTCATCTCTGGTTAGTTGTGCTCAGTTTGAGCTATCTTAAAAATAAATGGAATGACTCGTTTTCAAGCTCCTAATTATTTTAAAATTTTAGCTAAAAACAACCAGGAGGCTCCGTTATTGATAAGTTTTCGAGATTCTCGCCTTTTATTTTGACAATAACTTGTGATAACAACTTGTGACACAAGGTCAAATTTATAGGGTTTTACATTCGAAAGAAAAATTTCGTCGTTTAAAGAGTAGAATAAATGAAAGTAGACCCAAACGGTCAATTTTTATTGTCGCGAGGGTGAAAATTTTTTACTCTGAGATCTGATGATATCACATTTCTCAAAGACCTGTAAAGTACAAACAAAATGTTCCTACAGTATGCTTCATATGATAGCAAATTGAATTATACTATAGCAAGTTTTTCTGGCATAAAACATTGCTCTATAACTAAGGAGCGAACCGGAAAACTTTCTGACTAAACAATAACAGTTGACCAGAATTATTTGAGCTTACAGGGTTAATGTACTCCAAGAAAATTGATGGCACATCTCGTTCGCACTTGTTTGGCTCGGTTTGATCCCTATCTATAACACAGCATTCCCAAAAAAGTATTCTTATCTAATCAGCTGTCTTTGTTTTCTTACAAGACGTTTTTGTCCTTGAGACGCTTCTTTTTTATAGACATTAAAAGAACACTTATCTTTTTCCTTAAAAAATGTGCGAACATTTCCAACAAATAAATGACATTTCGGTGTAGTTGCACCTTTCAAATCGTCAATATTAGTGTTTTTAGGAATTTTAATTTATTTTTACTTTTCTCATACTTGCATTTGCAAACTGCTTTAGCAGTTTTCCAAGAAAATGGATACAAAATTTATGACAACGAAAAATAAATTTATGAGCATCTTTGGCCATTGTTCTAGGGTCGCCTTAGGAGACTGTAATACATTTGAGGCTGCCCAGCTTTTCTTCTCCAGAAAAAATTCACATTTATATAATATATACAGGGTGTAAGGTTTTTACCTTCTTTATTCCAAACTGGTTACACTTGATTTCCGCCGTTTTGATTGGTTGTCAGAAGAGTTTTCTCAGATTCAACCAATCAAAACGGCGGAAATCAAGTGTAACCAGTTTGGAAAAAAGAAGGGAAAAACCTTACACCCTGTATATAAATTTCAAAGCGTATATGAATTGTTATGTGTCCCAAAGGTATACTTTAGTTTTGAATTAATCACCATAATTGATGTCGACTTATCAGATATGCTGAACATTTTTTTTTATAAAATTTGTCTTACACCTGTGAACATGTGTCATAAAATCTCGTATATTACGGAACCTTAGTTTAAAATATTGCATGAATTTGAAGAAGTTCATCTTAGGTTTTTTTTGATACTTTCAAGTAAACCAGTAAAAGGTTACATAGGTATAACTTTGAGTCTTTGTTTCGGAGAATGTGAAAACTACAGTTTTTTGTTTTTAGGAAACTCATGAAACGATATATCATTATACAAGTATTATTGATATGTGGAAATTCTAAGCCATATTAATTTATAATGATAAAATATTTGCGAATTTACGTATTTGACTTAATAAATATGGCATTCATTAATATATGCTTAATTTAATGTCACATTTATACGGTCATGTGATTTTCTCTATTGTACAATAATCAGAAAAAACTTGTTTTTCTCTGTCGATAAGAATCAATTGTGTTCTGAAGTGATTCACAATTTATTTGCAAACATGAGCACTTTGTATAACTATTGTAATCCGGTCCAACAAAATGATAGCTTATCGACAATCATCGTCAAGTTGATTATTCATCACTATCTTCAAACGTTTGGTATCTGTTAACTTTCAGCTGAAACTGCCTCCAACATATAAATATACTCAAAATATAAATTTTGTTAGTTACCTGGAACGAGAGTTATTTCCTGAGCAGACACACCTTATGTCAGCGCTGTATGCAGAGCATTTAGTGTAGTATGCAGAAGTACTGTAAAAGTGGTGAGCCTAAGATTGTGCATTAACCAATGAGATGGCTTATGACCAATCAACTCGACATTACTTGTATGCGCGCTAGTAGTCCATCATAATAGATTGACGCCGAATTCGGGTGAGTAAAGATATCACGTTTATGTGAAATGTTTGATTACATGGGTCACATAAATGACATTCGAACACATATGTACATTAACCAAAAATGTCAGACTTACTTATCCGCAGGAGAATAGCATTACATTTCGTCTACGCATCAAGGAGGTCCCGCACGATTAAAATCATAGATTATAGTCAGACTATTCATTGTCATAGCCTGCTCACCAACAACAGGTACCAGAGAAGGAGAGTTACAGCTTCAAATTACCAGGTTTGGTCATAGTGCTACGTTACAAACTTACCTACAAAAGCTTTTCAAAAAAGATAACAAACTTTGAATATTCGATTTTCATTTATTTGATTTATCAACAGTTAATGACGAACAAACCACCAGTTATTAGTCAGAGTTATAAAATGCGGAGCGAGTGAAATTTAAGGTAAAATTTGTGGTACATCTGGTGTCTTGATAACGTATTTGCTGAAGACTTTCACAAGAAACCTAATGAGTTCCATGCGTTCTACTACTCCATCATTGTTTATTTGCGAATCTGCCAACAAGGTTTGAATATTTTCAAATTCATCGATTTCTCGACTGTTAAGCCAATTCTAAAAAGTAAATAAATAACGAAATTTTGATTCGTCTGCAATTTACCGATGGTTTTATAACATTTTCAATCGAATAGCGTGTTGGACAATAAGATTTTTCAAAAGTCAGAAAATGTTTGACTGGGCATTGGGTGTAACAGATGATTGGCCATTTGAGTTATTTGATAGTTATGAATAAACGGTATAGTACAGTTTGTAAACGGACATTCCCTCGAATGGTTTTCATTATTTGCTTGCACTGTTTTCACCCGCTCACGCAAAATCTTGTTTTTTCATCGTCAGAATCGTTTTTTTGAGAAGGTTTAACCCTATGAGCCTTAATATTTTTCTCTGGCATTTTGAATTTTGCAGATAGTGCTCCCGGGTATAACCTCACTTAGGTACCCTTATTCGCAGAATGTTCGTTGACGGAAAAACTATTTATAGTTATAAGCGTTTTATTTCTACGGAAGTTCTTCCGGTAAGGGTACAGTCAATGTACCGCAATTTTATTTTGCTGGTTTACAAACGTCTAAATTTCACCAAAAGCGAGGGTTACGCAATAAATGTGGTTATACAATACGATTGAGAATTATTCTGTTTTCAACCCTGTTTCACCAGGCAGGCTTATAAAGATATCGTTACGTATTGTTATTGGTATCAATATACGCCTGCCTGGTGAGAGCTTCGTTTCAAACAAGATCATCCCAAGTTGTGTGATCGATCTCTTTTTTTTTGCCCTTGATTTATTTGACCAGGGGTCGGCAGACCGACTTGAAAAAAATCTGATCGGATTGAGCCGAAAAAACTTGATAGGATTGACCTGATCGAATTGCGGAGTTTCAAAACTTGATTGGATCGGATCGAAAAAAGTCGATCCAATCCGATCAAGTTAAATCCAATTCGATCTGATTCTGCCGACCCCTGTTTCTGACACTGATAATCTGAGTTCCAATTCTTGTTATAGCTGAATAATTCTTACTTCTCTACGGTTCCAAACTTATTTTAAAAATCATCCAATTTGAAACTCGAAAATTGTCCCGTGAAAACGTTTTATAACTATGATATCCTTTACCAACTTAAGTGCATCTTGAAATTTAGGGTTATTTCTTTAGCGCATGTTTGAATTTCTCTAATGTTGTCTTACTGACTGTCTTGGGTATAATGAAAGGCAAGAGTGCTTGATTTTGGGAGCGCCAAAGTTGATTGGTGCGTGAGCACTGAGAGAATCACTTTGACGACATAAGTGGGATTCGAACGCGCGCTATAGAGAGAACCCTCATTTTCAAGATCCCCTAAAGTTGGAAAAAGGATATGTTTTGAATTAAATTCGAATTTATTCCCAGCCGCTAGCAAATCGGGGATTATACTCAATCGCGGATTTATCAACTTAAAAGTACTAAGGCATCTAAAATTATTTCAATGGTTTAGATGACAATGTTTTATAATAAATGTAAATTGATGCTTCAGTGCCGTAAAAGTGAATCAACGATTCTCGGTTCATAAATAAAAAGTCGTTTATTGTCAAAACCAAATTTAAATCAAAAAATATTCGACGCATTCAGTGTCACAAAGCTGTTGTTGAAATTTAATGATCCTGTTATTAAAAAAAATTTAGTTATTTAATAAAAAAGTCATCGGAAATCTTATTGATCCTCCTAAAAAGCGAAGGTTGCGCATGTTATGTGGCCAGTCAATACGACCGAAGATGATTATTCTTACAACCCTAATGGGGTGACATAAGTCCGGCAGATAGGTACATTTTTTCAGAGGAATAAGAGAAAAAAATGTAAAAATTAATCTTTGTGTTTTTTTTCTTCAAAAAAATTGTTCATTCTTGGAACTGTTCTTATTTTCATTTTCTTAACCTTACTAGGGATCTGGACAAATATAAAGAACCACTTTTCATTCTACATCCATTTCCAACTAAACCCGACTTCAGTTTTTTTTAAACGATATCCATAAACTTCAGCCATTTTTGGGTGTTATGCGCTGAAAAGTAGCTTGGAAATTCAGAACATCAAAAAAGTCCCTAAATATCAAAGTTTTTCTTTCATGAAAAATGGCCAAAAGTGGAAAAAACATTTTTTGTGGTAAAAATTGACCTTAAGTTGCGTTTTGATATTTCAAAATGTCCTGATAATAAAACGAAATGCCGCCTTTAACACCCGCAATTTTATTGAGAATCTTTTGCAAGCATACAATTTCTCTAAATTGAGTGCCGAGTGGCACTAACCGGTTGTACAGCCAACAGTTTTAAATTTCATTACTGGTTTAGAAATGATAATTGCGCGACCATCCCATTAGTTGACATACGGAGATTTAATAGATACCAGACCATTAAATCAGTGATTCATCTGATTTTTGATGAAGAACTTGAAAAACAACAAGTTTTAAATTTTTGTCTTGATTTGCGGAAAATTTTAATAATATTTATAGAAAAGGCGACAAAAAATAAATAATATATGATTTTTCAAACAGCGGTCAGAAAATACGTAAGCATTTATGAAAAAATTTAAGTGACTATATTTTTGGTTTTAACCCAAAGATTTGATTTTTAAAAATTTTTACGATTTCAAAGATAAAAACTCGAGCTCAAATCTTCTCTTAAGAAAGGATAAAAATTACTTTTTGAGCGGAACATATTTTTTCATGATGAACTGGACGATAATAAGAACAAAAAATAAACTAACTAATTACTTTCGAGAGTTATATTGACTCCATTCTTCCGGGTTTATGTACTTCCTAAAGGGGTCTATGCATTTTGACAGATACGGATATAGGCTCTTGATAAAATTTTTTACTGGGTTTATATATTTCATTAATATACCACCAAAGTAATGTTTCATAATCAGGCATTTTTGTAACTACAGAATTTCCGAATTATTGATTTTTAGAAAATTTTAAGTTCGATATATAAACTTTTCGAATTCGACTGATTATGAGAATTTTTGAAAAAAGAATTGAACATCATTAAAAAAGCTATTTTGTGTTCAAAATTTTTTCATCATTTTTTTGAAATCAACGAAAGCCACTCTTAATTTTTGCTTTAGTGACAACATATTTTTTATATTCTATTCGAAAAATCATATGACATGGTTTTGTGATCTTTGGTAAAAACAAATTTTCCTCATTTCTTGTTCAAAAATTTTCAAACTGATTTTTCTAGAATCATCAGCTGAAAATATTGAGAATGCCACATTTTTCTTATTCAAATATATTCTCGTGTTGTTTCTTCGCTCTTGTTTGTACTCCCAATCATAATTTTTGCAACGAAACTACTGTTTACAATTTATGAAATAAAATGTTTCTTTCGATGTGCTGAAATTTCTTTTTTTTTCAAAAATTTAAATTTTTGATTTTTACGTAGAAATCTTATAAAAACAAATTAAATACATATTTACTGATGGTCGAAACCGTTCTTCACGGCTTCTAATTAATAAAAATGAATTAATCTTTTATTTAGACACCTTCGATAGCAAACGCGTTTTTTTGGTGGTTTTTAAAAGAGAAATTATAAAGTTCAAATAATTAATCTTAAAAAAATCAGATTTAACGAAGTAAGCTCAAAAGTGGCAACTTTCGTTTTAAAAAAATTTATCCGAAAATTTTAAAGTGGCAAAAAGTTCACCATCAAGAAGAATAAATGAAAAAAGTGCAAATCTGTCAAAATGCACCGACCTAATCTAACAAGCTTATATGGATACGTTTTTGTACCGTTATAATCATCTTAATAAGCCCGCCGGATTAAAACTTGGGTTACAGAAAGATCATCCTAGTTCGTATTTTCTATACCCATCTTTGGTTTCAGTGGTTTCTGAGACTAAGTATTCAGGCTGACTTCATCAGTCTGACCGTCTGGCAAGCTTATTCGGATTTCTGTAAGTACCGACTAGGAGGCTTATTCTGAGAGGCTTAACTCTACCAGTCTCATCATTCGGCAGGCTTATATAGATCTTAAAGTAACATTATAAATATTCATGTATCCATCTCTGATGAGAGCAGGCCTTAAAAGATCATCCCCCATTTTATTTTATATCCTTATATTTGTCGTGGGATTTTTTAGACTCCGAATTGAAGCTAACTCAAACAATTTGTCTGTCTGGCGTGCTTATTTAGATTTCTTTTATACACTCACTACAGACGTAGCGTATATCAAGAATTAACTCCTATTGTTACGCTGTAAGGATTGTTATTGACATTTTTTCACGCATCTCTGGTGAGAGCAGAGTTGCTGAAAAAAATCATCCCCGATCTTATTTTTGTCCCCATTTTTTAGGGATTTCCGAGAGTCTGAGACTCAAAATTGTTGTGAATTTTTATTATTGCTTGGTTTTATCACGACATTAGTGATACTATTTTCAAACTGATGAAAAGTTGGTTTTCTTATTATTTCTTTGCATATAATGGAAATTAAAAGCCCACTAGTTTTATTCAGAATCTATGTTTATTTTCAAAAGAAAAATTAAAAAAGAAGAACTTAAAAATTCACACCTGTTTAGCGCTGAATTATACGTGGTCAGTGACCACTGGTCACCTTTAAAGTGAGCAATATTGTAAATAACTCAGTCGTGGAGTCTCAGTTAAATTTAATTAAATTGTTCAGAAATAATGTTGAATAATGAAGGCAAATTTAAATTACCTTTTTTGTAAAAACCGAAATCAAACAATTTTAGTTTTACTCACATAAAGAATTTTTTTTGGTTTGTGACAATGTTGTGTCATAAGGAAGATCAAACAAAGCGCTTGACCTCAGGATACGACTCGTGAGCTACGAGATGCTTTCAGACAAAAATTTACCGCTGCAATTTTGTTTCTTAAATATGAATTTCGAAATACTTTACCTTCAAATACGTGAAAAGATTCTCAGTTTCGGTGCTGTTTAATACAAGATCATTATCGAGATCAACCACCATAATCAATGAGCATCGAATAAGAATATGCAAATGAAAAAACAAACAATTTCCACTCTCATAGCTCAATTCATCGTCGTTATTCGTATCTATATTTCCCAGTGATCGAAAATGAAACCTAGAAAATAAAATAAATAATTGGTGGAATCAGTTAGTTTCAATCTTGGAGATCGATATTTTTCAAAAAGCGTTGGCGAATCAGCCAATCAACGGGCATTTCAAGCCTCTGCAAAAAGGTCTCCCAGATTAGTTTATGTTTGTCACTGTCAAGGAAGTAAGGTGTTATCAGTTGGTCAGCATCAATTATCTTTCATAGTGATATAAAATGGAAGAAAATATATGTCGACAACTTTCCCGACAGACCAAAAAAATTCGAAATTTTAAAAATTCGACTTTTAATTTTTCAAAAACTAACTTTATCAATTGGGAAATATTGCTTATGACATTGTTGTCCAAAAAATGAGATTTTGCCAATACATTTCAAAATGAACATAAACGCCATTTTGCTTGAAAATGACATGATTCAGACGCCTAGTTGACTAACTTACTTATATAACGGTGCATTTTTGGTGGAGCTTTTTACCATCGGTTTCATTCCAAGGCATGACCTTAAGATGTTGTATGTTTTATCGTTTTTTCGCCTAGTGAGCACTTTAAAAATCAGGGTTTGAAATCTCTGGTTGGAATTTACCTCAAAAACTTCGAGAACGATATCTCGCTCCATATTTTTCATTTGAAATTCTGTTGTATAAACGCGCTGATCCAGACCAGAAAACATCACAGGGGAAGCTAAAATGATTCATTTATAAATCACGGTGAGTATCTTGAAACTTAACAGGTTGAGTTATATGTTTTTGTCCTTTTTTTGAGGGTAAACTCGCTTCGTATACAATATTGTTGAATGAGGGTAGCGTAGAAAATCTTAGAGCTAATCAAAAAAGTGGATGAGGATTTCTTATTATTTTATTGCTAATTCTAATTTTTTTTAATTTATTGAATATTTGGCTTGATTATTGATTTTTTTTATATCAATTTTCGATAGGAATGTTGAAACTTGCAAAATAATTAATATTTTAGGGGAATTCCCAATGACGTTTCACCCTCAAAAACACTATACTTAAAGGCGATAATTTTTTTGAAAAAGTTGGCTAAATTTGAACGAAAAATAAGGCATTTTTTATTAGTTTGGAACTTTTACCAAAAATTTCTTGAATTTCGAAAAGTAAATTCAAAACTTAAAATTTGTTAAAAACCATAATGCAAAATTCGCGTAGTTACAAAAGTTGCCTCGATTATAAATCATCACTTTGATGGTATATTTGAGAGATATATCAATCCAGTGAAAAGTTTTTCATCAAGACCCATATCGGTATCTGTCAAATTGCACGTATGAGAAAATGAGATGAGAGTATCAGAAAAAACTCAGTAACTCATAGAGCGTTTTGGCATTTACATGGTTGTAACAGTATGTTTACGAAGAGACATTTTCGTAGCTTGAAAATCCATCACTCCCAGACGATATATCTATTTAGCTCAAATTTTCACAGATCACGTAACGGTAGAATGCTTATTTTTCTGAGTGGCTTATTTTTATTCGGCAACTGATTAATGCTACCAACAACAAATAGAATGACGTTTTTCCCCGAGGAGACATAACTTATGTCAACATAAGCAAAATTGCTCAATCTTTTAACGAAGTATTCTTTGAAGTATACTAGAAAGATTAGGAAAGCTTTTGTGCAATTTCCTGCTAAAAATTGGAAATTTTATTTTTTTTGATCAACTTCGGAAAAATTTCGAAAAAATGTCACGTGATGTCAATGAAAAATAGAATGAAAATCAAGCTGACGATTAACTGATCAAGAAAATTTTTTACGGCATATCGAAATTTTCAACCTGGATTGCGTCAAATAAACGAAGTATATTTCAAACTACAAAAAATATACTATCGATTTGAGGCATTTCCTGTATTATAATACAGGCAGAAAAATTATAAACCGGAGACTGAAAAGTTTTTTCTCACCTCAAAGCAATTTTTGAAAAATCTCGAAACAAAAAAAAATATACTCTCGATCATCGCGAGAAAAATTTTATGCGAGACTGATACCCATTTTGACTTTCAACATTCTATTTCACATCGTTATATCGAAAGACTTAGCCGACTCACCATAGCAACTCAAATTAAACAAAACGGCAGGCATCCCTTTGTGTTATTTCGAGTATTCTTTATGTATAAAAAGTTTAATAAATATGATGTTTAGTTTCGCTTTATTTATATTAGTTTTGGTATTGAATATAACCTTTACAAACTTTAAAGGTACTTTATTCCGTGCGAACCTTTCGATGACGATCATGATAGACTATCAACGTGACTTAGAGGGTTGATGGATTATGAGTACTATCGTTTTTGTTTGGAAAATGTTAAAAAGGGTGGTAGTTAATGCGTTTGGTAGGTAAATTTTCAATTTTCATCAACATCTGAGATCATCAAAACATTCGCTACTTTTCCAGCTGTTTCCCGACTTATTTTTGATGATGTTATTGGGATGTGACATCTCATGTTTAACATTTAAGACTAGTCATTATCAATCAAACTCGCATGGTTTATACGAACTATCAGAATTTTCGAAAAATTTCGATTGATAAAGATTTCAATAAGAAATCACAAACAAAATTAAACAATGAAACTTTAGTCATAGATGAAGACTGTACTCGTAATTTGATTATTAATTGGTAAACTTATTTCTGAAACATATATTTAAATTGATACGCTGTTAAAAAATGCAGCCTGAAATTTTTATTAGGAAATGAAAGTGATAAACTTATTTAAATACTGTATAGCTTTTCGTACCAAATTGCTTAAATCAAAAATTTTTGTATACAAACCAATTTGATACAAGAAAGACGGGCGTGCTTTCTTTCACCCAATTTTGTCTCAGGAAAATAGTTTGTAAAAGTAAAATATGACCAATTAGATTTCATTTCAATGAAGATAATTGCGAAAATTGCAACAAAGTGTCGCTCGAATCAGACGTCCGTGGAATTTGATTGCGCCTGCTCTATGTATTGTTGACATGATGATGCTTTTTTCGCAAAATATTCACATTCATACCAATTTCGAAACAAAAAGCACGCTCGTGACTTTTGTACCAAATGGTCGAAATTTTCTTTTGGATTCAGGCGAATATGGAATAAAAAAAAACGACTCCTGAAATAAGACTGAATTTAATGACGGAATCTTTAATTGTCTATAATCATCTGCATATACACATTTCGATGATTTATATTGATCCCAACCTTATTTTTAAAATAATTATAATAAAGCCATAAAAATGACGCTGAATTGTTAAGCAGTATATATTGAAAATAAAATACGAATTTAATTATCTGCCGAAAATTCAAGCATGAAATCACTTATGTAGGTTTTTTGCTAGCGTTGAATTTTATTAGTTTTAACAAATAAAAACAAACTGGTGACACCACACCTCCTTAAAATAAATTAATTTAGTTCTTAGGTCATTGTAGGTTAACTAAGATTGAAAAACGTCTGACGTAATAACGTGATAGAGAGGAACGAAAAAAATTAATAATGATAAATTGGGAAAGAAACCAGAGAAAAATTTCGTGTAATGACATGTCAGCTTTTAAAATAAGAAAATAGATTAACATGAATTCTCGTCAAGGCGTCTGACGTTTGTTTTTCTTTAAAAAATTGCCAAAGATTGTAATTTTCAAATGAATCTCAGCACATACTAAACGAATGAAATTCAAGACCAGATTGCATTTTTCCACACAATTTTGACATCATAAAACAAGAGGGTAAAAAAGGTAAATTTACTAGATTCAATATCACAGAAAGTTTTTTGCCTCAAATTTATGGGCATATTGGCACATTCGGCGAATGGAGACAGAAATTAATTTTTGTCCGATTAATGAAAAACGCGGTTTTGCGTTCAAAAAGAGGTATATCCGATATACGGTACATTGTAAAGTTGATCAGAATTTTCAATCGAAGATTGTTGTTTGTGCTTTCAACATATCGCCGAGATTTCCGAAATCGCATAAAATAACCAACCCAAAATTCACAATTTAGCTGAAATAGTTCCAGTGCCAATATATCACCGAATTTGCTTATACCGCCCAAAATGCCAAATACGGACAAATAATTGAGATTAATTGTACAAACTACTTTGTGGGCGTCATGAATGACGTCATTCCATGATTGAATTCTAAATTTACTCTTTCAACTTGATTTGATTGCGTTGTAAAGTTTGAATTCTACACAATTTTAGTGATAAAAAAGAGGAACAACATTATCGACACCAAAATCATTGACCAATCTTCATGAAAAAGGTATACGGTAAAATGGGGAATCAATCATGAAAAGACGTCCTTCATGACGCCCACAAATAGTTTATACATTTAATCCAAAATATTCGTCGATATTGGGCATTTGGGCGTAAAGGCAAATTCGGCGATGTTGGCACTGGAAGTTATTCAGGCTAAATTGTGAAATTGGTTGTTTTTTATGTGATTTCGATCGGCATTATGTAAAATCACAAAACAANAAAAAATCATCCCCGATCTTATTTTTGTCCCCATTTTTTAGGGATTTCCGAGAGTCTGAGACTCAAATTTTTTGTGAATTTTTATTATTGCTTGGTTTTATCACGACATTAGTGATACTATTTTCAAACTGATGAAAAGTTGGTTTTCTTATTATTTCTTTGCATATAATGGAAATTAAAAGCCCACCAGTTTATTTCAAATCATGTTTATTTTCAAAAAAAAAATTAAAAGAAAACTAAAAATTCACACTGTTTGAGCCTGAATTTATACGTGGTCAGTGACCACTGGTTACCTTTAAAGTGAGCAAATGTAAATTAACTCAGTCGTGGAGTCTCAGTTAAATTTAATTAAATGTTCGAGAAATAATGTTGAATAATGAGGCAAATTTAAATTACCATTTTTTGTAAAACCGAAATCTACAATTTTAGTTTACTCACATAAAGAATTTTTTTTTGGTTTGTGACAATGTTGTCATAAGGAGACTCAAACAAAGCGCTTGACCTCAGGATACGACTCGTGAGCTACGAGATGCCTTTCAGACAAAAATTTACCGCTGCAATTTTGTTTCTTAAATATGAATTTCGAACATACTTTACCTTCAAATACGTGAAAAGATTCTCAGTTTCGGTGCTGTTTAATACAAGATCATTATCGAGATCAAATCCATAATCAATGAGCATCGAATAAGAATATGCAAATGAAAAAACAAACAATTTCCACTCTTCATAGCTCAATTCATCGTCGTTATTCGTATCTATATTTTCCCAGTGATCGAAAATGAAACCTAGAAAATAAAATAAATAATTGGTGGAATCAGTTAGGTTCAATCTTGGAGATCGATATTTTTCAAAAAAGCGTTGGCGAATCAGCCAATCAGCGGCATTTTCAAGCCTCTGCAAAAACGGTTCCCCAGATGAGTTATGTTTGTCACCTGTCAAGGAAGTAAGGTGTTATCAGTTTGTCAGCATCAATTATCTTTCATAGTGATAAAAATGGAAAGAAATATTATGTCGACAACTTTCCACAGACCAAAAAAAATTCGAAATTTTAAAATTTTCGACTTTTAATTTGTCAAAAACTAACTTTATCAAATTGGGAAAATTGCTTATGACATGTTGTCCAAAAAATGAGATTTTGCCAATACATTTCAAAATGAACATAAACGCCATTTTGCTTGAAAAATGACATGATTCAGACGCTAGTTGACTAACTTACTTATATACGGTGCATTTTTGGTGGAGCTTTTTACCATCGGTTTCATTCCAAGGCATGACCTTAGATGTTGTATGTTTATCGTTTTTTCGCCTAGTGAGCACTTGTAAAAATCAGGTTTGAAATCTCTGGTTGGAATTTTACTCAAAACTTCGGAACGATATCTCGCTCCATATTTTTCATTTGAAATTCTGTTGTATAAACGCGCTGATCCAGACCAGAAAACATCCACAGGGGAAGCTAAAATGATTCATTTTATAAATTCACGGTGATGTATCTTGAAAACTACAGGTTGAGTTATATGTTTTTGTCCTTTTTTTGGGGTAAACTCGCTTCGTATACAAATATTGTGAATGAGGGTTAGCGTAGAAAATCTTAGAGCTAATCAAAAAAGGTGGATGAGGATTTCTTATTATTTTATTTGCTAATTCTAATTTTTATTTAATTTATTGAATATTTGGCTTGATTATTGATTTTTTTTATATCAATTTTCGATAGGAATGTTGAAACTTGCAAAAAATTAATATTTTAGGGGGATTCCCAGATGACGTTTTCACCCTCAAAAACACTATACTTAAAGGCGATAATTTTTTTGAAAAAAGTTGGCATAAATTTGAACGAAAAATAAGGCATTTTTTTATTAAGTTTGGAACTTTTATCCAAAAATTTCTTGAATTTCGAAAAGTAAATTCAAACTTAAAATTTGTTAAAAAACCATAATGCAAAATTCGCGTAGTTACAAAAGTTGCCTCGATTATAAATCATCACTTTGATGGTATATTAGAGAATATATCAATCCAGTGAAAAGTTTTCATCAAGATCTCCATAATCGGTATCTGTCAAAATGCACGTATGAGAAAATGAGATGAGAGTATGAGAAAAACTCAGTACATCATAGATCGTTTCTGGCATTCACAATGGTTGTAACAGTATGTTTACGAAGAGACATTTTCGTAGCTTGAAAATCCATCACCTCCCAGACGATATATTCTATTTAGCTCAAATTTTCACAGATCACGTAACGGTAGAATGCTTATTTTTCATGAGTGGCTTATTTTTATTCGGCAACTGATTAATGCTACCAACAACAAATAAATGACGTTTTTCCTCCGAGGAGACATAACTTATGTCACATAAGCAAAATTGCTCAAACTTTTAACGAAGTATTCTTTGAAGTATACTAGAAAGATTAGGACAAGCTTTTGTGCAATTTCTTGCTAAAATTGGAAATTTTATTTTTTTGATCAACTTCGGAAAAATTTCGAAAAAAATGTCACGTGATGTCAATGAAAATAGAATGAAAATCAAGCTGACGATTAACTGATCAAAAAATCTTTTTACGGCATATCGAAATTTTCAACCTGGATGCGTCAAATAAACGAAGTATATTTCAAACTACAAAAATATACTATCGATTTGAGGCATTTCTGTTATATAATACAGGCAGAAAAATTTATAACCGGAGGACTGAAAAGTTTTTTTCTCACCTTCAAAGCAATTTTTTTGAAAAAATCTCGAAACAAAAAAAAATACTCTCGATCATCGCGAGAAAAATTTTATGCGAGATGGATACCCATTTTTGACTTTCAACATTTCTTATTTCACATCGTTATATCGAAAGACTTAGCCGACTCACCATAGCAACTCAAAATTAAACAAAACGGCAGCATCTCTTGTGTTATTTCGAGTATTTTCTTTATGATAAAAAGTTTAATAAATATATGTTTAGTTTCGCTTTATTATATTAGTTTTGGTATTGATATAACCTTTACAAGCTATAAATAGGTACTTATTTCCGTGCGAACCTATCGATGACGATCAATGATAGACTATCAACGTGAACTTAGAGGGTTTGATGGATTATGAGTACTATCGTTTTTGTTTGGAAAATGTTAAAAGGGGGTAGTTAATGCTTTTTGGTAGGTAAAATTTTCAATTCATCACATCTGAGATCACAAAACATCTCGCTACTTTTCCCAGCTGTTTTCCCGACTTATTTTTATGATGATGTTATTGGGATGTGACATCTCATGTTTAACATTTTAGCACTAGTTCATTATCGAATCAAACTCGCATGGTTTATACGGAACTATCAGAATTTTCGAAAAATTCGATTGATAAAGATTTCAATAAGAAATTCACAAAACTAAAATTTAAACAATTGAAACTTTAATCATAGATGAAAGACTGTACTCGTATATTTGATATTATATTTGGTAAACTTATTTCGAAACATAATTTTAAATTGATACGCTGTTAAAAAATGCCGCTGACAATTTTTATTAGGAATGAAAAGTGATAAACTTATTTAAATACGTAGTAGTGCTTTTCGTACCCAAATTGCTTTCAATCAAAATTTTTGTATACAGACCAATTTGGATACAGAAAGAACGGGCGTGCTTTTTTCACCCAATTTTGTCTTCATGAAAAATAGTTTGTAAAAAGTAAAATAGAAAATATGACCAATTAGAATTTCATTTCAATGAGAAATTTGCGAAACAATTGCAACAAAGTGTAACGCTCGAATCAGACGTCCGTGGAATTTGATTGCCCTGCTCTATGTATGTTGACATGATGATGCTTTTTTCGCAAAATATTCACATTCATACCAATTCGAAACAAAAAGCACGCTCGTGACTTTTGTACCAAATGGTCGAAATTTTTCTTTTGGATTCAGGCGAATATGGAATAAAAAAAAACGACTCTGAAATAAGCTGAATTTAATGACGGAATCTTTAATTGTCTATAATCCATCTGCATATACACATTTCGTATGATTTATATGATCCCAACCTTATTTTTAAAATAATTATAATAAAGCCATAAAAATGACGCTGAATTGTTAAGCAGTATATATTGAAAATAAAATACGAATTTAATTATCTGCCGAAAATTCAAGCATGAAATCACTTATGTAGGTTTTTTGCTAGCGTTGAATTTTATTAGTTTTAACAAATAAAACAAACTTGGTGACACCACACCTCCTTAAAATAAATTAATTTAGTTCTTAGGTCTATTGTAGGTTAACTAAGATTGAAAAACGTCTGACGATATAACAGTGATATGAAGGAAACGAAAAAATTAATAATGATAAATTGGGAAAGAAACCAGAGAAAAATATTTCGTGTAATGACATGTCAGCTTTAAAATAAGTAAAATAGATTAACATGAATTCTCGTCAAGGGTCTCGTTTTGTTTTTCTTTAAAAATTGCCAAAGATTGTAATTTTCAAATTTGAATCTCAGCACACATAGCTAAACACGAATGAAATTCAAGACCAGAATTGCATTTTCTACACATTTTGAATCATAAAACAAGAGGTAAAAAAGGTAATTTACTAGATTCAATATCACAGAAAGTTTTTTGCCTCAAATTTATGGGCATATTGGCACATTCGGCGAATGGAGACAGAAATTAATTTTGTCCGATTAATGAAAAACGCGTTTGCGTTCAAAAAGAGGTATACCGATATACCGGTACATTGTAAGTTGATCAGGAATTTCAATCGAAGATTGTTGTTTTGTGCTTTCAATATCGCCGAATTTTCCGAAATCGCATAAAAAACCAACCCAAATTCAAATTTAGCTGAAATAGTTCCAGTGCCAATATATCACCGAATTGCTTATACCGCCCAAAATGCCAAATACGACAAATAATTTGAGATTTAATCGTACAAACTACTTTTGTGGGCGTCATGAATGACGTCATTCTCTATTGAATTCTAAATTTAACTCTTTTCAACTTTGATTTGATTGCGTTTGTAAAGTTTTGAATTCTACACAATTTTAAGTGAATAAAAATGAGGAACAACATTATCGACCAAAATCATTGACCAATCATTCAATGAAAAAGGTATACGGTAAAATGGGGAATCAATCATGAGAAAGACGTCCTTCATGACGCCCACAAAGTAGTTTATACATTAATCTCAAAATATTCGTCGATATTGGGCATTTGGGCGTAAAGGCAAATTCGGCGATGTTGGCACTGGAAGTTATTCAGCTAAATTGTGAAATTGGGTTGTTTTTATGTGATTTCGAATTCGGCATTATGTAAAATCACAAAACAACAATCTTCGATT
>SCLH01000949.1:0-24550 GCA_004367855.1 Oikopleura vanhoeffeni | reverse complement strand
AAAAGTAAATGGATATATCAATTAATATACACAAGTAATTTTCATAATCCAGGCAATTTTTGTGAACTACAGATTTCCGAAATATGATTATTTAGAAAATTCTACAGTTCGATACTAACTTTTCGACATTCGACGATTACTAGATATTTTTGAAAAGAATTGAACACATAAAAAAGCCTTATTTTGTGTTCAAAATTTTCATCATTTTTTGAAATCAAGAAAGCCAGAACTTTCTTTCGCAATTTTGCGTTAGTGACAACATATTTTTATAATATCTACGTAGGAAAATCATATGAAATGGTTTGTGATGTTGTAAAAAACAATTTTCCTCATTTCTTGTTCAAAAATTTTAAACGTTCCAGAATCATCAGCGAAAATATGAGAATCCACATTCTTATCATAATATCTCGTGTTGTTCTTCGCTTTGTTGTCTCCGACATAATTTGCAGAAAACTAAATTATAAATGAAAAAAATGTTCTCGATGTGCTGAAATTTCTTTTTTTTTCAAAAATTAAAATTTTTGATTTTTACGTAGAAGTCTTATAAAAACAATTAAATACTATATTATGATGGTCGAAACCGTTTACTTTAAAATTATAAAAATGAATTAATCTTCTTATTTAGACACTTCGATAGACATTTTTTTGTGGTTTTTAAAAGAGGAATTATAAAGTTAAATAAAATAATTGATCTTAAAAAAATCAGATTTAACGAAGTAAGCTCAAAGTGGCAACTTTCGTTTAAAAAAATTTATCCAAAATTTTATAAGTGAGCAAAAAGTCACCATCAAGAAGAATAAATGAAAAAAGTGCAAATCTGTCAAAATGCACCGACCTAATCTAACAAGCTTATATGGATACGTTTTGTACCTTATAATTCATCAAAGCCCGCCGGATTAAAACCTGGGTTACAGAAAGATCATCCTAGTTCGTATACCCTTTGGTTTCAGGTGGTTCTGAGACTAATATTCAGGCTGACTTCATCAGTCTGACCGTCTGGCAAGCTTATTTCGGATTTCTAGGTACGCGACTCAGGAAGGCTATCTGGAGGCTGAACTACCAGTCTCATCATTCGGCAGGCTTATATAGATCTTAAGTAACAATAAATATTCATGTATCATCTCTGAAGAGAGCAGGCTTAAAAGATCATCCCCCATTTATTTTTATCCTTATATTGTCGGGGATTTTTTAGACCTCCGAATTGAAGCTAACTCAAACAATTGTCTGGTCTGGCGTGCTTATTTAGATTTCTCTACTACTCACTTTACAGACGTAGCGTATTCAAAATTAACTCTATTGTATACGCTGTAAGGAGTGTTATTGACATTTTTCAACGCATCTCTGGTGAGAGCAGAGTTGCTGAAAAAATCATCCCCGATCTTATTTTGTCCCCATTTTTTAGGGATTTTCCGAGAGTCTGAGACTCAAATTTTGTGATTTTATTATTGCTTGGTTTTATCACGACATTAGTGATACTATTTTCAAACTGATAAAGTTGGTTTTCTTAATTTTTTGCATATAATGGAAATTAAAAGCCCACAGTTATTTCAATCAATGTTTATTTTCAAAAGAAAAATAGAAAACTAAGGAATACCACCACTGTTTGAGCCTGAATTTATACGCGGTCAGTGACCACTGGTACCTTTAAAGTAGCAATGAGTAAATAACTCAGTCGTGGAGTCTCAGTTAAATTTATAAAGTTGTCGAAAGTGAATAATGAAATTTAAATTACCATTTTTTAAAAGAATCTACAATTTTAGTTTCTCACATAAAGAATTTTTTGGTTTGTGACAATGTTGTCATAAGGAATCAAACAAGCCGTGACCTAGGTACGCCGTTGAGCTACGAGATGCCTTCAGACAAAAATTTAAAAAGCTTGCTTTTGCTTAAGATCTGAAATTTCGAACATACTTTAACCTTCAAATCGTGAAAAGATTCTCAGTTTCGGTGCTGTTTAATACAAGATCATTATCGAAGATCAATCCATAATCAATGAGCATCAGAAAAATAGATATGCAAATGAAAAAACAAACAATTTCCACTAAATCATAGTCCTCATTCATCGTCGTTCATTGTATCTTATTCTGTGATCGAAAAATGAAACCTAGGAAATATAATAAATAATTGTGTCGGAATCAGTTAGTTTCAATCTTGGAGATCGATATTTTTCAAAACACGTTGCGAATCAGCCAATCAACGGCATTTCTCAACCTCTCAAAAAACGGTTCCCCAGATTATGTTATGGAGTTTGTCACCTGTCAAAGGAAGTAGGGTGTTATCAGTTGTCAGCAATCAATTATCTTTCATAGTGATACAAATGGAAGAAAAATTATGTCGACAATTTTTCCACGACAAAAAAAATTCGAAATTTGAAAATTTTCGACTTTTAATTTGTTAAAAACTAACTTTAATCAAGATTGGGAAATATTGCTTAATGACATTGTTGTCCAAAAATATGTAGATTGTGCCATCTATTTCAAGAATGAACATAAACGCCTTTCTTGAAAAATTGATCAGATTCAGACGCCTAGTTGACTAACTTACTTATATACGGTGCATTTTTGTGTGAGCTTTTTACCTCGGTCATTCCACAGGCATGACTTAGGTTGTAGTTATGGTATCGTGTTTTTCGCCTAGTGACACTGTTATAAAACAGGGTTTGAAATCTCTGGTTGAATTTACACTCAAAAATTACGGAACGAATTAACTCGCTCCATATTTTTCATTTGAAATTCTTTGTATAAACGCGCTGATCCAGACCAGAAAACACCAAGGGGAAGCTAAAATGATTCATTTTATAAATCACGGTGAGGTATCTTGAAACCTACAGGTTGAGTTATATGTTTGTCCTGTTTGAGGGTAAACTCGCTTCGTATACAATATGTTGAAATGAGGTAGCGTAGAAAATCTTAGAGCTAATCAAAAAAGGTGGATGAGGATTTCTTATTATTTTATGCTAATTAATTTTTATTTAATATTGAATATTGCTTGATTATTGATGTTTTTTATATCAATTTTCGATAAGGAATGTGTGAAACTTCAAAAATAAATTTTTTAGGGGAATTCCAGACGTTTCACCCTCAAAAACTATATCTTAAAGGCGATAATTTTTTTGAAAAAAGTTGGCTAAATTTGAACGAAAATAAGGCATTTTTTATTATGTTTGAACTTTTACCAAATTCTGTAAATTTCGAAAAGTTAAATTCAAACTTAAATTTGTTAAACCATAATGCATAAAAATTCGGCTAGTTACAAAAGTTGCCTCGATTATAAATCATCACTTTGATGGTATATTGAGTGAGATATATCAATCCAGTGAAAAGTTTTTCATCAAGAGCCCATATCGGTATCTGTCAAAATGGCACGTATGAGAAATGAGATGAGAGTATCAGAAAAACTCAGTACATCAAGATCGTTTCTTGGCATTTACAAGTTGTAACAGTATGTTTACGAAGAGACATTTTCGTAGCTTGAAAATCATCACTCCCAGACGATATATTCTATTTAGCTCAAATTTCACAGGATACGTAACGGTAGAATGCTTATTTTTATGATTAGGACTATATTTTATTCGGCAACATGATTAATGCTAGCTCCAACAACAAATAAATGACGTTTTTCCTCCGAGGAGACATAACTTATGTCACGATAAAGCACAAATTAGCTGCAACTTTTAACGACGAGTATTCTTTGAAGTATACTAGAAGATTGGACAAGCTTTTGTGCAATTTCTGTGCTAAAAATTGAAATTTTATTTTTTTTGATCAACTTCGGAAAATTCGAAAAAAGTTCACGTGATTAATGAAATATAGAAATGAAAATCAAGCTGACGATTAACTGATCAAAAATTTTTACGGCATATCGAAATTTTCAACCTGGAGCGTCAAATAAACGAAGTATATTTCATAACTACAAAAAATATACTATCGATTTGAGGCATTTCTGTTATATAATACAGGCAGAAAAATTTAAACCGGAGACTAAGAAGTTTTTTATTCTCACCTTCAAAGCAATTTTTGAAAAATCTCGAAACAAAAAAATATCTCGATCATCGCGAGAAAATTTTATGCGAGATGATACCCATTTTGACTTTCAACATTCTTATTTCACATCGTTATATCGAAAGACTTAGCCGACTCACCATAGCAACTCAAAATTTAAACAAAACGGCAGCATCCCTTGTGTTTATTTCGAGTATTTTTTTATGATAAAAGTTTTAATAAATATATGTTTAGTTTCGCTTTATTATATTAGTTTTTGGTCATTGAATAACCCCTTTACAAACTTTAAATAGGTACTTATTTCCGTGCGAACCTATCGATGACGATCATGATAGACTATCAATGTCGTGAACTTAGAGGGTGATATGATTATGGAGGTACTATCGTTTTGTGTTGGAAAAATGTTAAAAGGGTAGGTATTAAGCGTCTTTTTGGTAGGTAAAATTTTCATTCATCACATCTGAGATCACAAAAACATTCGCTACTTTTCTCAGCGTTTTTCCCGACTTATTTTTATGATGATGTGGGGATGTGACATCTGCATGTTTAACATTTAGCACTAGTCATTATCAATCAACTCGCATGTTTTATACGGAACTATCAGAATTTTCGAAAAATTCTATTGATAAAGATTTCAATAAGAAATCACAAAACAAAATTAAACAATGTGAAACTTTAGTCATAGATGATAGAACTGTACTCGTATATTTGATTTTATATTGGTAAACTTTTTTTCGGAAACATAATTTTAAATTGATACGCTGTTAAAAAATGCGCTGACAATTTTTATTAGGAATGAAAAGTGATAAACTTATTTAAATACGTAGTAGTGCTTTTCGTACCAAAATTGCTTAATCAAAAATTTTTGTATACAAACCAATTGTAAAGGACGGCGTGCTTTTTTCACCCAATTTTGTCTCAGAAAAATAGTTTGTAAAAGTAAAATATGACCAATTAGATTTCACTTTCAATGAAGATAATTGGAAACAATTGCAACAAAGTGGTTACGCTCGAATCAGACGTCGTGGAATTTGATTGGCCTGCTCTATGTATGTTGTGACATGATGAGTGCTTTTTCGCAAAATATTCACATTCATACCAATTTCGAAACAAAAAGCACGCTCGTGACTTTTGTACCAAATGTCGAAATTTCTTTTGGATTCAGGGCGAATATGGAAAAAAAAAACGGACTCTAAATAGATCTGAATTAATGACGGAATTCTTTATTGTCTATAATGTGATCATCGGGTCGAAGACTGCGTTTAAGAACAACAATCTCGATGAAGTGTTATATTGATCCGCAACTTCTAGATTTTTAAGAAAGATTAAGTTAATATGGTAGTCCATAAAAATGCTCTGACGCTGGAAAGCTTGCTTTAAAGGGGGATATGCACGATGTGTCCATGAGCTGTAGCTGTTCAATGGTTTAAAACTAACGAGAATAATTAGTTGGTGTTATTTTTTTGTAGAGCTTAGTTATCGTTGCTGAAGCCACGAGAATAAACTCGTGTTCAGCTCATTAAAATCATTTTAATCTGGATTTACAGGAAGCGATTTGAGTTCAAAATTGATTTTATAAGATTGCGTTGCGTAAAATTTTCGAAAAAAATTCAAAGCATTATGAAAATTTAAGCATTTTCGTTCCAAATTTTTTCTGATAATTTTATGAATCTTGGAATAAACACGTAAAACAATAGCGCACTTTAACTTGTTTTCATGCATGTCCTGAGCATATATTTCTGACGTGTGGTTGAAAAATCATGAAATGTTTTTTTGTCATTTGTTGCGACTCTGTTAGAAAATATTAATGAAATTATCCGGCGAAAGTCAAAGTCCAGAAAATTTTAGATTAGTAGTTTTTATGAAAAAACTCTGTAAAAATCAGGCCGAATCACTGGTGAAATTTCTGGTATCTATTTGGTTTCCGTATTCAGACTCCGATGCAAGGGTCATAGTGAATAGGTGTCTGAAGCTTCTGATGAATGTTACAACATACACTATTGAAGGGAACCGGTTTGTGCACATGCTATGGACGCACATTTATAAAAAATTATTATTTATTAAAAAAGTCGTATAAATTGCGGGTGTAATGAGGGCTACTTAACTTTTAAAAGTCAGAGGCACGATTTTTTTAAATATTTAAACTCAGATTGGAAGGTCAATTGTTTTTGTCCCTAAAAAGCCTCGTTTTTCTCTATTTGTTCATGGAAAAAAAACTTCTTCATATTGTAAGAAATTGTTTTTGCATGTGGATAATGAATTCCCAACTATTAGGCATTACACCCGCACATGTCTTGAAGGTTATAATATCGCGTCCTTTAAAAAAAATCCCACATCGGGTCAAGTGGAGAATGGAGTGGTAATTGAAAAATGGTAGTTTTGGATATTTTTAACAGATAGCTTACAGTAATGTAAAAATTTTAAAAAAATATAAACGTTGAAAGTATGACACTTTTATTTAGATAAAATATAAAATTAAAAATTTTTCACATTTTTGTGTCTCGTCAAAAACACATGGATCCGAAAAGTAAATGTACCTAATCTGCCACAGGTCGCTGCTAGCCCGGGACCCTTGAAGGTTGTTTAAGCAGTTATATTTGAAAATTAAAATACGATTTAATTATCTGCCGATAATTCAAAGCATGAAATCAACTAATTATATAGGTTTTTTATGCTGAGTTGAATTTTTATTAGTTTTATCAACAAATACAAACAAACTTGGTGACACCACAACCTCCTTAAAATAAATTAATTTGGTTCTTAGGTTAATTGTAGGTTAACTAAGATTGAAAAACGTCATGACGTATTACAGTGATATGTCAGAGAACGAAAAAATTAATAATGATAAATTGGGATAGAAACCAGAGAAAAATATTCGTGTGATGACATGTCACGCTTTTAAAATAAGTAAAATAGATTAACATTGAATTCTCGTCAAGGCGTCTGACGTTTTGTTTTTCTTTAAAATTGTCAAAGAGTTAATTTTCAAATTTGAATCTCCAGCACATAGCTAACAACTGAATNAAATTCAAACCAGATTTGCATTTTTCATACACTATTTTGAATCATAAAACAAGAGGTTAAAAAGTAAATTTTACTAGATTTCAATATCACCGAAAGTTTTTTGCCCAAAAATTATGGGCATATTGGCACATTCGGCGATATGGAGACAGAAATTAATTTTTGTCCGATTAATGAAAATCGCGTTTGCGTTCAAAAAGAGGTATACCGTATATACGGTACATTGTAAAGTTGATCAGAATTTTCAATCGAAGATTATTGTTTTGTGCTTTCACATATCGCCGAATTTTCCGAATTCGCATAAAAAACCAACCCAAATTCACAATTTTAAGCTGAAATAGTTCCAGTGCCAATATCACCGAATTTGCTAATACCGACCAAAATGCCAAATATCGACGAATAATTTTGAGATTAATCGTACAAACTACTTTGTGGGCGTCATGAATGACGTCATTCTCATGATTGAATTTCTCAAATTTACTCTTTTCAACTTTGATTTGATTGCGTTTGGTAAAGTTTTGAATTCTACACATTTTAGTGATTAAAAAAATGAGGACAACATTATCGACCAAAATCATTGACCAATCTATTCATGAAAAAGGTATACGGTAAAAATTTGGGAAATTCAATCATGATATAATCTCAAAATTATTCGTCGATATTGGGCATTTTGGGCGGTAAAGGCAAATTCGGTGATGTTGGCACTGGAAGTTATTCAGCTTAAAATTGTGAAATTGGGTTGGTTTTTTATGTGATTTCGGAAAATTCGGCATTATGTAAAGTCACAAAACAACAATCTTCGATTTAAAATTCTGATAAAACTTAACAATATTGTTAACAGTTTTGTTATGTCTGCAGGACCATCTTCAATTTCATACTACTTCTCACTTAATCCGAGAACAAAATTATTAAATTCTACCGATGTCAGGGATTCTAGAAGGTATCATTATTCAGGTTCAATTACCATCTTAAAGAAAAATCTGAATTTCTGACAAACATTGTCTCTTGGTATATTAACTTATTGATTTTCTCGTTAATTTCAAAATATTAAAATGATTTTTGTTGTTTCTTACGTGCTCCAGGATTTCCAATTATTATTCTTGATAGAATTTGAATCATTATTTATTTTATCATGATCTTTCAAACAAATTAACGAAAGTTTAAAAGTATTACCGGTGAATTAATTATGCACGATTAAATCATAAACTGTTGTATAAGTTTTATCGAATGATTAGTCCTTTTACAAGCAGCGATGAAATTCATTCCATCGATTTTTCGTCAAATAATTTCTTGGATAATAATCAATCCAGCAAGAATATCCAGGAGATGGTTTCCAGTGATGTTATACTATAAGACTTATAGTCTCTAATTTATAGATCATATTATATTTCATATTTCAAATGTATTTCGTCCTGAAAAAATCCTTCATTTATTGTGAATCGACACTTTGAAGGAAGTTGTTTCTTAATCCATGACTGATGGTTACTATATTGATAATTAATTTAGTCGATTAAAGTCAGTTAACTTCCTAAAAATTCGAAAAAAATTCCTATTTATTATGTCAGAAATTGTGAAATATTCACAAAAAACAAATTTTACCGGTGTTTATGATCAAACGGACCGCGGAAATTTCAAAAATGTTTCTTCAAATATTGTAGGCGTTGGGAAAGCTGCAATTCAAATTGAGAACTTTTTTTAAATCAAGCTCAGCAGCGCCACTTGTGAAAATCAGAGAAAACAAGTCGACCATGAGTCATGGTCCATGACCTAGCTGAGCGTTTTATTATCAATTTACTCAAATTCTTGCTATGTTCACCCAAAAGTAAATTTGCTGAACACTTTGAAAATTTACCGAAATAAGTTTTTATAATTTCATTGCATTAAGCTTAATTATTATTCAGCCCAAAAACATATTGTTAGATTTAACTTATGATGGTTTCATCTCTAGATGTAGAAATTTTCGTTCATGCTGTTATAACTTGAAATAAAGGATTTATACTGCTTGAGTTTCAAGTGGCGTGAAAACCAAAAGTAGAACGGTGAATTGAATGAGATATAGTCGCTTTCAGAGCTCACATACGCTTCGCCTTGATAATTGAGGATACAAGATAATTTATAGTAGATAATTTCACATTGGATCTTATGATTCTATTCTCTAGAAAATCTGATGAATAATTATATTCTAGCTTGATTAAGTCATTTTTCAAAGTTCCACTCTTGATTTCAACACCACTCGATACTCACGTAGTACATTTTCGTTTTATACATTTAACTATCGACTCCTAAATCTTACATCTTTTGTCAACAAATTTTAACATTCAATTCAGTTTATTTACCAAATCTCCTGGGTTAAAATAATTATTTAACGACATCAAATCTTAATTCTTATCTGTGTAAAGGAAGAGTTCATTCTCGGTACACATACAATGAAAAAGTAGACAAAAACGGCCCGAGGGCCAATGAGTTTTAAATCGATGAGGCAAATTGCTGATTATGAGTTCAATACGGAATTTACACGGAATCTGAATACAAGTAAATTTTTATATTCTGTTTTAATTAAGAACTCATTAGTATCATACGCAACGTATTTTAATATTCTTTTTTCGAGCAAATAAAAAGACCTATCACTTACAAGCGAAAGTTGTTGTTTGCAAATTTTAAGATTGGGTATCATAGGAAAGCTGACAACTGTTTTTTTTAGCCATTTAGACATCAGGAAGTTAAAACTGTCCGGTTCCTATTTTGATCATTTCAGACACCAGGAAGTAAAATTTTGAAATGTCATTAATTCTTTTTTGCGCAAAATTAACTAAGGAACACGATTGGAGTACTCGAAATCGTTGCACTTAAAAATTTGTTGGTCTTATCACATTTATAAGTCTTATCATTAGGATAAAACCAACAAAATTTTAGTTGCAACGATTTAGAGTACGATCTCGAGTTATCATCTTGTGGCCCTTTTTTAAGTCCTCAAAAATTGATTTTTATGTTTTTTCTATAAACTAAAATAATTTCCCTATAGTTTAATCTGAAGTATCGCTTTAGTTTCAAGTGGTGCTAAGGCAAGAAGTGATTTGTTGTACGAAATTTTAAGGGTTTTGAATAGGACGTTCAGAACCGTAAGAAGATTATTTAGATTATTGACAAAATAGATAATTTGAAATAGGAAACAATGATACGATTTTTAAGAGATTCGGATGAATTATTATTTTTTAGCCCAAATATTCTAGCCAATTTATATTACTAACCGGGCTTTTAAAAAGGGTGCATACCCACCGATTTTCAATCCCTATCCCTTTTTTAATCCCTCAAATAGAGATAAAAAGGGGTTGGATGGCGGGATAGATTATTCCTTTGTATCATGGTGGGCCACATCTTCAAATAAGTTTCCGATACTTATGCCCTCCATTAAATTTAATAATATGTCGCTCATACAAGACGATAAGGAAATATCCATAGCTAAACAAGAAAGTTGTTTATATGTTCCTATTTGTCTGTCAAATATATCAAAATTCAATTAAACACCATGTATTTATTTTCGTAGATCTTCCCGTTCTGGAAAAAGCGAAAGTTTTTTATTCTCATCTCTTTCTCTGAAAAATAATTCCGGTTTTTTATAAATAGCTTCTAGAATGTGTGAAATAGTCTTATTGACATTGATTCTCGTAAATAGTGTACATGCATCTATTGTTATTATCTGATGTTTCTTGGTATCAAACTTTAGGCTGTCAGGTAAAAAACTGTTTTAATTCGGGGTATGTCCTTATCTGGCTTATGGTATTTCATTATTTCATAACCAGTACTAACACTATTCAGAGGTTCCAATTTGGCGAGTGTGTTTTTGCTAAGGTTTTTCGAAATAGTTTCATGTGAAAGTTTTTGATAATATTCTGATTCTTTATCGAATTTTAATTCTTCAGTTCTTTTAAAATTGATATCTTCCCCAAAAACTTTGTTTAATTTTGCATCCTAGTCACTCCGATCTATAAAACAAACGGATGGTGATTTATCTAAATTTGAAAGTACCAGATGTTTGTTTTCCTTTCAAAATGCTTATTTTGTGTGTGCTGTATGGTCTGACGTATTATTTTTTTCTAAACCGAGTCCTGTGAGAATTATGTGAGCGTGAATGTCCTCAAGAATGTTTTCACTAATTTTATTTTCGCGGCCGTATTTTTGAAAAGAATTGAAAAGATTTTTAATAGCCACAAATCCACATCAATGTATCCATATCCCTGTAACACTTTTTGCTTAATCTATGATCTGCGGGCTGAGAAGCGGCCTCATGAATGGCCAGGAGGGGTCTAAGGACTGTTAGGATTGGCTCCCTCAGCCCGCACATCCTAGATTAAGCAAAAAGTGTTAAAGGGATATCAATGTATTTTTTATTCGCGTCGACTGACTCGTTAACGTACGACGGGCAATAAAGGAGCCGTGTACTCTGTTTCAATTTTTCAAGATTAATTAGTGCTGATCTGAACTTGTCTGAAGTCAGGATTAAATAGAATGGCTGAATACACAGGCTAAAGAAGTTTCCATCTGCAACATATTAACTTTGACAAGCGTCAAATTTGAAGTTCGCTTATATTATTCTACTCTCATTTAATTCATAAAATTATGAAATGACTGACTAACGACACTCACTGGCTTTAAGCAAGCCAACCCCGGCTTGATAATCCAGTCAAGTTTTTTTTTGCTTGTGGTTGCTTGATTTTCAAGCCAAGCTTTATGGCGTGACTATACAGTATAGTCTATACTATATGATTCAAAAAGATTGTCCCAGTGAAAAAAGACCGTTATTGTTTCACCCCACAACACACCTGGAAAGGATTAAAAAATTGCTCTCGTCTTGTCTCTTACAATCCTAAATCCAGAAACAACTCAGTAAAGAAGATCACCAGATATATGTTGATTCGGATATTCGAACGCAGGACCAAGGCACTTCTAGTTTACACATTACTTGACGGCATGATTGGCTTGAAAGCGCTCCACACACGTTCACCATTGTGGATCTACAATGATGAAGTTTCTGAATTAACATATATTTTGTTTTATGTATTAACTGAGTAATTTCTGTATTTCGGATTGTCAAATTAAAACAACGAATTAATGATTTGGTTATAAATATTATCAATTATGAAATGAGCACCATGAAATAAACATAAAAAACCTAGATTTGGTTATATCAATTCTCGTAGAAGAAGACAGGTACGAAAGTACAAATATACGTTTAATATACAGTATATACTGAGATTAATATATTATATGAGGTAAGCATCCAGCAACTTTGGTGCTCAATTTTAAATTAAATAGAACTCATTTAAGTCCGTCAGTTAAATGAGTTCTATTTCATTCCAATTATCAAGAAACTTAAATATTCACAATATCACCGTTTCAGTGATCGAAAGTCAAGCTGAATTAATCATTTTAGTTTGTATTCAATTCTAATTTTTCCGGTCACAATGTTCATGTTTATTTTATATCCAATCCACTGTACATAGAGAAGATTGGGGTGCTACTGTATCATACAGTCTGTATGTCAATCATCAAATAGATTTTAAGAAATACTGATTAGATATTTCAAAAAATTCCTGATGGCAAACTACATACTGAATTTAGAAAATACGCAAATTTTTCTTTGGTTTGTACGTGATCTAAAGAGTCGATGTTTAGTTTATCCATTGAAGTACACTAAGCACGCTCCGTGCTTTCTGTACCCAAATTGGTCTGAATAAAGAAATTTATTTATGCCAATTTGGGTACACTAAGCTTTATGTACCCGAATTGACCTGAATAAAAAAATTACTGCGTACCAATTTGAGTACACTAAGCACGGGGTGAGCTCAGTGTACGCACTTAAGCAAAGTATACTTAGGACAAAAACAAATGATTGGCAAATTTGAGTACACTCTGCACGACCCCGATTTGAATATCGCAATTTTATATATCTAATTATTTTGAAACAAATGCCGAATAAGTAATTTTTGCGTCACCGCTTCTTATTAGCAAACTAAACACAATTTTTGTACAAGAAGATTTTTTTTCGATTTTTGATTTTTAAACTTTGATTTTTCAATGAAAAAGCAAATAATTGAAAAAAACAGGAATGCTAGTTTGGCCCGAAAAAAATCTCCACATCTAATTCAGACGGGTTGTTCAACTCAGATGATGCTAAAATTGATGGGAATTTTGCAGTCGCTTGAATGTCTGAAATTTATAAACCAAAAAAAATGAACTTGACCAATCATCTTCATGTATTTTGCATTGTTTAAATTGGGTTTTCACTCCAGAAGAGGAGATCAACATATAATTATGCCAAAAAACTGATTAAAATGGAATAGAAAGTTGCGCACGGTTTCAAGTAAAAACCTTGATGACAGTGACTGTCAGACAGTTGTGCTGAGATCATAAAATATCATTTTATACGTAGAAAATCGTATAAAGTTTTTTGGACCAATTTGTAAACGGGCTAAATGAGCACCAAACAAATCTTGAGTGAAGGTTTTCCAGAAAAGTATCATGAGTTATGTACCAAAGTCTACATAGATGTATATGGAATTTTAGACCGTTCTAGCGCTGGAGAGCGAAACACTTCCTATTTTTCATTATCAAACAAAATTTCTGTACATATTTTCGGGTACATTTTCTGAATATTTTTTTCAAAATTTTATATTTTTTATCAACTCATATCGTATAACAAAATACGTTGAATTTGAAAATGGAACATAAAGACGTCTCAATAACAAGGAGGGGCAATATTGCCAAACATTTTTGCCTAAGAATTTCGGACATATCGGCAAATTCGGCAATATTGGGCACCTTTTTTATACTGGGGGCCTATATAACGGTATTTTTTTTTGCCAAAAAATTTCGGACATATTGGCAAATTCGGCCGGAGATATTGGCCCCCATGTACGTGTATAAGGTATGGCCAGCAAATGAAATTATAAAATATTCCAAAACAAAGAAATTTTTAAATGTTTCCTTCACTTATTTTGTTTGTAAGAAAATCTGAATAAGTTCACAAAAAGTTTGTAGATAAACAATTTTTAACGTTATAAATATGAAATTTGAACTTTGGTGAAACCCTCAACATTCATTTATTCTCCGTTAAAAATATGACGATTAATTCATAATAATTCCAGAAAAAAATGTTTTAATGATTAACATGTTAAAGTCGTTATGCCCGGATGTTATCAAAACTTATCCGACTTCAGTCTAAAATTTGACAGAGTTAGTTTGGGTTTGACATGTCGTCCGAGTTTATGTAGATTCTTTTATTTTATCGACATGAGTTTTTAACCCTTGTGATGGCATCAACAGTCAAATAACCTCATTCTTAAAGGTGGTATGGCCATAAAAGCTTTTTAGGTCATACGATAACAGGTTCTTCGAAGTCTTTAAAGTGGAAAAATGAAAAAATTTTATTCAAACAAGAATATATCCGTTTATTTCTGATTTCATGTTTTATTTCAAACTTGCCCTTGAATTGTGTCCGATAATTTTTATCTTTTCAGAACGGTATTGTTAACTTGATACGATAAATAATTATGGAAGGCGCTAAGAAGCAGAACAGATCGTGAATTCATCTTTTCAGCTTATCTTGGAAAAGTTTCATTTTTTGAATAATGTCTCCGTTCATTTCATCATCATTTGATAAACGTGCTACAAAACAACTCACTTGAGTGATAACTAGTTCAAATTGGTTGTTGGTGCAAAAGCGTCAATTTTTGTCTTTTTGAAAAAAAAGTGTTGTGTTTATCTCATAATAATTAACCAAAAGCAATTTTTTTGTTCATACGATAATAACCGCATTAAAACAAATTTGTCTTGTTTAGTTTTCAACGTAAAATATGAGCTGGAAATACAGCTCTAGGAACTGCCAATAAAATAAATATGCCCAAGAAGATGTGTTAATTAGCCATCTTCTTTGAATTACAGCAGGCCAGGCCTGGCTTGGCCACAGCTGGCTTGATTCTTTAGCTTGGCTTGGCTTGATCAAGTCAAGCTAAAGCCAATCTTTCAAATTAATTTTTCAAGCATGCTTGACTTTTCGTTTGGCTTGGCTTGGTTTAAGAATTTAGCTTGGCTTGATCTTGTGGCTTGGCTTAATTTTTGGCTTGGCTTGATTTCTTGGCTTGGCTTGACTAGAATTTTTTGGTCAAGCTTGAGATTTTTTGGCTTGGCTTGACATTCTTTGGCTTGGCTTGACTTTCAAAACTTTCTAGAACAAAAAGTTTTTGTTTGTTAAACATACTCAAAAACGTTTTGTTTTCAAAAAAGAGGATAAAAATGAAGAAGAAATCCCGAAACAAGGTAATGTAATGCTGACAATGCCACATAATGATGAGCGTGTCCTCCATGCGCCGACACTACAAAAAGAATCATCTCATGATTGTGTATTTTTGCTGCACACTCTCACTTAATCACAGTTTTGTTAATATCTCGGCCCTGATTATCAAAATAGTGTGTTTTAATGTATAGTAGGGCCGAGATATTAACAAAAGTGTGATAAAGAAATATTCATTTCTACAGGGAGAGGGCCGATATCCGCGGCCCAATATCGCAAAATTTAGTCATCATATCGCCGAATATGCCGATATCGCCAAATCTGCCAATATCCTACCGAGTAGCCAAAAAACTTTCCGCGATATTGGGTCACCTGTATGACGTGTAATCTCGCCCAGGGTTGTTAAAAGGATCATCCCCGACTGGATGTTCGATCCCCGTTTTTTGCCTATATTTTCCCTTAATTTACGAAAAAAGATGGAAATCACTTTTACAACCTTGGTCTCGCCTTCTTTCATTACCGTTCATAATTTGAAGGATATTGGCGATATATAGAAACAAAAATAAAGTTGTTCGTTTAAAAATTAAAAATTGGTATTTTAGTTAACTTTTTTGAGGATTGTGGGCACTATAACCTATAGCTTAAGGTAGGAAACACAAAACTTTTTTTTCATCCGACAAGAAAATTATTATGTATAATATTGTAGAGAATAGAAAAAGATTCAGATTGGAATAATTTTATTTTTTTTTAATATTTTACCAGCACCTTGACAAATTAAATTTCCGTTTGAGGGAATCGGTGAATTTCCAAGAAAAAATTGAAAATCAAAATAGCTGATAACGCGCCTCTTGCCCAAATTGGACAGCTCAAAATTCTCTATCATATTATTATTATCATTTGAGATTTCCAAATTGGGAAGTCAATAAAGTGAGGCATTGATAATATATTTAATTAAGATATGGTCTGGAAAGCACTTTTTTATTGTTTTTAATATATATTTTTATATAATAAGTTGAAATTGTGAAATTTTTTTTGATAATCGCGAAACAAAGAATTTAAAGAAAACAGGAAAGAAATTTGGACCCGAACTCTCCTTTATGTCTGCACAGACTCTCTTTAGCTGCTCATTTTTGTAAGTTTCGAATAGGTTATTTAATGAACAGGTGAGGATGATACATTTGATTGAGACCACTACGTAAATAGGGTAAAAATACTGGTTTTTGATTGGTTTTGTAGCCAAATTCAAGGAAGTTGAACAAAACTTTCCTCGCTGATTGTCCGTGGGACTTTTCAGCTGCACAATTCATTTAAAGTTTCAGAATGTGTGCCTTGAACACTCCGGGAGGGAGATACATTTGAAACATAATTTCCGTCCGTAGTTTTTTGTAATGCAAGTTTCTGTTTGGACGAGGCCATCAATCACTTTTATGTTGTGCAATGTTAACGCCTCACCTGCAGCGCTGTGTTTTAAAACACAGAACCAAAATTTTTTGGGGAAGTATCACTTTGTATGGTGGAGATTATTCGGAGCAGACCCCCGAAGTTCCCTTATTTTTGAGTTCAATGAATTTTTAGTTGAGCTTCAGAAATTGCTCATAAGAGACCAGAAATGCAGCACTGGAACCAAATAAATATTAGGAAATTTAAATGTAAGGTGGCTTTCGAGAATAAGTATCTTGACCATTATATTTATTTTGGTTACCTTCGGCACACCTGGTAGTGTGTAAATGACGGTCGACTAATTTGAAATTGGAACAGAACTTCCGACAGAAAGTGGCGCAATCCGGGCAGCGTGGCTTTCCGTACTTCAATTGGCCAATCGGAATATGTTTTTGTCCTCCCTTAAAAACTTATGTAAGGTGGGTACGGAAGTCATTGGTCTATACAATAATTTTTTTAAATCAAGACCATTTGGACGATCATGATTATTAGTGATATACTTGAAGCACAGTGCATAGCTCATAACATCTGGCCGATAAGTAGGGTCAGTCACTGGAGACTTAGTCTGCGTATTTTTTTTCATAGGTCGGGAATCATTTCTTCTTGAGAAAGTTTCACCCAATATCCGAACTCAATAGAATCCGGGCTAAGGGTGGTTAGGTTTTGCAGATGAGTCTCTCTGGTACTGACTCTCACTTATGCGGCCAAAGTTATGCCTATTACTGTTCTTCCAGTGCATTTCGGTGATTCCTTAAACCCACTCCTTAATTGACGCGATCCAACATGACGATGCGTTTTTTCACACAAATATTTGTTTATTCAGACGCAATTTGGGTAGCGGAAAACATAATGGAATGGAATTAAAAAACGAAAAGGATATGGTTTTTTATAATCTAGAGCGTCACCGTTCGATTCACGACATCAGCAAAAAAGTGTCGAAAACTGAGTATTTTCAGTACTGCCCTAATCGTGATTACCTTTGGTTAAAAAAGAATGAAGAGGAATGGTATCTCATCGGATAATCCCCCAGATAACCCTTTAGTCTCTATTTGGACCTCGACGACAGGTGACACTTGCTAATTTTTAATCCTGCGAAAAATATAGGAAAGGTAGCCAAAAATTTCAAATTATCTTTCCAATTATAGACATTTTTCATAAAATGATCGTTTATCATAATGCAAATTAACACCAAAAAAATCAACCTTTTCGCACTTTAAGACATTATTGTACGATCCCACCTATATCGCAATGAGCATTTGCACACATGATAAGGATTTATTTAAAATTTAGAATCATATTTTGAGTTAGATTTAAATTAACTTTTATTAAGGTAACTTTATTTAGTGTGGCCCCCCCCCTAAATGGGAGCAAAAAACCGTAGTAGTATCGAGAAACGGTTTTTTGGCATCCGATAGCCAGCCCAAACTTTAACCAATGAAAAAATCGATTTTCAGGGTCTACCGGTTTACGGTAGTCACTGAAAACACCGGTAATTGTGCTCCTATTACCACTAGGTGTGTCAGGTGTCAAAATAAACAATGCAAAAAATTTTCTCTTGAAAGTCACCCATAAAAGTATATTTTTAAGTTGAATTATGATTAGTTCTCTTAAAACCGCCAATTACCGGTGTTTTCAAGCTGACTGCCGGTAAACCGGTAGACCCTGAATCGAATTTCTTTTCCATGTGTTTAAAGTTTGGCTATCGGATGCAAAAAACCGTTTCTCGATACCTTACTACGGTTTTTGCCCAGAGAGGGGGGTCACCTAAAATAAAAGTTACCTAAGTTGAAACTGCTTTAAACATTGTATTTTATGAGTACTTCTTACATGACAGCCTATTATAGTTATCATAATGAAAACGTTGCTTCAATTTGAAAAATTAGTAATAGTCAATTGAATTTGAAACAGGTGTCCGTCAATTTGTAATGTGATGATGACAAAGAAAAATATTCATTTTTTGATAGGAAATTTTTATATTTATTTTAGAGAATGTTGCTGTGATTTTGGATACCAATTTTTTTTTCTGTGATGATCACATATTCTTTTAGCGACTCAAATTTTTTTTTTCTTTGTCGGGAACCAGGGAAAAAAATTTCAAAAATTTTTTTTCAATGTTTCGAAAAAATGCCGATATTGAAAAACGGGTGCATAATTTTTAGCGCAAAATTTTTTTTTGAGTCAGATTCAGCCCAAAACCTAAAAGTGCTCCGAAAAGAAATAAATCGAATGGGTCGATTTTGCTGTTCTACCTTACTATAGCTTCAAATTAATTAACATTGTCCACTGTTAAGAATAATGTTCTCCTACCTGACGCAATGAATACAAATTAAAAATAAAGTAGCTTTGAGAAATTCAATCATGAAATATGACGTCATTCATGACGCACAACTCAATGTCATTTGTAATTACACCATTACCGCTTACGCAATTTGGCGATATTGGCTCTTTTGGCGATGGGCAAGAAAAGGATTCAGCTAAAAATCGTGAATTTACGGATGTTTCATTCGCTATATTTGCAAATTAAGCGATATTAGGCCGGCGATATGACGCTACCTGTATACTAAAATGCCTCATTTTAAATTATTATTTAGAATCGGGTGAATGCAGAAAAAAGTATATTCGGATAATAATATGAAATACAGTGGGATTTTAAGTGATAAGGGAGGTTATAAGCAGTCAAAAGCCTGGGGGTTATGAGTCGTTAATATGTTTTCAAATACCTAGTCCTACTTAAAATGTTATCAGGGAAGGTATGCTAAAACAGAGTTTCTTAAATAATTTATGCCCGTAGGGGATTTCAATGATCAACCACTGTTGTATAATCAGAGAATTTAGTATTCTAATTTTTAATCAAGAGTAACATTTCTGAGTGTATCATAAATTTGGTTATACGTGAGAGTTAACTCCCGTAGTAAAAAGTAGAGACTGACTTAGTATTGTAGATCCTGTGAGAAGATCATTTGGCAAAATTCAGAAAATTTTTGTTAGATGTTTGATAATAATTGCGCTGTTATTTGTGAGTCATTCTGGTAGCATTAAACAAGTATCTTCGGACCTTGATTCTTTCATAGTCAATACACAAATTTTGGCAAATTGAGTCTCGACGTATTCAGATTTTTTTTATTCATTTATTATATTTATAGTCAATATGAGCTATATCATATTACGTTATACTGTTAAATAGTACGGAAATTGTAACCATTAGAAATCTATGTTATTATGTTTGATATTTTATCTAACAATGTGACTTTGCATTATGGAATATTGCATGGAGGCTTTTGAACGGCTGGGACTTTTAGATTTTATACTAGTTTGTGATCATAGTGTTGTAATGTTCATTTCTTTGCTATTATGTGTTTAGTAAAAAGTGTCTGACGTGTTATGTAGTAACGTCTATCTAAAATATGCAGCTTTATTGCTATTCGCTTGTCAAGTTTCGTGTTGTGAAGCTCATTTCATATGATTTCATTATACAGCTTCAGATACTCACTACGATTTATTCATTTTCACGTGTATTTTGAATTATAAATAATATCTCATTCACCAAGATCCAGTATAAACTCTTCATCGAATTTGATAGGGAAAGGTAAAGAGTCCAGAGGAGACTCAGACATGAAATTACAGAACTATTTTTTTGTTCAACTGACAATATGAGTACAAATAACTTGATTGTCTTTTTCATTCTCAAAAGTTGCGATTTGAAAATTATGAAATTTCCAGAAAGGAAATCTAACAATTCCGACTATTATCAATTACTTTATTCCTTCGATAAACTGATTGGAAAATTGCAATTAATATGTAGCAGCAGGGGTCCGGCGGATAGGTGAAATCCCGGCTAATGGTGAAGGTTTGAGCAAAAAAACTTTTCCGGCGGGATGCCACGGAAAAAGGCAAAAGAATAGGGGTTTTTTTTTCAAAACTTCCTAGGCCAAAAAGATAGGCGTTTCGAAACGCCAAATATAGGCATATTTGGAATAATTTTTACGAATGACAAAACCTTTTCAATTAATTTGTTCGTTTTATTCATTTATCTACGTACAGTTGATTTGCCTCAAAAATCTGCACACATAGTTCCATTGTTGTTCAAATATAAATTTTTCCCCAAAGCAATTATTTCATAGGCAATTTTTCCACCAATATCTATATTTTTCCTTTCGGTTTGACAATCAAAGTTGAGACATCTTCTGAAATTTCTCTGCGATTATAAGTGCAATGACAACAACCAGTCTACACCCATTTCTTTGTAGTGGTGTATTCACGACACAATTTAAATTTCCAAGTCTGGTCATATATAAATTATATCACTAATAATTCCAACCCCAAAGCGGCAACGTTCTCCAAATGCAAGTGAAGTACAAGTTTTTTTCCAGAATAATTAAAATTTTTCCCGCATGGTAACAATCCTAATATTAAAATTCGCTTTCTTTTCAAAATAACTACAAAGATATAGAACTATATCAATATAGTCCCAGTGACTATTGTTTTATATTATGGTGGAATAATAACAACTGCAAAAGTCAACTATTCCAGACAATATTCCAGCGGTTGACCATTTCTCAAGTGTCCTGTTGTGAAAAAAACATCAAGCGATGTCGTTTTGGAATCCTAGAAATATTTTTTGGGGGGCCCCCCCCCTCTTAGAGAATTCATTTTTAATAAAATTTTTAATTTAATATATTTTTGGCCGAATAAAGGCACAATAAAATGCATTCTAGAAGCTCAATGTCAAATCTAAGTGAGTCATAATCCGAAAAGTAGTTTTCTGAACGTTTCAAAAACCATCACTTTTGCCATTATGAATCAAATGTAAGCCGAAAAATAGCCTTAATTCTCACTCTGAACTACCCTTTAACTTAATTTTTAAAAACAAGACCTTGTTTTTATGATCAAATCAGAAGCGTATCTTCCCAGCCGTCCGGCGGATAGGTGAAATGCCGGCTATAGATGAAGGTTTTTGAGCGAAAAAACTTTCACCTATCGCGGGAACCTGCTGTAGATGCAGTCCCTGTAAACTCGTAAATTTAACCGACAATATAATTTATTTCCAAAAATTCTATAAACCAAAAAAGGCTCAAAAACATCGGGTACCCCATTTTTGATTTTTGAAATTAACTAAACTTCAAAATCGTCCATTTCTTCAATTAAAATTCCCGCTTTTTTGTTCAATTATTAAAATTATTTTGTAGGCCAAATTCAATCGTTGACAGAGAAAGTATCAAGAAAAAATAAATCAATGAACTTATTTATAGGGTTGTGAACAGTGGATTTTTTTACTGAAGACTTTTGCCCGGGATTTTTTAGCTTTTAATGTTTGGGATAAAAATTTAAGGGTTCATATCGTGAAATTCAGCTGATGTCGACCAGATACAAAAAAAAATTCAGTGTAACCAAGCCTGTGCATGATAAAACATTGTGAGTTTCAAATTTCGAAACCCTTTAACAACTGTGGCCAAAATTTTGGGAAAAAATCTTTAAATCCACCGACGCTAACCTTTCCGACTCGATTTTCCTGGAAATTTTTCTAAAAGTCATATTAACTTTTGTCCTGAAAAAGTTTCCGGTAATCAAAATTGATCATAATTTATATTTGGTACAAAAAAACCCAATTATGGAAAAATAGAAATTTAAATAACAGCATTAACTTGACCACCAGACGACAAGGAACTAATTTTTTTTCAAAAAAATTTTATATTTTCATGCTTTTTAACGCAAAGAAACTATTGATTTATTTTTTCGGATTTAAGTCAAGATTACAGCCTCTCCCGTGCGAAACCCCTTGCTTATCAAAGCATCAATTTTTTTCGGTAAATTTTTGTTCGGTCATGAGTGCAACCCGCATAAGCCTGTTTATAAGTTTTTGATGTTTCTGAACATCTGCCGATTGCAACAAATTTAGTTTCCATATTATTCACGTATTAACGTTTATATTTTTAAGAACTGTGAAACAGTCAGTTTCAAATGGTGTCCCACATAAACCACTACTTAAATTGAAGACATCATACGCGAGTTCCATTAAGTGCAAAGTACACATAGTAAAAGTGTATAACCCTGAAAACTAGTCTTGAAGATTTTGCCTGTTTGATTTTTGCAAGACTAAGGTCCGAGTATCAAGAATGAACGCGTTTCGTTCCGCGCCTGTCGTTCCGCGTTCCGTTCCGCGGCCTTGCGTTCCGCGTTCTGAAGCTTAGGTTTTGTTTAATTATTAATAAGCTATCACATTAATAATTTTGTTTTAAGTTTCAAAATATACGATTTTAATAATTGGCTGTCACCTTTATTTTTAACCTTATAAATTTAAATTTAATCATCTCGAGATCTTGTTGTTAAGAATAAGCTTTTTTTGCGATATTTATGCTATTAAAATTAAAAAACGTTACTCTCGATTATTGATAATAAATTTTTCTCCCATCATTCACTCCTATTTACATTATTAAGGCTTAATTTTAGACGTCATCTAAAACATTCATTGTTAAGATAAGGACGTGCATTTAAACTCCCGTAGTGGCCGACAATCTCTGGACCCGTAGTGTCTTTGCTACAATGCCGGTGTTTGCATCTGAAAATCAAGGCATATAACCGACGATTATTATCAACATATATTTTTTCAATGATAATAATATTATAACAGAATTAAATACTGTCCTATAAAAACAATTTTTTAAAAAATTTATAAAAAGTCCACATCAAATGTGAATA
Source organism: Oikopleura vanhoeffeni (assembly GCA_004367855.1). Classification (NCBI taxonomy): domain Eukaryota; kingdom Metazoa; phylum Chordata; class Appendicularia; order Copelata; family Oikopleuridae; genus Oikopleura; species Oikopleura vanhoeffeni. Next base: position 1,102 of record SCLH01000949.1, on the reverse strand, counting down.
AGAAAATTAAAAACTTTCTCATTTCGCCGATTCTGACAAACAAGTGCATAAATAACACGAAATTAGGGTTAATTTGACAATTTTAAAATTTGACATATTAAACCGTACCCATTGTGTGTTAGAAATCTGCAAAAAAATTGAATGTTTTAAACAAAATTCTCTAAAGTAAAATGACTCTTAATTTTTTGTAGAACGATTTAAATTCTCTCTTCTTTCCTGTCGCCTAGCATTCTTATGGTATCCTTAATTTCGTAAGTTGACTTCTAGACTGCTCTATTTAAAACCGGAGGCCAATTTAAAATGCAATAAAAGTCTTTAAATTCGTGACGATTCTTTTAGGGGTCTTTCCACGTATTTGAGTACTTTTTGAAAAAAAACATAGTACAGTAATTTTGAAAAAAGTACTGAATTTACGTCAAAAAAATCCAGGGTCAACTTCAAACGTTTTTAAGACTTTTCACATTACATAAAGTCCGAATAAATCCACGTGACGAAATAATCCAAAAAATAAGGTTTGGAATATGTAAAATTAATCCTTATGTTCCCAAGAAAAACAAAAAGATCACGGTGACGTTTTTTGGATATATTAATTATGTTCAAAAACTCTTGAATTAAGGTGTTGATTGGCCCCAAAAAAATTTCGGCGTAAATTTGATCAGTATTTGGTTTACTTGAACCAAACCTTATTTCCCGTAATTTGAAGGTCACTGTGACTCGTTTTGACTTTGGTGTAACGGGAAAAAAGTCTTAAAAAACTTTTTGAAGTTTGATTTAGCAAATTTTAAAAAAAAAACAGTTACTATTTTATCAACCTTATTCCTTAAATATACGGTCACGTGATCATTTTGCGGCCATAGTTGTAAGGGAAAAAAGTCTTAGAATTTGTTTTGATCGCTCAGAGGCTTTTTTTTGATAATTTTAAATTTTTTTTTTTTTTTGCATAAGAACTGTATACAGTAAAAATTTTTGAAAAAAAACGCACCCAACGTCTTATATGCCAAGAAAAGTCGATCTAATTTCTTTGAAAATATTTTATTTTTACATGATTAAGGTCTAAATTGGCCGATTAAAGCCATTGCACCAGGATGTGCAAAAGACACCT
>SCLH01000948.1:111278-126176 GCA_004367855.1 Oikopleura vanhoeffeni | reverse complement strand
TATTTAGTGAATAATACGATAAAAAAATTGGTCCGAATCCATTTTTAATTTTTTTCTGAGATCACTTAAATTGTTTGATTATCAGTTTTTGTTATATAATGTAAAAAATATAATGTAAAATGTATTTTTTGTTATCACTTTCACCGTAATCTGTTAATAAATGATCTCTAAATTAAATACTGGATTTACTGACAGTTATAACTGAAGGTCATTACCAAATAAGTCATTAAAAAAGCCCAATTTGTGTGTACATATTTACAATATTTTATAAGTGAACAAATACTGCAGCGAGTTTTGTCGGAAAGTGACATCCTGGGAAAATACAGTATTCAATTTAGAGAGAATTTTATTTGAAGATCAGATTCAAAGTGATAACAAAAAATACATTTTAACACTACAGCTATAATCTTGGATACCGATGTTCGGTCACAGAACGCGTAGGCAAATAAGCCAATCAGCGGGATTTTTTAAGCTTAAAGGAGGTTACCAGTGTTGTAAAAGTGCTTTTTACAATTGCTAATTTTTATAAAATTGAAAAGAAATACTGGTTAAAAATAAATTACGTTCAAAAATTACTTTCATGATTTAAGGGGTTAAAGGAAATAAACGTATTTCAAAATTCAATTATACTGAGTACATCAATACAGAGTACAGTTTGGAAATATTAGGCAGTTTTTCTGCAATTTAAGTTATTTTTTTCATTTTGAATGAAAAAAGGTAAATAAAAACCAAGCTCATTGTGATTTTCTGGCCGCTATGGCTAGTTGCAAAATTTACCCCCTTAAAAATGTAAAGAAAAAATCGCAAATTAAGGCACTAATGAGCTTTTCAAAAATATAAATTGGTCCTTCAGAAGATCACTTGAGGATTAGTATGATGGATGATCCATAATAGAGTAGGAAAAGGATAATCTGTACGGCTGATCAAATTTACTATCACTTAAAAGGCACTCAAAAACTATTTTTTCATGTTGAAAATTTCACCGCAGTTTTGAACCTTTAAGATTTTAAACAAAACAAAAAGATTTAGGATGACTTTGGGAAACTCTTTGAAAAATGAATTCGGTTAAGGGACCTCAAGTGGCACAAACGGAAATTTTGGGATATCCTGAGGACTACTTTAAAAAGTATGGGAAAAGATTTTAAATCTGATAGTTGAATCAATTTATTTAATTAGAGACTCTTTATTAAAACTAGGGTGTCCGAAATTGTGTTCTATAATGTGACTCTTAAACGGGAAACTATAAAAATAAAAAGAAACGATTTATTGAATTTTAAGTGGTGATTTCGGAAAAATGGACAAAAATTCGTGAAATACGACTTTTTGATTTGTCAAAAATGAACTAATCAGCATCAAAGATAAGATGTTACCAAAATGCTATCCTAAATTTACTGAACACGACCACATTTTTAGTTGTATTTTTAGGTTTTATCATATTTTCTCGTTCATAATTATTTGAATTGTACTTAAAATTTTTGAATAAAGTTCTATAAATATCGAAAAAAAATTGAAATTGAAATTTTTTATTTATGCATGCAACTTGACGCTATTTTAAACTCTCACGCTATGTTATTGAAAAAATGAGGGATTTTGCCGAAGAAACCCTGCCAAAAAACGGATGTGACGATATTGTAACGAACTCAGAGAGAATTTGTGAATTGAAGGATTTTGCCAAAGATACCTTACAAAAAAACGGCACTGTAGCAAATTTTACCTTGGACACCTTAAGTGCTCCAAATTTGAATAATATTTTTTGCATGAAAACATGGCCGTTTTTGTTTCAAATGCAGATGTCAGGGCAGACACCCTAATTAGCCCATTTTTAAATTCAGAAAAACCTGCTGNTGATCAAATTTACTATCACTTAAAAGGCACTCAAAAACTATTTTTTCATGTTGAAAATTTCACCGCAGTTTTGAACCTTTAAGATTTTAAACAAAACAAAAAGATTTAGGATGACTTTGAGAAACTCTTTGAAAAATGAATTTGGTTGAGGGACCTCAAGTGGCACAAACGTAAATTTTGGGATATCCTGAGTACCACTTTAGAAAGTATGGGAAAAGATTTTAAATCTGATAGTTGAATCAATTTATTTAATTAGAGACTCTTTATTAAAACTAGGGTGTCCGAAATTGTGTTCTATAATGTGACTCTTAAACGGGAAACTATAAAAATAAAAAGAAACGATTTATTGAATTTTAAGTGGTGATTTCATAAAAATGAACAAAAATTCGTGAAATACGACTTTTTTATTTGTCAAAAATGAACCAATCAGCATCGAAGATAAGATGTTACCAAAATGCTATCTTAAATTAACTGAACACAACCATATTTTTAGTTGTATTTTTAGGTTTTATCATATTTTCTCGATCAATGATTATTTGAATTGTACTTAAAATCATTGAATAAAGTTCTATAAATATCGAAAAAAAAATTAAATTGAAAATTTTTATTTGTGCATGCAACTTGACGCTATTTTAAACTCTCACGCTATGTTATTGAAAAAATTGTTTGAGTAAAAATTTATGTAACCAATGAGTCTATATAATAATTTTGATGCAAGTTATCAAAAAAAAATTTAACAAAAAAGCTATTTTGAACAAAAAATATTTAGAAACATTTCTAGACAAAGAGTTTTTTTTGTTTAAAAAATATTTTTTGAAAATTTCACGTAGAATAACCGCGGCAATTAATTTATCTACCTGATGTGGTTGCCGTAAAAATTCCAGATTCGGCGGCATAACCATTCAGAGATGTTGGTGGAAATTTTAGCTGAATTTTATCATAAACAATAATTCCGTTGTTTTGCGCATTTCTGCTAAAATTTCTAGATAATCCGGCTGTAAAAGCTACAAAACTATCTGTCATTTTTTCTTCTACAACTTCGTTCGAGTCGACTGAGCATTGAGAGGCATCACATTGACCAGGTGGACCAGCTGGACCAGTCGGACCACGTGATCCGGTTAAACCCTTAATTTTATTTAATTATATTTCACCTTGAGAAATTTGATGATGCCGACGCGTTACGCGTCACGCGTACCCTCTAACTATTTCCTGAGTGGTAAACATACAATTTAGAGTCAGTTATGTCATTTCGGTAATTATAAAAAGTTGTTAAAATACCCTTATCTCGTCACCACAGAATATCAACACCTGGAAAAAGCAAGTTTAAAAAAGGTTTGAGAATTCATGTTTAATACGTCTAAAATAATTAAACGTGTGATAAAATAATTGAAAAAAACTTTTTCACAAAAAAAAAATTCTACCAAAAAAATTTTCACGAAAATTAATAATTTTAATCAAAAATTTTAACACAAAAAAATGTTTTCAGTAAAAACCATCTTTTCTATTTAGAAACATATTTAAGAAATATACCGAATGTGTTTTAGCTTTTGGGGTGTTCCCCGGGGAGTTTGAAACGCCCCTTAAATTAACTAACCAAGTCGCGCTCTGATTGGTTAAGCGTGAATCTCCTCGGGGAACACCCCAAATGCTAAAACACATTGGGTACTCTTAATTATTTTTATCTATCAATTTTATGTTTAATAATATGTTTTATGTTTAAATAAATAATTAATATGTTGCTGAAATATGATTTGTGTTGAATATATAATTATGTTAATATTTTATTTTACCATTTGCTCAAAAATTAAAGATAATNCCTAAGTATATCTGAATATATAATACTAAATATATATATTTACTAAACAAAAAAAATAAAAAAACCTCGACGACTTTCTCGACCTTGAAAATTTTGATTAAATTATTACAAGTTCAAAAGAAGATGTTTATTCAAGATGACACCGGTCACTTAGTTTCAAAATTCTTTTGTACAAATTTAAATTTGCCGTTCTTAAAGTGTTGGTAGTTTCCGGTTTGAAATTCTTCTTTAAATGCACTTAGTAACACAAATTCTTCCGTGAAAAGTAGGGTGGTCACGGTTTTTTTCAAAAAATGAACAGAAAAAGATAATTTCTGAATTAAAGGTAGATTTATTAAAATTCAAAAGGTGTATGCCGAAAAAATATCTGGGAATTGTTTTCTTGACTAATTGGGCAGAAAACTTATATCGCCGATTGAATAAACTGTTTTGGCGCTAGAGTGCTCTGAACTTTGGTCATTTGTATTTCTCAAACCGAGACTTTACTAAGGTAGGAACGGCAAAAATCGACCAGCTCAGGTCATTTTGGTAAAAAATTTTGTCCCGTTTTTCAAAAACAGCATTTTTTGGAAATTTTCGCCTATCATTTCGCTTGAAATTATGTTAGGATTTATTTCGAAGACTCTAAGCCAAATGAAAGGCAATTTCAGAAACGGTTTTGCGTTTTTGAAGACTTACCTTGTGAATTTTTTTTGAATTTCTAAGGCAGGGTTTCACTTGCGACAATTGAAAATAATGATGTCTTATGAATCATAACTTATGATCCTGGTAATTGTTTAAACAGTCCCAAAGTTCAAAGCTCTCTGGCGCTTAAATTGAACATANAATTAGCCCATTTTAAAATTCAGAAAAATCTGTGTTTTTTATCATGTCACGAGCGAAACTGGTATTTCAAAAAACCTTGATAATGGTGAAACCGACCACGCATTTTTTAAACAAGATAAAAACAATTTTTTTAAGTTTTCAAATTTTTGCGCTATTTTATGTTAAATTTGTCAATTTTTTCAAAACTTAATTTTTTGACCGATTGGACAAATTTTCACAAATTATCACTTCAACATAAATCTGGGGGGCCGAGGTCATAGATTTATGATGACGCTCGAATCCCGTATTTCCGATTCCAATTAATATTTTTACATTTTTATAAATTATTTGTTGGACCAGAGGGCTTTTTAACTTATTTTATTGTATTATTAGATGCTCCAGCTACTCTCCGTGTCCCTAGAGAAACTAACAATTTAGAAAACCGACTTTTTACTGTTATGTACGGCGAAATCAATCATTTGTCTGTGGGGCTGTGAACCCGCGGTCAAACACGTTTTGTGGCGTTGTTCTTAAGACAAATGATTCCCTTCGCAATCATCGAGGGTTCGAAAAACCGGTTCGGTTTTCGATCCTCATTCGTTTTTGGCCCTTAAATATAAAATACCATATTTAATGGTTTTGGTTAACTCGCAGGGTACTCACGCAGCATTATGATAAGCACCCATGCTTACACAAGTTATCAAAAAAAAATTTAACAAAAAAGCTATTTTGAACAAAAAATATTTAGAAACATTTCTAGACATAGAGTTTTTTTTGTTTAAAAAATATTTTTTTGAAAATTTCACGTAGAATAACCGCGGCAATTAATTTATCTACCTGATGTGGTTGCCGTAAAAATTCCAGATTCGGCGGCATAAACCATTCAGAGATGTTGGTGGAAATTTTAGCTGAATTTTATCATAAACAATAATTCCGTTGTTTTGCGCATTTCTGCTAAAATTTCTAGATATCCTGCTGTAAAAGCTACAAAACTATCTGTCATTTTTTCTACGACTTCGTTCGAGTCGACTAAGCATTGAGAAGCATCACATTGACCAGGTGGACCAGCTGGACCAGTCGGACCACGTGATCCGGTTAAGCCCTTAATTTTATTTAATTATATTTCACCTTGAAAAGTTTGATGATGCCGACGCGTACCCTCTTACTATTTCTTGAGTGGTAAACATACAATTTAGAGTCAGTTATGTCATTTTGGTAATTAAAAAAGTTGTTAAAATACCCTTATCTCGTCACCACAGAATATCAACACCTGCAAAAAGCAAGTTTAAAAAAGGTTTTGAGAATTCATCTTTAATACGTCTATTGTAGATAAGATAATTAAACGTATGATAAAATAATTAAATAAATGAGTCCCCGGTAGATGAAATAATCAAAAAAAAATTTTCAAAAAAAAAAATTTTACCAAAAATTTTCACGAAAATTACGTAATAATTTATCAAAAATTTTTAACACAAAAATGAGTTTAAACATAAAAAAAATGTTTTCAGTAAAAACCATCTTTTCTATTTAGAACATATTTAAGAAATTACCTTAATTATTTTTTTTATTAATTTTTATGTTTAAATAAATAATTAATATTTTGCTGAAATATGATTGTGTTGAAATATAATTATGTTAATATTTTATTTTACCATTTGCTCAAAAAATTAAAGATAATAAATTATAATAATTAGAAAATATATTTGGCAAACTTATTTGTTCTTTTGGTATAAATTTGATGACATTGAAATTGACCATCAACTATGAACGGTCATTTGTGGTTGACTGGGTTCAAAATTAAATTTTTTTTATTTTCGCCTGCGCAAATAAATAAAAATGCATAAAACAAAAGTGAGATTTTTTTGTTCACTATCTGTATTTCAAAGCATTGATCTGCTGCAAAAAATAAACACTATCATACGCACGGTTTAGTTTTAATCAGTTCCAACATAACAATTTTTATTAAATAAAACTACTGTAACTTTAAGCAGTAAATATATAATTACTAAACAAAAATATACGAAACCCTCGAGAGAAAACTGAGTATTTGAATCGTATTTTTAAATATACAGTATGTGACATACTGTGGATTTAAAAATACGAATAAAAAAAACTCAGTTACATACTCAGATTCATAATGTATGTGTCGTTTTTGCTTTCTTTTTTCCAATTTTCCAGATTAAACTAATCAAAACGGTTGAATTCAGGTTTATGCAAATTAAAAAAAAGAAAGCAAAAACGTGACATGCTGTATCAGTTTTTTTCACATAAACATTTGTTACAACATTTTTGTCCAAAATAACTCCAACGGTTAATTACACTTTCAGAGGTAATTAAATATATATACAGGGTGTAAGGTTTTTCCCTTCTTTTTCCAAACTGGTTACACTTGATTTCCGCCGTTTTGATTGGTTGAATCTGAGAAAACTCTTCTGAAAACCAATCAAAACGGCGGAAATCAAGTGTAACCAGTTTGGAAAAAAGAAGGTAAAAACCTTACACCCTGTACTAAAAAAAATAAAAAAACCTCGACGACCTCTCGACCTTGAAAATTTTGATTAAATTATTACAAGTTCAAAAGAAGATGTTTATTCAAGATGTCACCGGTCACTTAGTTTCAAAATTCTTTTGTACAAATTTAAATCTGCCGTTCTTAAAGTTTCCGGTTTGAAATTCTTCTTTAAATGCACTTAGTAACACAAATTCTTCCGTAAAAAGTAGGGTGGTCACGGTTTTTTTCAAAAATGAACAGATTAGTCAAGAAAACTTTTATCGGCGATTAAATAAACTATTTTGGCGCTAGGGTGCTCTGAACTTTGGTCATTTGTATTTCTCAAACCGAGACTTTACTAAGGTAGGAACGGCAAAAATTGACCAGCTCAGGTCATTTTGGTAAAAAATCATGTGCCGTTTTCCAGAAACAGCATTTTTTTGTAAATTTTCGCGTATCATTTGGCTTGAAATTATTGTAGTATTTATTTTGAAAATTCTAAGCCAAATGATAAGCAATTTCAGAAACCGTTTTGCGTTGTTGAAGATTAACCTGGTGAAAATTTTGTGAATGTCTATTAGACATTGTCTAAGGCAGGGTTTTACTTACAACAATTGAAAATAATGAAGTGATATGAAGTATAAGTTATGATCCTGGAAATTTTTTAAAAAGTCCCAAAGTTCAAAGCTCTCTGGCGCTTAAATTGAACATAGGTCAGTCAGTCTACAACAAAGTATATTTTTAACTTAATTATTCTATGAAGTACTTTTGAGTTAATTTAAGAGAATTTTACTTAGCGTACACTACTCTCTTAATTCCGATTTACAGACAAAATATCACTCTAGCTCGGAATTTTGGTCTATGAGAACTTGACAGCTGAACCCTTCTCATTCTTGAATATTTAACCCAAATTGACCTACTCTACTGTATAAGATAAGACAATTAAATCCATGCAATTTAATATTTCAAATCGTCTGGTATAAAAGGTAATTTACCCTTGAGCTCAAAGGAGCGTTGAGTTCACTCCGTCTGGAATTGTAAGATTTTTGATGATACGATTTTGATGAAAGTCCTCGTCTCTTAGGATTTGCCGATCTTCGTCGCGCTTTCAAGTACTCTTTGTCCGGATCGGCTCGGTGAATTGCTCGTCGTGAATTTACTATTAAAATAATATTTTTAGAAACAAATCGACAAATTAGACTTAATTAAGGTCAGGGTTAGTGTCCACAAAAAAAATGGATTAAAATTAGATATAAAACTAAATCAACCAAACGATCGGTCGTAGTCTCGCGGTCATCTGGAAACAGGTCAAATGTCGTCAAAGTGGTAAAATTGGACGATTTTCATTAATATTAGGATCATACAGTTAATACCAGATTTAATTTATTATATTTCGAACTTCACTCTCAGAAGAATATCTTAATTTTTCAGCTAATATACAGTAGATTACATAAGTTAAGAGAGGCAATATAAATTAAGCTTGACAAATAGTTTATATCCTTTTCCCAACGGAACTCCTTCTCAAAAACGTTTACTATCTTTATAGCGCATGTTCGAATCCCACTGATGTTGCCTAAGTGATCGTCTTAGTGATTGCTTGAGACAATCAGTAAGACAACATTAGTTGGATTCGAACACGCGCTATAAAGATAGTGTTCCGCTTAATATGCTCTTGCTATTCCCGGCCCTCATGCACTAGCGGATAGCGATAAAGAGCACATTATAAAAGGCCGAGAAGCGTCATGAAAGGATCACTTCTACTCGCCCTGACTTGAGATATAGACCCGACTTTCCTGAGATACTCGTTTGTATGCAGCATACAGTATGCTTTATGTACTGCATCTAATAAAAGGCTGACTATTATATATTGCCGTTATTTCCCCCAATGTATAATTACTTCTTAGGCAGAACAATAGTGAACGTTTTTGAGATGGAGTTCCGTTGAGAAAAGGATATAGTTTATTTCACAGAATAACAAATAAATAACTATGGAAAATTGACTTTTTAAGAAGGTAATTAGGAAAAATCACGGGAAAAATTTCGAGCTAAATGATAGACAAATTTTTTTACACATTTCAGAAAATGCTGATTTTTGGACAACGGGACATAATTTTTATCAAAAAAACTTTTTTTTTGAATAATTTCTTGGACAGAATTTTAAATTGCTCCTAAAATAAATACAATCTGCGCTTGTCGATTTTTTCCCTGCCTACCTTAAAATATCCCTTATCGAATTTTTTAATGAATGTCAAAATACATGCAATCGGTCTGAGACCACCATCAAAAAATTTTGCTAAGGCACACTTCTAGCAAAGGTATTATAATTCAGAGACTAATTCAGAGTTATTTTCACACGAGGCGTAAAACAGCAAAATGATTGTCACTCTTTAACGCATTCTTTGAACATTAATCGCAAATCATTTAAAATCTTCAAGAAATTTACTTTCACCGGATTAGCTTGATGAATTTCTCCTTTTGAATGAATTATTTTTAGAAAAAAAGTAACAGATTAACCGATTAATTTAGCTTAAAACACTCTTGAAACTTTGATCTTGACAATTTCAAAAGATAAAAGGGATTCAAACCAAATTACACCCTTATGATGGATCAATTTTGGAGGGATGTTTTTTATTCGAACTTTTTCGCCTGAAATTCAGCGATGTGGAAAATAATCGGATGTTGTCAAATTAATATGTTTTTCACGGTGGTCCAATTCCGTGTTTTTTAATTAAAGCTATTAATTCCTAATAAGAAAATTGACAGTTTTAGGACCTCAAAAATGACATCAGGATGATTAATTTTATAAGGAGGTGGTCGAGGAATATTTTAAGATGGTGATGGATTCATTTTTTAGATTATGGATCTAACATGCAACTTTAAACAATCATTTAACCGTTTTTCGCCATATCTTGGTTCCGACTTATAGACGTTTTCCTGTTCATTCTTATTTTTTGGTTAAAAATTATTTGTTAAAAAATGAGTTTTATCGAGCTGATAGCATTTCTGAATCAATTTTATCCAATTTTGCAAAAATGTAAACTTTTTTTATCTGACAAGAAAAATCGCATCAAAAAATAGAATTTATTTTGCTTCAATGTATATATTTGAAATAAAAGGAGTCAAAAATAGATAACCGTTCGTTTGGTATTTCGCATGTTTTCAAGGAAGTTTTGAGAGAATTTACAATAATAAAAGTATTCTGACCTTGAAAAAATAGCTGAGTTTTTTTTTATTAATCTATGGTATATTATTTGGCTATATATTTTATAGGAAGGAAAAGACAAAAATATTTCGAGTCGAATAAAGTTTAATTGGAACTTAGATTAAATAAAATGTTTCAAGTTTAATTAAACCATTCAATTAATGTCAAAAAACGGAGTGAAGAAACGGCAAAAAAATCTTTAAAATTTCAAAATTAAAGCCACCTGGTGGCGACTTTATATTTTTTAAAACAACAACCTCAGCTTAGTATATCCATTATTATCCCCGGGTAACACTAAAAACTTATTTGCCTGTTAAAAGAATAGGGAATAAGTTTTTAGTGTTACCCGGGGATAATAATTGATATCTCCCTTACACACTTTGCTTAAGATTTGGGCCGTGTATAGTAAGCGTAGTGCAGAATGGTATTCGAGCCAGCTATTCACCACACAAGGCCCAAATCTTAAGCTACTGTAAAGTAAGTGTGAAAGGGGAATATAGTAGCTGAAAAAAGTTGGCAGAATTAGATCAAAAAGTTTTTTTCAAAATTCTCGATCAGGTTGCAAATTAAAGGCTGCTAGATTTGACCAGGTTTTCTTTTTGTCAAAATTTTCTGAGGAAACCGTTTTATGAAAAAAAAATTTTGGAAACCAAAATATAATTTTGAGAAAATATTCTAATCAATTCAAAATTTTATGAATATATTATATTTATCACAAAGTCCTTTCCAGCCAACATTTTTATATAATTCGGCTTTTGAAAACGACTGACCTGATTAAGTTTTTTGATAGCTCAAATCGGACCATTTTTTGTTTTTTTCTCTGATTATTGAAATATTTAACTATCAGTTTTGATTAAAAATTGGAAATAATGCCNNNNTTTTTTTAAGAATATTTGTGCTCAGCTTGAGCTATCTAAGAACTCAATCGGATGAGTCGTTTTTAAAATCCGAATTACGAAATCCGAGTATATAAAAATTTTAGCTGAAAAAATTGCAAAAAACGACTAGAGGGCCCCGTAATTGATATACTTTTTTAAAATCGTCGACCAGATTGCAAATTTATGGCTCCAAGATCCAACTATGTTTATTTATGGCCAAATTTTCTGAGGAAACCGTTCTATAAAAAAAAAGTATTTTGGAAACCAAAATATTTTTTTTGAGAGGATTTTCTAATCAATTCAAAATTTTATATTTCGAGTTTTTTAAGAGTGATCTCAATTTTATATCCGTTTTGATCATATGTACACTCAAATTTTGACAGCTTTGGTTCAAAAATTGTCAAGATTTCCGATAAGATTTTTTGGGGCACTACAGCGGGCTATTATAAAAAATTAGGACAATTTATAAGCCACCTTGACATGCACAAACAAGTTTCAGAATTTAAATATTTATAAAGCTATTCAAATATATTAATTGTCCTAAGATTTTTAGTATATATCTCAGGTGGACAAAATTGACAAAATTTTTATGTAAATGGCAAATACGTGTATTGATCTATAACTACGAACTTTGCTCTATATTTAGCTGACAACAATTTGAATACATAATCTTGAGTTTTTCTCAATTTTTTTTTGATAAGTAGATTTTAAGTAGAATTGATGCCGAAGGTCATCTACTGTCATACAAATTAAATAGCGGAAATAAACTGAACATATTTCAAATTATGAGAAATATTTTACAAAAATTGCATTAAAGTAATTTCGCACAGTGGATCTTTGAAAATCAGTTTTACTAAAAAAATTATATCATGTCTCATAAAAGCATATGTTTAACTGTAATAAACCTCAGAAAATAATAAAATTTGAAAAATTTTCACGGCATGTCTATTCTGAAAAAAATGATCTGTATTTGAGCCGTAAAATGTTCCGAAAAGTGAAATTTCAGAGCTCTCTGGCGCCAAAACATGACTTCGGATCGTCTTAAACCTGATCGACCCTTCGATTGGTCCATAAGTCTTTGAGAATGTTTGATTGGCAGAAGTTAAAATCAGAAAAAAAATTCAGATTAGGACCAAAAATGTGACATGTAGCATTTTCATGCTGTATATATAGGGTTTCAAACCAAACACATAACAGTTGTTATCATAAGTTCCTTATATTTTCCGAATGAATAGTAAATTGACTAAAGTTCATCAAAAATGAATTAATTTATTCAATGTTTTCAATATTTTTTTATTTTTTTCTGCAACAAAAATTTATCATTATTTTTTTAATCTAACTTCGTTTTTGGGCCTAGAAACGAAATTTGATTCAGAAAAAAATGTATAATTTTGGTCGTTTTAACCTAGATTCTAGGCAAAATGATATATTTTTTAGTTCCAACTTTCTATCTGTTTAGTTTTTTCGTCATTTCTTTGAACAGCTGAATAATTAAAAAAATAACGCGGAATCTGTGATCCGTTCCAGCGGAAATATTATTAACGATGGAGAGTTAACATTAATTGACTTGTGTGCGGACTCTTTGAAATAGATAGTACTGCATAATTGTACTTAACATGCTCACATAACTTGACTAATAAAATCATTACTAATGAAGGTCTTGGGATTTTCCTGATAGTTCACTTAAAATTTTTCGGAAAAATATTACCCTCAAAAATGATTGACTCAAAAAATTTGGCGCTCGAGAAATGAGTCTCGCGGTCAACCGACAATCGGTTCTCCGACTAAAGGTCGTTGAAGTTTTAAATTTGGGTGATTTTAATACAAGGATATCACAGTTTATCTTTATCAAATTAATTTATATCAAACTGTTCCTCACAACGATTATCGTCAAATTTTCCCGCCAATTTTAATTTTTTTTAGACATTCTTATACATATATGTATATGATATTATTATATTACGGGGCCCTCTGGTCATTTTTTGTGATTTTTTTGGCGAAAATTTTTGTCACAATGGTCTGATTCGGACCATTCTTCTCTGGATATTTGTGCTCAGTTTGAGTTATATAAAACTCCATCGGATGAGTCGTTTTCGAAAGCCGAATTATATAAAAATTATGGCTGACAAAGTGGTAAAAATGACTAGAGGCCCCGTAATTGATATAACTCAAATGTTATGCAATCGGTTTAAATTGACGGCCAAAATATTGTTTATTTAATTTGTCAACGCAATTATACACCAAACACGATTTATGTTCACACAAGGCGTAAGAGAGCAAATTTTTATTTTATGATAATTCAATTTTAATATTCCTGTTTTGTGGACACAACTAAAAACTAAGATTTGAAAAATCATAACCATTTTTTTCAAATTCGTTCGGGACAAAGAAGTAAATTTCTTAAAAAAAACACGGCGTTTTGTGCCGATTATGTACCAAGCAATGTATCAGTAACATTATTTTGTCAAATTATTATTTATATGGAGCAACAATTATGCTGCATAAATTATACTACAATGGATGTAAATGGATAATCTCAGGGGTTATGTGACCGTTTGGTTTATTTATTATTCATTGTCCACATGTCCAAAACAATCACGACTACCCCCTTAAATTGATAGTTAATTTGATCAGCCAAAGATACTATTGTAGTTTAACATCTACAATCTTTTTTCCTAATCTATTAGGGAATATCCATAGTACTTAGTCTTTAAGTGATCTTTAAGTATAAACTTCCCAGGAAAAAATTAAAACAATTATTTTGAACCCACTTATAAGACAGAATTATTACTGTCATCTTTTTTAGTATTGAAAATCTATGGTTGTTATTATTAAAATAAAAAGTTAATTTTGTAGAAAAAAAGGACAAAATTCTCAAAAAACCAGGTTTCTGATTGGTCAAAAATCAATTTCTTCTGAATGCGTTCTCGAAAATCTTGAGATTTCGACGCGCTTTATAAATCATAGCTGATGCTTTTTCATAAAAGCGCTAAAGAGTAAAATAATTTTGCTCTCTTACGCCTCGTGTTTACATAAATTGTTGTCTACATTGTACAAATTGTATATCGATCCCTATATTCTTTTGGATCCACTATGCACTTTTTCGCGCCTCCACACCCTTCGCTTAACTAAGGCAAGCCAATCACAGGCGCGGATTCAAAAACGTGCTGCAGCAAACATATTTAGGCATCGTTGCTGGTTTCAAAGCGATTTATGTACTTCTCAGTCAACTTTTTTCGCAGACACTATCAAGTAATGACTACCCCCTTATCGTCAAATTTTAACTCACAAAAGTGGAAGTAATGATCTAAGATTATTACTGATTGTTGCTGATTGGACAAAAGAGATGCTATTAAAACAACATAACTATGTATTACAAAAAGTCGAATCAAATAAAATCAATATTTATGTGAAAATGATAATTAGCTGTTCTCATCATAGAACCGGATGTAAAAGGCCCGGAAAAGTGATTAAATAATCTTCTATTTTTGCACTTTCAGCAGAATTTAAACCAAGAAAACTCGGCAATACCAAAAGTGAGTTGAAAATTCAATTGGTTGATTTTATAAAACTTTCATGGTCTTCCAAACATAGGTTCTCCCGGTATATTTTTGGCCAGTAAGTGACGAACTAGAGCATCCCCTCTACAATTTTTGTTTTTAATTACAGGTTTTAGATTTCATTTTTTTATTTTAATGTGAACAAGAATTTATGTCCGATTTAATTTATCATAATAATTAGTTTGGGTGCATGCGGGGCGCAAGAGAGCAAAGCTAATTTAACACTAGCGCCTCACGTGTAGATAATCGACTATCTATTATGATGGCTGGGTTCAATAAAAAACTTTTAGCTCTGAAAAAAA
>SCLH01000948.1:72175-89091 GCA_004367855.1 Oikopleura vanhoeffeni | reverse complement strand
TTTTTCATCGAATTTCGTTTTGTTTTCTGTCTTGTCTGGGCCAACACACCAATTTGAACTTATATAATTTAAAATAAGATATTTTGATAGTGAAAAATGGGTAGTACCCATTGGGTACTTATTTTATTGACTCATCTTGTTGAGAATATTTTTGCAGTCATTTTAAAATATCACTTCCGGTACGGGTGGTTCAATTTTAACGGTCGATGTTGACTGACTGGTACATAATGGTGACCAGAAAATTCCAATAGAGTCCCATTCTATGGGAGACTATTTGTTTGTTTTGTTAAATTTAACTCCCTGCATACTCCATGGCGGAAAAAGTCCAATTTAACCCTGATTTTATTGAAAAATACGAAGTTTTAAAGATGGACCAATTAAATGCGTACCCATTATTGACTGTTAACATTTTATGTTTCAAATTCTCTAAAACATTTGCTGTTAATCTTAGTAAAAAAATTCATTTGAGTGAAATAATCCGATTTTGAAATAAAAATTCCGAAAAATAAGGAAAGTGCAAAAAAGTTATTTTAACTTGGGATTAAATACAGCTTTATTTTAACGCAGAAGAAAGCTCAACAAATATACACTAAATTACAAGGGGTAACGTTTTGGCAGTCATCTCAGAAAGCGTTAGATCTTTATGATAAAATAAAAAAATTATTTCTAAGTTATTTCTATATAAAGTTCAAACTCGTACGTTAGCGCAATCTTATTTGATCAAAATCCCCGAAATTAAATGGCAATAAAAGATGAAAAACTCTAATTTTTGGGAAAGATTGGTATTTGAGCATCGATTAGCAGTTAAGAATTAAAATGTCAAAGATTCTTTTTCGTGATTTTTTTTGAAGTGTGATCCTGATTGCCATCTTTTTCGGGCTAAGAATTTCCTAGGCTTAAAAATTAGGAAGTGACATGCTACTTAAAGAGGTTGTCGTTCCTNCCCGGAAAAGAATATTATTTTAACAGAAACAAAGTAACTGACCAAACAGTTCATCAGCTTCTAGTTTTTAAGATTGAAACAACCATATGGACCAACGGCCCTCAGAGTATAAATACTAACTATTTGAAAAATGCGAAATCTGAGCATTTGATTGGTTGATTATTTCCTAATCTGACCAATGAAATCGGCCTTTTCCTATTTCCACGGTTTTGATTGGGTGCTAATATCTTGCGTTGTTTGTATCATTCAAATAGTTAGGATTTATACTCTGAGGGCCGTTGATCCATATTGAGTCAAAATTGCGTAGGTGTCATAGCAAATGATAAGGAAATAAATTGCAAAAAATACCAAAATACTTCTAGAAAAATTAATTTTTTTACAATTTTTCTGTAATTACAGAACAGAAAATATTTTTTTGTTTAACAAGAAAATTTCCAAAGTCTGAATAATAATTAACTATTTGCTATAATTTAAATTTTAATTGAAAGCGTTTTAGCGCGCTAGTGGATGGAAATAAGCGAAAAAATATTAGAGTTTGGGCAATTTCATGTTTTTCCGGTTTTTCAATGATGAAGAAGACAAATCTTGATGGTAAACATATATTGAAATGTTTTATATATTAAAATGCATATTTTTACAATCGGAATTCGAAAAAACACTGTTAACTGAGCCGGAATAAGCGATTTTTATTCGTTCTAGTTACAACCAATCAGAATATATATAAAATGGATTTAAAAAAGTCCAAAAAACAAATTTTTTTATGAAATTTTAAATATGAGACAGACTTTTATTTTCTGAAAAAATCACTGTTTTTGATGTTTTCAATGAACAGCCTATTTGCCCGGCTCATTAAAATTCCAATTTTGCTATGGATTTGTATGCCACTTATCTTATTTATTTGACTTTAAGATCAAGGCCTAGAGTACAAATATTTTTTTGATGTTTCAAGGTTTTTAGGGAATGAATTTTGTGAAGCTTATTTTTGATAATAAAAAAGCTCCGTGTTTCCGTTACAAATCATAACGGATGTGAAAACATTTTTAGTTAATTTCTTTCCTGTTACAGATCCGCTTTTTCAGCTAAAATTATTTTACAACTATTTGTTTCTAAATAATTCGGACAATTGATGACAACTGACCGTGAATTCACATCGAAAAATATTCACATTTTATGCCAATTATGCAACAAACTTCTAAAAAGGATGGGTTTTTGGCCGAATTCCATAGCAGGGTTTTTTTTTTAATTTTGGACAAATAATCAACAGATAATTTTTTAAACATATTTTATAAAATTACGATATTCAACCAAAAACTAGTCTTCAATAAAATAATCTTCTCTTTAAAAATATATTTTTAACAAAAATCATTGTTTAAATAAAACTTTTTTAAAACGAAATAATTTTTAACAGAAAAGTTTCAATAAAATATGGCAAAAAAACATGAAATTTTAATAAAAATAAGCTAAGAACATATATCGAACAAACAGGATTTTCCATCACACCATTATTTTAAAAAAATATTTTAGAAAATCAATTTCGACATAATATTTATTCTGACAAATAAATTTTTAACGACAAAAAACAATTTAAAAACTTGTTGAAGAACTTTATTTTTCAACATCAATTAATTGAAAATTTTTTTTCAACAAAATTATTTCAAGAAAACATAAAACAATCTTGATATAAAAAAAAACATTTTAACTGAAAAATATTTAAACAAGATAAATTTTCTCTAACAGATAAACTCATTTAGAAAACAAACATATCATGCACCAAGCTTTTAAAAAGTATGAGTTTCTGGTCATTTTGCATCCTTATCAACAAATTTTCCCTATTAGTCATAAAAATGGATAAATGAGTTGAAAATAGGGGATTTGTTGCACTACTTTATTTGAACACTTTCTCCGCGGAGTTGAATTTATTTTTTTGAAATAATAATTATTGTTCATGATCACTTTTGCTTTTATTTGTTGGAAATTTGTCAATCTATACAATTTGCCACTTGAGGTGATTCAAGAACAATAATGAGTCTCAATTCAGGCCCTTGAAAAAGCCCTAATGATGATGATTTAGGCCCTTAAATCGATTTTAAAAGGTTGAGAGCTTTTCATAAGTTTTTTTCGTCTTCAATCATGTTTGATGCCAAAAACTTAGATTTTTTTCGCGATTTATCCGATAATAATTATTGCCAATAAACGCGTGATTTTAGCGGGAATAATGATTCCAGGTGAGAATAGTTATCATTGACAATATGCTTGATTTTTGGGAGGAAGCCCAAATTCAATATCATTTTATTGAATAAAAATAATGATAAAAAATCCTAGGCTGTTTGTGGTCAAATTTTTTTTTGCAGATTTTTTCGAAAGTTTAGAAATTGCGCAGACAAGAAAATAATGATAAAAATAAGAAATTTAAACATTTTTTTTGCAGATTTTTTATCTGAAAGTAAAAAAGTTTTCTAAAAAAGGAGTTAAAAAAGTATTTATTCAAAAAATGACAATTTTTGTAGCCATAGCGCAAAAATAAGCAATAAAATAATTGCCAATTTCCATAAAAAACCGAGGGCTTATAAAATTTTAATTTTTATTGAGAACCCATGAAATTTAAGCCTTCAAATATTAACTTTTTATCCTATTTTGATGAAAAAATAATGCCGAATAGAAAGCTAAATTCCGATTGGTTGAATTCCAAACCAATCGAAATCAAGCAAACTGATCGACGTTCCTATTGCAATATAATTTTTATAAAGTTTTGTGTTATTCCGGAATTTGAAAATAGTAAAATAGCTAAACCTGCCAAATTTTTAGCAAAATGGCTCTCTAGGGTCTCCAACTTTATTCGGTCACTTACTGAAAAATTTTCGAAACAATTCTGACGCATTATCATGCGAATTATGACAAAAAGTAAATGTTGAGATAAGATTACTGTATTTATATACCGACCGCCAGACAAATTTACAGAAAAATTAAATTTGGGCCACTGAAGAAAAGCTTTGTAACGAGACAGTAGTCTACTAACAATTTCCTCAATAGATTATCATCAAATTGACATAAATTTAGTAATTTTTATAACCCATATACAATAAGTTATGTAATTTAACGCATTCTGCATTTATTAATCGTTTTCAATTATTATTTTACCTCACCAGACCACCATATTTAGGGTTCGGACCAGGGAAAATATAGTCATTTATACGAATTAGTTTGAATGTAAACAAAATATAAATTTATGTGGTAGAATTTAAAAAATTTAAAAGTATTGAAAAAATACGGCTCGATTTTTCGAGAAATTTCAAGTTTAAAATTTGAATTGAAAGTTAGATTTTGATAATTATCCCTACATAATATTTTTCAGTGTCAAAGTCAAAATTAGTATTTTTCGCAAGATTTTTGAGACCAAAATTTTTTGAAAAACATGTTATCAATTTGGTGTTATAATAAAGCAAATTTCACTGTAACATCTTTATACCTTTGATCGCAATCGTTTTAAATAATGAAATCAAAACAGAAAAAAAAACGAAAACCCTTATTTTGAATCTTACTTTTTGATCACTAGGTGACTTAAATTTTTTCTGATTATGTGGAATAATTTTTAACACTTATCCAAAATTTCAAGCTCAATGTCAGACAATAACGGTTTTCTTTAGAGCTTATTTCGGACGATTTTAAACCATAAAAACGGTCAGCAGATCTCTAATGTCTCTCGCTTACCGCGTACGATCGCTTTCAACCAATGGAGCAACTGGATTATACCATGTTGACGAATAAGCTTCGAAAAAAGTTCAAAACGCGAACGCGGAAACTAAAATACTGGAGATCTCAATCTAAGATATATCGAAAATGATTCCTACTGGCGTCTTTTACATCACGCGTCATAACTATGACCAGTGTCCAATCAGACTATACTCGATTGTTCGACTCATTTAAGAATTCCCGCTATTTCATTGGTCAGTTATTCTCAATAGTTATGACGCGTGGGTGTAAAAGGCGGGTAGGGATAATTAGTTTCGATATAGACGATTTGAAGATAATGGAGATTTCAAAACTCAAAAAATTACGTTGATGTTTTAAGTCTTCAATGTGGAATTATTCTGGTCATTTTTAGACTTAGGATTAAGGACTTAGCAAAAAAAAGGAACCGGAAAAAACGCTTAATTTCACGTGGTAAAAAGAATCACCTCTTTCTTTTCAAATCGTTTTAATCCGAAAAAAATTCGTTTTGTAGTGCGAATATTGATGTAAAGAGATTAAAACAATTGTATTCTGAGGTGTTTTATATGTCGTCTGGAAAACAATACTTTGTACATTTTGACTATGAGATTAATTATTCTTAAGTATTTTCCGGAATCAATGATCAAGGTTACATCAGCTGCAAATCATAATGCAAAGATGTTACTTTCTGATTTCTAGTTATGTCGGAAATTGTCGTTTGTTTTGTCACAAGGAAACACGGCGGAACTGAACAAAACAAACAAACAGTCTTTCGTTGACACCTTTTCTTCATATGACTTTCGCAAGAAAATTAATAGACTTTATTATTCGAAAAATGTTCATTCCGGCTAGCTGTCTGCGCAAATTAATTTCGTTAGTTCATTTCAAGGTCGAGTACTAAATGTATACATACGTGAATGTATACAGGTGAAAATGTATACAATGTTTAAAAGTTATGTATACATAAAATGTTGAATGTATACAAAATATTAAAATGTATACAATCCTTTGAAAATGCTAAAAAATGTGAAATGTATACAATTATATCCAAGAATTGAAATGTTACAATTTTAAAACATTACGAATCACGTTAAATGTATACATAATTGTTAAATGTATACTTTGTTGCAAACTTTATCATTGCCTTGGAAATTTATAAAAACTCAAATGTATACATTAATGTAATGTACACATTGTTAATGTATACAAAAAATGAGTGAAATGTATACAAATCAATGTATTTAAATTCTATTTAAATTATTGTTATGAATAAATAGAATTTTTTCTGAACTTTATTATTTATATTAGCAAGTTATTTTGATGTTTACAGAAAAATTGATGTATAAACAGCAGTTTTGATATGAGGATTTCTTTGATATGATGATTTTTGATAAAATGAGTTTTTGTACGAATCATTTTTTGATAAAAATAGTTAATGACTGCATATTTTTATAAAGTAACATAATTTGATATTATTTTTATCTAATCAGTTCAACATCTTTTGGCAAAAAACAGTTCAAAGTGTTTACATAGGGGAACCAATTTCGCCGAAATTTTTTTCCCCAAAATACATATTAATTAAATTATAACTTATTCCTGCTATTTTTAGTTGCAGTCGTATGTCTAGAATAATAACTTTTGGCACATTAAAGAGCTGATTCTTAAGAGTTCTGAGGTGCGGCTTAGAGTATAGTTTTATTTATTTATTAACGAATGTCTAGAGCGCTCAAAATTTATATAAGCATCTTTGCTTGGCCGCATAATCGAACATTTTGAAAATCCATTGTCGGTTCACTTTTTACGAAATTCGGCCGTGAAAAAACTTTTCGAAATTTTCGAAATTTTCTATACATTTGACAAATATTCATGCTGACAATGATAAAAATTACTCTTTGCTAACTATTTTGTATCACCTCATTTGTGTTATCATTTTGCACTATGTTATTAAATATTTAAAGTGTTAAACATTTGACCACGAATTGTTTACATTTACAATTTTGTATACCATTTTCAACTGCCTTCGATTTACAACAAAATGTATACAAACGAAATAGTGCAAATGTATACTTATACATTTCACTTGTTACATTTTAGTATTGACCCTCACTTTCAATTCAAAACCAAACAGTACATTTTGTTCAAATTTTTCGAAGAATCAATCTATTTTTATTAAAATTTGCGAAAAGCTGTTTTTAGAAAAATAATAAAGACTGTACTACATTTAATTACAGACAAAAGTAAAGATTTAGGCTTAACTGAGAATTGTAGAATTACATTTTTCAATAGTAAACAAGTTTTTAAGCCGATTAATTCCAAAAAACTATCAATAGATTCACTTCAACAAATCTTCTCATTTTCGCAAAGTTCATTTACAAATTAAAACCATACATATCCATAAGTAAAAAAGTTCGGTAAATTCAACCATATATGATTATAGAAAGATATTGGAATTTTAAAAAGTCAAAAAGCAGGGTAATGCCATTACGGCCAATAGTTAGTTCAATTTTTTCGGTACTCCGGGGCAGTAAAATATATACTAAATTATTAAAACTTTAGTTAGAAGTGTTCTTTTTCGGACACAGCTACAAAGATTTTACTTGAAAAATTTAAAATATTTTGCCTAAATTTACACATCTTTTTACAGTATGAAAACAATTGTATATCCCGAAAATATTTGAAAACAATGATCTCCGGTAGTGACTCCCACCAAATAA
Source organism: Oikopleura vanhoeffeni (assembly GCA_004367855.1). NCBI lineage: Eukaryota > Metazoa > Chordata > Appendicularia > Copelata > Oikopleuridae > Oikopleura > Oikopleura vanhoeffeni. The sequence continues at coordinate 81,726 of SCLH01000948.1, read as the reverse complement.
TTTTTCAACCAATTTTTACGGCTCCTGTTAAATTTATTAGTTTTTCAGGCCTTAACGGCTTTATTCGAAAAAAGGAAGGACTTATCTATGGGGGGAAAGCATCCTTCAGCGATGAGTAAATGATTTTTGAAACATATATGGAAAAAATACTATAAAAAATTTATAGATCAAAAAACACTTAATAATTTTATCGGGCGTTAGTAGAGTCGATTGTTTTACTTAGTAGTAAGAAACGTTCTAAAAGAACTTAATTTGACCGAAAATGATATAATTTTGACCTTTTTTTTAAATTTTACATCAGAAGAAATGCACAATAATTGTATAAAATTTCTTGATACAAATGGCATTATTTTTCAAATAATAAACTAGAACTGAAACGACAAAATTGTTTCAAACATGAAAAACGTTTTATTAATACAGAAAGAGCCGTTTCGCCGTTACAGTACCAAAAAAATTCGTGCCTTATTGGTGAAATTTACCGGCAATAATTCAACCAGTAATTATAATAATCGCGAATTAGCACTTCTTATTTAAAAAAATACTTTTTTGAATAATGAGTACCCCGAAAAAATTAATCATTCAAAAATCAACGAATAAAAAATCGTAATTTTTCAGCTAATCCGAACAAAGCATCTCGTGAAGCTGATCGTATAATCCTGATCTGACTTTTTTCACTTTATCATTACCTTTATCTAGTTCATAGATGTAGCAAGAATGCTTCAAAATTTAAAAAAAATCTTCCAAAATACACTCGAAAACATCATTTTTACCCTCGCTTAAAAGCTAAAATCATGGATGTCATTACCAAATAGCGTCTACTTATCATCATATGTGAAATGTCAAATTGGAGACCTACGTTGGACAAACCAGAAAAATTTAAAAATGTATTTTCCAACCCGGAACGCGCAAAACGGCATTCATATAAACCATACTTCACAATGTGAAATATTTTTAAATGCAGACAAAACAAATACGGTATCGCTCCGAACGATACACAATGTAGTAAGTTTTTTAACTTGAACATTTCACATGTTAAAATCCAACCTCGCAAATGGCATGAACGTATGGGATATGAAGTCTATGTCTTACACAACTTCCAACCTACCCTAATAAACAAATAAAAATCTACCAAACCTTAACTTATATTGTACTTGTTGACCAAAATTGAGGATCATACTTCTCTTTGTACCGTGCGCCTTTCATTAGGCATCATTCGAGGCGCACGCTATTGCCTAATTATTCTGTTGTACCCTGCGAAAAATTTTAACTCAAAACCAACTCTATGTTATTCCCTCACAAACAAAACTGAAGAGATTTGATAAAATCGAAAGCTTTTTAAAAAATAAAAATGTAGTTAAAACCTATTAAAAAACGAAATTACGCATTTAAAATCTAAATTTTAAACCAATACCAAACGTATTTTCGGTTTCCAAAACTTTTTTCGACCAACGTTTGAAAACTTTCAGACAGCCCGACTCAAAAGAATGTAAACTGAAATCGTTTTTGAAAAAGTATCAACCTGTTTGTTTTGAATTTTATTCGAGTTATAAAAATATTCGTCATATGTTTGATGAAATGGCTAAATCACCCCTAAGTTTAACCATTCCGAAGCATATAAAAAAAATTGTTTCGCACAAAGCCAATAAAAGCCTTCAGGAGGCTATTTTGAGCGTTGCTTACAGAAAACCCTTAGTAGATCAACCTTCAATTTTTTCCTGTAAATGAATCAAGTGAAGAGTTAAACTTCTCAGAAAAAAATTTCATATTCTACAAAATTTATGTTTAGGGGTAGGTGTCGCTTTTTTGTTCTTTTTCAATCACGCCTCAGAACAAATCTAGGGGCAGTTGTAAAAACGCTGAGTTTTGATAACGCGTTCTTGGTAGATCTAGCCTTCGTTCTAACGATTACACATCTCAAAGTCAACCTTGTTACATCACCACCACCAGGTGGTGAGTCCTATTCTAAGCACGTAAAGACGGTCTTTTCCAAAATCTTTCTTCTTTTAGACCGCCACATACAAAAGCGTCTGAAAATTTACACCGAGTAACGGGAAGAGTGAGGTTTACTAATGTTGGAGCCAATTTTTGAATTTGGTCTTGAATTTTCTAGATCGACTGTTTGAACGCCGATTTTCACAATTTTCGTCTTCAAGTGATACTTCTCTAGACGGATGTTCAGAATGAGAACCGTGTTTTTTCGACTCAGGTAGATGAATTAGTGTCGTCAATATGTTTAGCTCGATTTTGAATTCAACCCTGGCATTCTAGAAATATTGAACTATAAGTAACCGCAAATGAAAAGTTCGAAAAAAAAGTTCGTCTGACGGAACAAGAAGTCCAACCAAATTGAAGCCTGAGATTTCACTGAATCAAGAAGTTGGCTTACAGCTAATCAAAATTTTTTAACCACTCAGCGTCAAATTCGATAAAATTAGTGGTTTAACATTTTGGGCTTAAAAAAATAATTGAAATTTCTAGAATAAGCGATTTAAGGAACATTTCCGATAATTTAATGTCATGCATCGTTTGGTGGGTCTATTCACCAATAAAAATATGTTCATATCATTGGTGGAATACCGGTTTTAAAGAATGCGGGTTAAAGCAAAGAAATATTCGAATTTTGAAAATCCTAGATTTTGTTCTAGATTGGTTTGAAAAAAATAATTGCCACCAGGAGATTCTTGGGTCAACTTTAGTCATCAACCGATAGTTAATGTATCATAAAGTAAGAATTCTGATAAGGGCCAAAAAACGACCACCTACGCCCTATTCTAAAAAAACGATTGAAAGCAAGGTTAATCAACCACGTGATCAAAAAATATTTTAACATTAGTTCAAAATTATTCATTGACAAAAATCACGTTTTTTATGAAAAAATTGTTAGTTTTCCTCGATTTAATGAAATATCAAAACAGCAGGTGATAACGGGTTTCCGGTTTTTTTTCTCCGCCCTTTGTCTTTTGTTGTGTTTTTTAACAAGCTTAGTGTTTCAAAAATGTATTAGATCTTGGTTAACCCAATAGGTATCTGAAAATAATAACAATTTATAAATATGTCATCAAAAAACTGTATTTATAATTCTAAAAACGCTGACGTCAAATTTTTTTGAAATTTTTCTGCCGTTGGTTCAGGACCAAAACTTCCGGTATTAATCGAAAATAAGGTTTTCTGATGAAACGCGTTTTCAATAAGAAGCGCAAAAAATCACTTTTAATGGCTGGGAAAGGAGAGACCCTCAAGATCGTGATAACATGTCAACACAAACCGAATTTTTTTGAAAAGACTAATCTGACGGTATGTATTTAAAATCTTATTGGACCGTTTTATGCTGATTTCGACAACTGTCACACGAACTACAAAAAAAATTGTAGAATTATTACTCAAGGACCACATAATCGTTCATACTCATTTTTTTTTTAACATTTTAGCCCTTTGTAGCTAAAAAGATCACAAAATTTAAAAATGATATAATGAAGTACGCGGTGAGTCTAGACTGATTTTCAAACAATGTTTTATTTTTTTCGAGTGAGAAGCCCAGATTAAAAATCTGAAATTCTATATAATTAATGATGGGTGCATAAAAATGTCATCAATTTGATTACCGATTTCCATAACTCAAAGGGTAACTCTCTGAAGGAAATATTTGTCCTGGGAATTATTGACTTGTCTGATTTTATGAGTTCAACTACGGGTATAATAAGTGGTAAAGCCCTTGAGTTTTCAATTTCTCGCGAAGTGGCATTATTGTCCTATCTGTTGGCATGTAAAATTTAACTTGTCAAATATTTAAAATGTAACTCTGATCTAACTTTCCACGCTGAGACCACGTTTTTTTGAACACTTAAATTTGATAAAAAGTCACGATAAGGTCAAAAAATAAGATCGGGACTCAACCAGAACCATTTTTTTTCTAAAATAATTAATAAATATCGTCCAGATTGAAAAAACAAAATATTTTGTTATAAAGTTTTTAACGTCGACACGTTCTCATAGACTTAAATTAGACCAAATTTTAAAGTTTACTGTTTCGGGAAATTTTAGATCGCGCGTTCAAGAAATTTTAAGCGACATAAAACAGGTCCTTGAACTTAAACTTTGTTCATAACCTTACTAATCAAGCTAACAAAAAAAAACGAGGAGTGGGGTTTTTAGCACGATTTGTACTGTTCTGGCTAAGAGGCTCTGTATATTATTTTCCGAACAGTTTCAGAGTATATCAAAAAGTGGTATATTTAGGCGTCTACTTTTGTGTTCGCGTTTCACCCATGTCTGACCAATGAGTAGCACCGTATATTCACGAATGTGCAATAAGGCTTCGATAATAAGTCAAACGTAAACGCAAAAGGTAGAGGCCTACAGACTCCCAATTTTATTCAAATATAATAGGAATTTGTGTGAACAATAGCGCAGCCTCAAAAATTTTTTAAAAATGTGTTAGTGGTTATTCCGATTAATTTTAAATTACAGTAGATAAGCTTCATAAACGGACTTTTATTTATGTTTTGAACACCAATCTGTGCACAATTTAGATTATTTTCCGTGAAAGCAGGTCCTTCATGGATACATACCGTACAGTTCTGAAAACCAAATTAAGAAATATAATAAAATTAAATTTATCTTATTGAGTTTCAAATTAAAGATAAACCAGCCAGCGAGACAATGGCCAAACAAGAGCCTAATTTTAATTGCTTGACCATAATTCACATGGAATAAACCTGGTTTGTGGTCCCACAAATGCGACAAATTAATCAAAATTTTATTATCATCGTCGCATTTTGGAATTTTAATAAATTGTTNTGCTTAAAAGATGCGCAATCCTAAAAGCATTTTTATGATTTGGTGGTGTAAATTGTCAATTTTAGCACAAACAAAACTTTCGATACGATTTGAAATAAGAAATTTTAAAAATAAAAAATCGGTTTTAATGTGTTCAAACTATTTTTTCTGGTCATTTTAAAACTTAGGTTTTTTTTTATGAAAAATTTTCAAAAAAAATCGATTTTAACGGTCAATTTTTCGTGATTTTACAGGTAGTATGTGATGCAGTTCTAGCGAAGCCGTATGAAGTGCTAGAAGACTGATTTTTTGGCCAGTGAAAATGAAGCGTTTTTCGGTCACCAATTTTTTTGATTGCGGGTCGGCGACCAATATTTGACCTTTAATGACCGGTCAAAGTTCAAGGTCAATCTCTAGTTCATTGTATAGACTTGTAAGTACCCCCACAAGAATCGGAAGGGTCAACTTTCTGATGAACGTATTAGCAACTATGGGTCAATAATGTACTGAAGGGTCGCTAGAGAGCAAAAACTGATCAACACCAAAGGTCAACCTCAAGTTCATCGTGAAGTCTTGTAAGTACCCTCAAAAGAATCGGAAGGGTCGACTTTCTGATGAACGTATTAGCAATGGGTCAATAATGTACTGAAAGGTTTTTGCTCTCTAGCAACCTTTTAGTACATTATTGACCCATAGTTGGTAATACGTTCATCAGAAAGTCGACCCTTCCAATTCTTTTGAGGGTACTTACAAGTCTATACGTTGAACTTGAGGTTGATCTTTGGTGTTGACCAGTTTTTGCTCTCTAGCGACCTTTCAGTACATTATTGACCCATAGTTGCTAATACTTTCATCAGAAAGTCGACCCTTCCAATTTTTTTTGGGGGGGGGGGTACTTACAAGTCTATACGATGAACTTGAGATTGACCTTGAACTTTGACCGGTCATTAGAGGTCAAATATTGGTCGCCGACACTCAATCAAAAAAACGAGTAACCGAATAACGCTTTATTTTCACTGGCCAAAAAATCAGCCTCATAGCACTTCATACGGCTTCGCTAGAACTGAATCACATACTACTTGTAAAACCACGAAAAATTGACCTTAAAATCGATTTTTTTTGAAAAGTCTTAAAATGACCAGAAAAAATTCTCTACAAGATAGCTTGAACACATTAAAACCGATTTTTTATTTTTAAAATTCCTTATTTTAAATCGTTTCATTTGTCACGCCGGGTTCACCCACCCTATACATGNGCGACCTTTCAGTACATTATTGACCCATAGTTGCTAATACGTTCATGAGAAAGTTGACCCTTCCGATTCTTTTGGGGGTACTTACAAGTCTATACGATGAACTTGAGATTGACCTTGAACTTTGACCGGTCGTCAGAGGTCAAATATTGGTCTCCGACCCTCAATCAAAAAAATGGGTAACCGAAAAACGCTTAATTTCCACTGACCAAAAAAACAGCCTTCTACGGTCAAGACGTTGGCACTCCATACGACTTCGCTAGAACTGGATCACATACTACCTGTAAAATCACGAAAAATTGACCTTAAAATCGATTTTTTTTGAAAATTTTTCATAAAAAAAAATCCTACGTCTGAAAATGACCAGAAAAAAATTCTCTACAAGATAGCTTGAACACATAAAACCCGATTTTTTATTTTTTAAATTCCTTATTTCAAATCGTCAGACTTGATTTTATTCGAAAAATTTATTTCCGGCTAGGCTGTCCGCGCAAATTCAATTCTCGCGATGTATCATTTCAATTCAAAACGAAAAAGTACATTTTGTTCAAAATTTTTCGAAGATCAATATTTTTATAAAAATTTGAAAAAAATGCCGCTCTCTGATTGGTCGAAATTTGACTTCATCCTATTATTAAAATTTAATCTACGTTTTGTTTCTCTCAATTTACTGAGTTTAGTTATATAAATTTTAATATCAAAACTGTCTCAGAAAACGAAAATTACGCATTTAAAATCTCAAAATTTTAAAAAATTGACCAAAAACAGTATTACGGTTTTAAAAACTTTTTTCGACCAACGTTTTAAAAACTTTTCCGACAGCCCAAAAGAATTTTAAACTGAAACGTTGTTTGAAAAAAGTACAACCTTGTTTGTTTTGAATTTTATTCGAGTTATAAAAATATCGTCAAATATGTTTGATGAATGGCTAAATCACCCCTAGTTTAACCATCCGAAGCATATGAAAAAAAGTTCCGCCAAGCCATAAAAGCCTTTCAGGAGGCTATTTTTTGAGCGTTGCTTACAGAAAACCCTTATTAGATCAACCTTCAATTTTTCCTGTATGATCAAGTTGAAGAGTTTAACTTTCAAAAACAAATTTCATATTCTAAAAATTTAATGTTTAATTCTAGAAAAAAACGTTTGAAAAGCAAGGTTAATCAAACTACGTGATCAAAAAATATTTTTAAATTAGTTCAAAATATTCATGAAAAAATCACGTTTTTTAGGAAAAAATTGTTAGTTTTCTCGATTTAATTAAATATCAAAACAGAGGTGATAACGGTTTCCGGTCTTTTTTCCCGCACTTTGTCTTTTCTGTTTTTTACAAGCTTAGGTGTTTCAAAATGTATTAGATCTTGGTTAAACAATAGGTAATCTGAAAATAAATAAACATATTTTTATAAAATTATGTCATCAAAAAAACTGTATTTTATAATTCTAAAACAGCTGACTCAAAATTTTTTTTAAATTTTTCTGCCCGATAGCTCGAACGTCGATGGGTTCTGGACCGGAATTTCCGGTATTATCGAAAAATCAGGTCTTTCTGATGAACCGTTTTCAAAAGAAGGCCGAAAAATCACTTTTTAATGCGGGAAAAAATACCCTCAATCGTGATAACATGGGTCAACACAACCGATTTTTTTGAAAAGACTAATCTGAATGTATTGTATTAAAATCTTATCGGGACCGTTTTATGCTAATTTTGACCTGTCACACGTTAAACAAAAAAAATTGTAGAATTATCACTCAAGGACCACATAATCGTGTCATACTTCATTTTTTTTTTAATTTTCGATTTGTAGCTAAAAAAGATCAAAAAATTTAAAATAGATATAATGAAGTACCCGGTGAGTCTACTGATTTTCAAACAATGTTTTATTTTTTTTCGAGTTGAAAGCCCAAGATTAAAAATCTGAATCTATATAATTAATATGGTGCATAAAAATGTCATCAATTTGATTACCGATTTCATAAAGCTCAAGGGTAACTCTCTAAGGAAATATTTTCTGGGAATTATTTGACTTATGATTTTTATGAGTTAACTACGGTATAATAAGTGGTAAGCACTTGAGTTTCAATTTCTCGCGAAAGTGAATTATTTCCTATCTGTTGGCAGTTAAATTTAACTTGTCAAATATTTAAAATGTAAACTCTGATTAACTTTCCCACGCTGAGACCACGTTTTTTGACACTTAAATTGATAAAAAGTCACGATAAGGTCAAAAATAAAGATGCGGGACCTCAACCAGAACCAGTTTTTTTTCTAAATAATTAATAAATATTAGTCCAGATTGAAAAAACAAAATATTTTGTTATAAAGTTTTTAAACCGTGAGAGTTTCCATAGACTTTAAATTAGACCAAATTTTAAAGTTACTTTTTCTGGAAATTTAGATTCGGCGTTTCAGAATTTTAGGACCATAAAACAGGTCCTTGAACTAAATTTTTCATATACCTTACTAATCAAGCTAACAAAAAAAAACGAGGAGTGGCGGTTTTAGCACGATTTGTACTGTTCTGGCGCTAAAGAGCTCTGTATATTATATTTTCCGAACAGTTTCAGAGTATATCAAAAATTGGTATATTTAGGCGTCTACTTTTGTGTTCGCGTTTCACCCATGTCTGACCAATGAGAGCACCGTATATCACGAATGTAACCAATAAGAGCTTCGAAAATAAGTTCAAACGTAAACGCAAAAGTAGAGGTCTACAGATCCCAATTTTATATCAAATAAATATGAAATTTTTGTAACAATAGCGCAGCCTCAAAAATTTTTAAAAATGTTGTTATGGTTATTTCAGATTTAATTTTAATTACAGTAGATAACCTTCAAAAACGGACTTTTATTTTGTTTTGAACACCAATCTGTGCGCAATTTAATTATTTACTTGAAAGCAGGTCCTTCATGGATATCGTACAGTTCTGAAAACCAAAATTAAGAAATATAAAAAAAAGGAAATTTATTCTTATTGAGTTTCAAATTAAAGATAAATCAGCGACAAATTGGCCAAACAAAGATGCCTACTTTTAAGTGCTTGACCATAATTCACCTGGAAAACTGGTTTGTGGTCATCACAAATCGACAAATTATTCAAAATTTTATTATTATCTCGATTTTGAAATTTTAAAATTGTTTTCAGGGCACTTAAAGATTAACTATAGTGAACTTTATCGAACTTGAGATTTCAAGGTCGCACCGACTATCTTTTAGAGTGACGAAAAAAATTTGATTTTAAATGTTATGGTGTAACATCTTAGAAATTTGCATGCAATCTAAAATTGCTTTTATTATTCGTATCTAATAAGAACGCTCAACGGACAAATGTGCCACGACCATTTTTTCTAAGACACTAATTATCTGGCCATGAGGCAATTACGAATTAAAATCAGAATGTTTATTCATTTCCCAACATAAGTTCATCTTAAAAATGCTTACTATCTCTATAGCGCGTGTTCGAATCCCACTAGTTTTGTTAAGTGATTGCTTGAGTGATTACACACCGATCAACTTTGGTGGTCT
>SCLH01000948.1:44915-71854 GCA_004367855.1 Oikopleura vanhoeffeni | reverse complement strand
AAAATATCAACAGATATTCAAAAAAAAAAAATTTTAATTAACAATTTCATTTTTTGACTTCTTACTATTTTAGCCTGAGTTGTTCTTGGAATTAAAAATTATACTTTTTCATCGAATTTCGTTTTGTTTTCTGTCTTGTCTGGGCCAACACACCAATTTGAACTTATATAATTTAAAATAAGATATTTTGATAGTGAAAAATGGGTAGTACCCATTGGGTACTTATTTTATTGACTCATCTTGTTGAGAATATTTTTGCAGTCATTTTAAAATATCACTTCCGGTACGGGTGGTTCAATTTTAACGGTCGATGTTGACTGACTGGTACATAATGGTGACCAGAAAATTCCAATAGAGTCCCATTCTATGGGAGACTATTTGTTTGTTTTGTTAAATTTAACTCCCTGCATACTCCATGGCGGAAAAAGTCCAATTTAACCCTGATTTTATTGAAAAATACGAAGTTTTAAAGATGGACCAATTAAATGCGTACCCATTATTGACTGTTAACATTTTATGTTTCAAATTCTCTAAAACATTTGCTGTTAATCTTAGTAAAAAAATTCATTTGAGTGAAATAATCCGATTTTGAAATAAAAATTCCGAAAAATAAGGAAAGTGCAAAAAAGTTATTTTAACTTGGGATTAAATACAGCTTTATTTTAACGCAGAAGAAAGCTCAACAAATATACACTAAATTACAAGGGGTAACGTTTTGGCAGTCATCTCAGAAAGCGTTAGATCTTTATGATAAAATAAAAAAATTATTTCTAAGTTATTTCTATATAAAGTTCAAACTCGTACGTTAGCGCAATCTTATTTGATCAAAATCCCCGAAATTAAATGGCAATAAAAGATGAAAAACTCTAATTTTTGGGAAAGATTGGTATTTGAGCATCGATTAGCAGTTAAGAATTAAAATGTCAAAGATTCTTTTTCGTGATTTTTTTTGAAGTGTGATCCTGATTGCCATCTTTTTCGGGCTAAGAATTTCCTAGGCTTAAAAATTAGGAAGTGACATGCTACTTAAAGAGGTTGTCGTTCCTTGAACAAATCGTGTCTAATAAGTTAATAAAACAAATAAACATTCGAAGTTATTTAAATTAAAAATATGATTTTTTTGAACAATTTACCGAATGTGTTTTAGCTTTTGGGGTTTTCCCCGAAGAGATTCACGCCTAACCAATCAGAGCGCGACTTGGTTAATTGATTAAGTGACGTTCCAATCTCCCCGGGGAAAACCCCAAAAGCTAAAACACATTCGGTATAAAAGTTTATTTATTTCTGAAACGACGGCGGAAGTTCTGAAAATTATGGAAAAATTTTTGAATCCAGCTCGTCACAAGGCAAAATTAAAATTTCGAGTTTTTCAAATCGAGCTCAGTAGCGCCTGTTGGGAGCTTGATATTGAAACCGCCAAAGTTGATCGGTGTGTAATCACTCAATCAATCACTAAGGCAACTTTAGTGGGATTCGTACACGCGCTATAGAGATAGTAAGCATTTTTAAGATGAACTTAGGTTGAATAAAAGATATCCGGTAAACCGGATCTCAAATAAATTAACTAAATATTCATATCAAGTTGAATGTCAAAAACAGTTTCTCGTCATCGCCCATGGTTTTCCCGTAATCGTCATGGGTAGGGGATCCTTACTAGGTCTAGCTAGGGGTGGTTGTCCTAAAAAACTACTTAAATAAGCATCGATTACAGAATTAAGTTTTCAATGATTTTTTTGATCATTTTTTGAAGTGTGATCCTGATCAGTGGTCTCTTTATCAACTAGGAAATTTTATTAGCTTGAAAATGAGGAGTGACATGGTATACTTAAGAAGGTAGACGAATCAAAATTTCACCGAAAAAGATCAGCAAAAGTCTAAAGAAAATTAAAAATTTAGATTGGTCAAAATTAGGATTAATATTAAATATTTCAAATTTGTAATTAAATGCCTCGTGAAAATTTCGTGAAGCATAATGAGATTTCTCATTAATTTAAACCCTAAAAAAATGAAATAAGACAAACTCAAGTAAAAGGGTGTCGCTGATTTGGAGCTCGTCCGACGCCGTTTCTCGACAAATCGGCACAGGTAATGTTCTCAAACCCCTTTAAGGGGGTGGTCGTTGCATTTTAAGGGTTTTTCAATGGCCAATAGGCGCGAAAGTACAAATCGTTGGACCAGATATATTTAAACAAAAATCTCGCATCCCCAAAATAATCATTAGTGACAAATGACTCGTCCAATCAGAAACGTGCTTACAAAGGTGAAAGATTTTTTTTCAAAATGTATCTCCTCCCTGGTTTTTTAAGGAACAACAATTATTTATGACTTAAATTAACCGGACAGAACGTGAGCAGATCATCAAATTAAGTTTTTGACAAAATTTGTCGATAAAAACAAGGGAGGAGTTACATTTTGAAAAAATAATTCCGTCACTTTTATTAGCACGTTTCTGATCTGACGAGCCATCCGTCACTTTAGATTTTTTTTAAATGCAAGATTTTTGTTTAAATATATCAGAGAGAGGTGATATTTGGTCTAACGATTAGTACTTTTGTGACAATTGTCCATCGAAAAACCCTTTAAATGCGACGACCATCGTTATTTTCGACCACGGTCGCAAATTCGGTATTATTTCAATTGNAACAAAATTTCCAAAAAAAAAAATAAGTCACTTTTTTGAAATCCTTGCAAAATTCTTTATAATGTATTCGAAGGAGACAATTCTACGATGGTTTTTTTGCATATTTTAGATGATTTTAAATATGCAGTCACCTATATATAGGTGTTGTGCTCACACGGGTTAAGTAGAAACTATGGCAATAACATTTTTAATCCACTTTTAAATGAGCAAGTCTTTCATAAATCTGTAGCTTTGATTTTAAAATAAGGCATACATATCCCCTCAGGAAGTAGATTGTTAAATTATGGTTTGGTCTTGTACATTATGTACGTTAAGAAGTACCAATGTACTAGACCAAACCATAATTTAACAATCTACTTCCTAAAGGGATATGTCAGCTTTTGATGCCTTATTTAAAAAAAAAACATTTAATTCTCTAGAACAAAAAAATTTCAATGCTTGTGAAATATTTATTATTTATGACCAGTGCATATTACGTGTATGCAGGTATGTTTGTTATATTTCGTTTATTTATTGTATTTACAATTTCCTTGTTAAAGTTTTCTGATGATGGCATAAGCCGAAATATCATAACAAAAAATAAAAAATCCTCTGAATTTATTGTTCTTACTTATACAAAATACTATATATAAAAAACTATATATATAAAATTGTATATAAAATTGATCGGGCCTCTTTTTGCAAGAAACACTTCAGTTTTTGAAAAGATTTATTGTTAGATTTTTTATGCTTTTTTCTAAATATGTTAATTCATTTAAAGGTATCTAAGATACCGTATCTTAAAACTTAATTCAATGAGTCGTTTTCTAAAAACAATATGTAAGCTGTCTAGGACACCCTATAAACTAATGAGGGGGCAATTTGGTTGACAAGAAAATAGAGTATAACTTATACTGTATAACTCTCACAGTATAACTTGTACAGTATAAGTCATTACCAGAGATAATTCCTTTAGATTTCGGCAAAATTAATAGCAATCTGATATATCATATACTCGATTGATATTCATTATGCGCAAATCTGTGGGAAATATCTCTCGTGATAACTTATCAGCTGAACTCGACTCGGCATAACTCCGAAATTGGCTGATCTCAGATCAGTTCAACCAGCCACGGCTTTCAAGTTACTTCGAATTTTTCAGGAATCCGATTGAGTTTTTAGATAGCTTTCAAGTAGAAGGGACGAGAGTAACAAAAATATAATATCATATTATATTGTACTTAAATCCACCCTGTCACATGCAATATCAAATTCACTGATCAAAAAATTTGTTATATAATCTGAGGTCCAAGAAGCGTTGAATAAAACAGTATTTCCAAAGTGATTCGGCGTACTCAGCACTTGTTTCAGCTGCGCTTTCGACATTGTGTTTTCAGCAATTGCGATCAGCTTTTTAAAACAGTTATTCAAGAATATCGTTTTATACAAAGGTACCCTTAAAAATAATTGCCCGGTTGAAATATTGCTTTAAATATTTTTTTTTGATCTCATGCAGAATTTCGAGGTGATCTGAACAATTGACATCCGGTTTTTCGATTGTCGCAATAGTGAAATAATGGTTTGATAAAAAATTCATTTCTAAAACCAGTATACTTTTCCCAACCTAAGTCCATCTTAAAAATGCTTACTATCTCTAAAGCGCGTGTTCGAATCGCACTGGTTTTGTCTTAGTGTAAAGACAATGGTTTCTCCTAAACAATTGTCCTTATCTATACGTTTTATGCTCTTAATTTACCTCTATTTTAACCTCTTAACTTAGTAAATACCTGTATATAAGTCTCTAGTATTCTCGGGCAGGGGAGTATCGTGCAGCGCTCAGCTCTCACAAGAATGTTCTAATGGGCCGAGCTCCGGATCATTTTATATACTGATCCGGAGAGTGCCCCGGTGACACCTTGTCCCAGCCGGTGACAACCGACAAGAGCCGGTGGCGCCTGGCTAGTCTGGGAAAGGCGAATGTGCCATGTGAAGTGGTTTATTCACACGGCACATCCCACCCCCCCGAACTCATTTGTTTATCTGGCTCTGTGCGATTCTCCCGCCCCCTGATTTTATTTAGTTTATTTTGCAGTAGAAATGGCATTTTTTTTAACCCCCTCACACTCAAAACCATTGAAATTCCCCTCACACCCAAAACGCCATTCGGGGACGCCACTTTGAGCGGTTATTGCGGAGATAATAAATGCGATAGAATATTCATTATTTTTACTGGCCCAAGATCAAGGATAGATTTAAATTGGAGGCCAATAATTTTTTCAAAATTTTTATTCTGTTAGCTCGATAAATGCAAAAAAAAATAGAGGTTTAGTTTTAGGTACTTCATCGGAAAACCATACGTTTTTTAAAATCACATATGAATTACAAAAGATTAAATAGCACAATGGCTATTCAAATGTGATCTCGAATTTTAAATAGCTCATCTGAATCGTCTGAAAAACAAGCTTTCGTATCTGTTCGAGCCAAAATGCACGCACTAAAATCAGAAACAAATTGAATATAAATAGTTTTTTACTTGAATTTTGAAAGCTCATCACGGTGAATTGGAGAATAATGAAAAAAGTTCCAAAATTTAATTATCTTTGATGATAAACGCCATAAAAATGAACTTTATTTTTTTCAAAAAACGATTTCTCCATAGTGATAGGCAAATTGTATATAAATAACTCAAACCTTGGCTTTTTGAATCTGTTTTCTGATTTAAAATATCTCTCTTCATTAGTCTAGAACACATGATATCATTTTCCACGTGCCGTGGAAAGAAATACATTTAAAAAATTGTAAAGCACCTATTTCTTTGATGGACTGAAAATAAATTTAAGTTAAGATCAGAGTTGTTCGCACTTAGAAAAAACAGACAAACTTGGAGTATGTGGGTCAGGTTGTAAGCTTGGATTACCGCATGAAATCTTACAGCTGTGACGCTTGTCGCTTGCATGAATTACCTAACATAACAAACAGGATTCTATTTAAAAATATTATTCGCGCATACTTTATGTGTATTTTTGAGTATATGAGAGAAATACCTGAGAAAGAAATAAAATCTCTCAATAAAAGACGCAAGGAAAAAATAATAGTTCCAAGAGCAGCTCAAGTAATTTACTAAACTGAGTCACCTAGAATTATTGATTTTAAGTGTCGTATTTAAACGTAAGGAATTTTTTAGAAAATCAGGCGAAATCCTAAAAAAAAGTAGAAAAAATATTCTGTTGAACTACGAGTGCCGTACTCGCTTTTAAAACACATTACTAGAAAAAATTTGCGAACTTTAAATGACACAGTCTGGAATTAGAATAGTCTGTGAGCAACTACATAGCTCACGCTAATTGGTGATAGATGAACAGTGGCGCACTATTTCAAGGGGACTCAAGAATTTTAGAAATTATCAAATTTTTTAGCAATAGTTACAGTCTTTTGGAAAGAAATGGTTCAAGGATTTTCAGGATAAGAATATATTTTCTGGAACATATGCGTTGAATAACAAGTCGAGGATCCGGATGAAATTTCCAAAAACTTTTGATGTTCCATACAAAACGATCGTATTAGACGATGATCAGTTTAGAACAACGCATAATTTTGAATAGAAATTAAAATAAATATACAATTTAGTTCACCAGAAACATGTGAATCGATATAATTGAATGCTATTTCTACAATTCTAGTCAGGATTACCATAAATAAAAATTTGTCTTAATTTATTTCCGACAGAAATGAAGCAGATTTTTGATAGTTATTGTAGAAGATCCATGAATTCGCAACAATTTCATCCGACTTAAACATGACTTAGAACACAATGTTATTGACGAAATTAACCAATGTCTTTGAAGAAATCGGGATTATTTGTATTATCTACATTGCGGGGTTGCTTTACACCTGGAATTAGGCAATTTGACATGTTAACAATGTCACCCATCTTTTATTGACCAGAAATTGTGGCTGAAATTTAGGACGCGCGTACGTGCGAGGCTTATGATGGAACAGGAGGGCACATAGAAGAAAAAAGTCCCCGCCCGCGAAAATTGGGAAAAAAAAAAAAAAGTTGAAAAACGCCTTTTGTTTTAGCAAAAGGACAGACGTTATTCTGGCGAACTAATCATTACAAAATAATTTAATTATTTCGAACTGATATAATCATATTTTTTATTATAATAAATATCTCATTGGAATCAATATATGATTCGGACTTTGCCTTGTAAACAAGCAGTATCCTTAGTAAATATAAACTTAATAAAGAATTAAGCCCCGCCTAAAATTGTGAATAGATTAATAATTTTTTCAACTTTTTAGGGGGGCTTTTGTGCGTTTTTTTTATGTTACAGTCTTGATAATTACG
Organism: Oikopleura vanhoeffeni; assembly: GCA_004367855.1. NCBI lineage: Eukaryota > Metazoa > Chordata > Appendicularia > Copelata > Oikopleuridae > Oikopleura > Oikopleura vanhoeffeni. Next base: position 64,883 of record SCLH01000948.1, on the reverse strand, counting down.
CGCTGAATGAATAGGTCCTAATATTCCCCTAACAAATTTGTGAATATCCTGGCATACGACCGTAGTAAACACATTACGTTTTCTTATACAAGTGGCCGGGATATTATAAAAAGTTGTGAATAGGGGATTTGAAATACCAGTCGGATAGAATGGCATTTAAACTTCAGGGGCGCTGCAGGCCTGACGGGCGATTGGGCAACCTTAACTGCGGTCGTCCGGAGTAAATAAAACATTGGCTTTGAGATAGTTCGCGATATAAATACGAAAACATTCGCACTGGGAATCATAGTGAGAGTATTTTAATAATAGTTTGTTGACATAACAAACAATCAGGATCTGAATTTAGACTCTGAGGAGGACTTAAGCTCAGGGGGGGGGGTGGGGGGGGGGGGGGGTTTGGGGGGCACTGACTCATTTCAAATTGAGATCACTTTAGGGTTAAAATGTATACCATTTCTGTTATTCTATATCGCATTGTATACTAGTATTTTAAAATACTATTTAATATGGCGACTTTTTTTCTTTTCTCTGTTTTATTTTTTTTTTATTATATTTTCTTTCTATATTGAAAATAATTTATGCGAAATTTTGATTTTAAAATTTCACTCAGAAAATGGTTTTCAAGTAACGCAAAACTGTTATAAGTTAATAATTTAACGTATTAACAAGCCCCACATTATGATGTAGTTATATATCAATGATAGCTGTATAGACAAGACTTATTGTGATCAAAGGGGTTAGTCCAAATATTTGAGCAAGTTGTAAAATAATTGAGATCCATTGTCTTATCTATCGATTTTTGAGAGTTTTATAAACTCTGTTGTTAACGATAAATTGTGGTTTAACGAAACAATACCAAAACTGGGCAAAAAATTGCGCCTCACATCCTGGTGGTATTTTACTTGTTTCCCGGATATTTTAGTTAATATTGAAAGTTTGTCAGACCATGAGTGGATGTTTCAATTCTTGATTTTTTGTTGGAATATTTACAATGAGGTTGGAATAAACGGATCTTGTGCCACTTGAATCACAAAGAGTTCTCTAAGAAACCATCCAAACAGTTCTACTTTTCAATATTTGATAATAGCCTATCGGCGATATTTGTATTTGGTATTGATGAGTACCCAACATGAAGCGCTAAAAAAAATCTCAAATTATTAAAAACAGTTTTGATGTTCAGTTGAAAGAAAAATATTAGCAGTCTCACGACAAGACCTTAATTTCTCGAATTAGTAAGGACGTGCATTATTTGGACTTTGCTGTAATTCTAAAAAGTTTGTGTAATTTTATAAGAGATTTCTCCGAGATTTTGTTTTCAGGTGATTGGAGTACTTTCGAATAAAGACTCTTTTGCCAACTTATCACTGATTATAGCGAGAAGTAAATGATTGAGGTTTTGCCGCGGCAAAATGCCGGGTGCACATCAAATCTATTCGTGATACTTCAGTAGAGATTCATGTTCAGAGTTAATTGGTGAGGNAAACAGAATTAAAAATTTAGATTGGTCAAAATTAGGATTAATATTAAATATCTATTTCAAATTTGTAATTAAATGCCTCGTGAAAATTTCGTGAAGCATAATGAGATTTCTAATTAATTTAAACCCTAAAAAAATTAAATAAGACAAACTCAAAACTCAAGTAAAAGGGTGTCGCTGATTTGGAGCTCTTCCGACGCCGTTTCTCGACAAATTGGCACAGGTAATGTTCTCAAACCCCTTTAAGGGGCTGGTCGTTGCATTTTAAGGGTTTTTCAATGGCCAATAGGCGCGAAAGTACAAATCGTTGGACCAGATATATTTAAACAAAAATCTCGCATCCCCAAAATAATCGTTATTGACAAATGGCTCGTCCAATCAGAAACGTGCTTACAAAGGTGACAGGTTTTTTTTCAAAATGTATCTCCTCCCTGGTTTTTTAAGGAACAACAATTATTTATGACTTAAATTAACCGGACAGAACGTGAGCAGATCATCAAATTAAGTTTTTGACAAAATTTGTCGATAAAAACAAGTAGTTACATTTTGAAAAAATAATTCCGTCACTTTTATTAGCACGTTTCTGATCTGACGAGCCATCCGTCACTTTAGATTTTTTTTAAATGCAAGATTTTTGTTTAAATATATCAGAGAGAGAGGTGATATTTGGTCCAACGATTAGTACTTTTGTGACAATTGAAAAACCCTTTAAATGCGACGACCAACCCCTTAACTGAAAGGACAATTCTTCGCAATCATTTTTAAAATAACAGTAATCTGATAGAATATCACCTAGGTTCAGTCGTACAGTCGGTTCAGAATATCACACACAGTTCTTCATCGTGAAGAGTTGTTTTTATGGGTTGATTTTGAAATATCTTTTTCGTCAAGAAACAGCGTTGTCAAAATCAGCGACATTCACTCCTTTAAGGGTATAGCGGTCGTACTCTTTTTAGGGTACTTTGGGGTGGAAAAATAGCACGACATTGCGAGAGAACACTCAGAAAGCATAAACTTAATAAGTTTAACTTATTGAAAAAAAAATACAAAAAAAAAGTTCGAAATTTTCATTTTTTAAGTAATTTTTTTTTGGAGAACATTAAAACCCAATTTTCCACCAGAAAAACTCTAATTATCAAAAAGCTGTAATCAGATTTTCTTCTCGGCATCACCCAAGCTTTAATTTGATGATACTTTCGACAACGTCCGGCAACTTTTATTTTCGAGTTTTCACTTCCGGTTTACTAAAATGCGATATTTCTAAAATTGAGAAAAAACTTCATAAATTCTGTTTCCGACAAAAGCCCGAAACATATTTCTTTGCCTTTTATCAAATTTATACTGCATTCTGTAATTTAATCTCGGATCATTTAGGCTTTAAAAGAGCGGAAACCTTGAAATAAGGCAGTTTTTGGCAGTTCTAGAAAATACTAGTCCGAAACTCAAAAATGTGTTTCGGACAAATAACGAGCACTGTTGTTTCTGTGGTTCATGCCAAGTTTGAGTAGAATAGTATGCGAGCTCTTGAAGCCTTAGGGATTTTACATTTGATTAGGTTGTTCTAGAACTCGCCGCATGGTGGTCACTAAAGTCAGCCAAAAATTATTCTGATAAATTATTTTTGTAGATTAAGGATAGATCTACCAAATAGCTATACTCGATAGTTTCGGAGCAGTTTAGTATTTTGGTAAAATGGAGTACAAAAGTACCATTTTGCGACTGCTACCCTCTTAAGGGGTTATGCGACTCTGATTTGACATTTTCTCGGTGAAATATACTGAAAACTAACAGTTCATGAGAAAAACCAAAAATGCTTATTTGTAGATCTATCCTTAATCTTGCGAAAAAGTACATCAGAAATTATTTCTGACCATTACACCAATAGGTACAGTATCGTAACAAGGTGACATTTTCCAAACTGCAAAAACTATCTCCTCCCAGACGGTATATCAAATTAAGCTCAAATTTTCACAGATCACGTAACGGTAGTATTTCAATCTTTTCTCGTTAGCCATTTTATGATCCGGCGACAGAACAATTCTAGAACGCCAAATAACCGACGATTTTTCACAATTTCAGACTTCAAAATCTATCTCCTCCTAGGATATATTTGCAAAATGGCTCAAATTTTTATCAAGTATTCCTAAAAACAATTTTAAGAGACTCTTACGGGCTTTTTTTGCAATTTCCAGCTAAAACTCGAAATATGACGTTTGCTAATCAGGGCCGAGTTATGCACAAAGGTGTTATAAGGAGAATTCGGACTGTATTCAACAATTTCTGAAAATCTCAAGATTTTCAGATTTTAGCACTTTTCTTAACTTGTTGATAAGTAAAATTTTTTTATATTTTTGAGGTCATCAAGCGTACCTTCAAGTTCTTCTTAAAAAACAAAAAACTTAATTTGCGCATAACTTGATCAATTGAGTGGTTAACCCGGAAATTGTACCAGCGACTAAACCTTTGGCACCGTCTTGTGAGAGTACCAAATTTCATAGGGCCACCTGACCATCGCCAATTAATTTTTTTGTCAATTTCGTATATGTCCAATTCTCAAAATACAAAAATTTCAAATAAATTTTTTTGCTGATTTGGTTGATTGTACCATTTGTTACCATAAAATCAGAGTCCCACACTCTCTAAATCTGATGTTTATTTTATGAGAGCATACATTTTTGCCAGTGCTAGCAAAGTATCAAATTGAACGGAACGCGAAACGTCACCCCCGTTCCTTAGGAATCCGGCGTTCCGTTTTTGTTGTTTCTTTAAAAAATTCCGTTATGTTTAAAATTCTTAGATAGTGTAAATTTCCCTCAAAAATTTTCGGCCTAAGTTGAGTACATAGTTGTATACTTGAACCAAAACCTTAGATTGCTCAATTTGGAAGGTCACGTGATTTTGGGACTTTTGGGTGATTGGAAAAAAAGCACTTTGGACCAAGGGGTCGACATATACTTTTAACGATTCGAAATTCAAAACCTGACGATCGAACTTGATCGGATCGCTTTTGCAAACTTCATTGAATGATGGAATCACCTGGATCGGTCGAACTTGATCTGATCGCAAATTTTCAAAAAGCCTGATCCTGATCAGGTTATGGCGACCCCATGCTTTGGACGGCTTTTCACTTTAGCAATACCACCGACTACCCGCCATTGTGGTACCGATTAAGTGGTGTCATTGGCATCAATGATGAACAAACTGTTATTTTGAGAGAAAATTTCGGTAAAAAGTTGTACCAGATGTCGAAATAGTGAATTCACCCTATCGGCAGTGTTCTCAAAATCGTCATTTCAACTTCACACCGGTCGATTTTCGGTATCACTGGACTTCCGGTAAAAAATCCAGAAATTTTGGTCTTTAAGTTTTTTTTTGACTGTTGGATGAAGAAATCCGTTTGGCAATATCTTGCCTTGTTAAAAATGGCATGAGGACAAAGGGTGTGGTAATCTAAAACAAACTTCCTAAAGTTTTTTATTATTTAACATCAGACAACAACAACATCAGATGTCAAACCATTATCAGTTCTTGAGAAATTGGCGAAAGCTTTTTCAAAAGCGAAAACATTTGTTCTGACTCTAATCAGGTCATATAATATGTCTTTTCAATCTTATTTTTGGAATCGCAAGGAAATTATTTTTATCCTGGTTTGTAAAATGACCTCGGAAGATCATTTTGTAATTTGACCCCTACTGGTGTCATATTACAACCTTTGACCGAAAAATTCTAAGGCCATTGGTACTGAAATATATTGCCAAAAACGTATATATCTCGAGATATCGTCATTTAAGTTTTTAACCGGTTATTTCCGGTATACCGGTGCCGTAAATTAAAACCTGACCCCGCAAAGTTTTGCCTCTAAACTCCCCAAAACTAATTGCCTCCTCAACCAAAACGGAACGTTCGAAACGCAAGGCAGCGGAACCTAAAAATAAACGGAACGCGTTCTATTTGATACCCTGGGTGCCAGTAGTAGCGGACGAACTTTGGTTCTAGAGATCTGAAACCCAGCTCATTTGTATTTTTTGTATTATTAAGTTCAAAAATATCATCGAAGTAAATGTTTCTTGGTTTTAAGACTGATTTAACGATGACTGAAAATCATAAAATTTCAGTGCGGCATCCGTACCATAAAAACTAAGAACAAGTTTACTTCATAAAAATCAGTCACAATTAAAAATATTTTAGGTAGAGATTAAAAACTAGCTGAGGAATAAAAGAATTATTTTTGAACTTCGAAGAAAATGTTATTTATTTTATTATGCTTAATGGTTCTGCGATCTGTGTTTGCAGGTTTGTGAAAATATTAATTAATTCGAATTTATTTTTGAAAGCCTTATAAAGATTGACGGTAGGGGTGGAACTGGTCTGGCATCTGTTTTAGGGGTTTTTGAAAAAATATCAAAAAAATTTCTTAATTTTGGTTATTTTTTTCTTGTAATTATTTTTCGAATTAACTTGTAGACTTTAGAAGTTGATCTGTACCCACTGGGTACTACCACTAGGTACTACCCAGACTCGATTTCCGGCAAGTAGTGACCATTCGTTTAATCGAGCCTTATAAGCAAAGTTTCATTATCAACATACATTTTATATCAGCTTAAAATAATATTCAGCCAATTTGCTATGAAATTAAAAAAACAAAAAAAAAATTTAAACAAATTAAAAGGCATTTAATGAGGATAAGAAAAAAAGTTACGAAAATTACCTCCAGTTACACTTAAAAGTGCAATAATAAGACGAAATTAAACATTTATTTATATTTGAAACTACCTTTTATTAAACTTCAAATGATTTGCTATCGCTCTGTTTAAAAATAATTATATGTTTTACCCAAATTCTCTTAAATTGTTGTGGAATATTTTATTTCTCGTTCAAGGTCAAGGTCAATTTCAAATTCATCGTATAAACTTGAATGAACCACCAAAATAATCGGAAGGGTCAACTTTCTCATGAAAATATTAGGAACTATGTACTTAAAGGTCATTAAAGATAAAAAATGGTCACATTTCACAGGGTTTTTTTGCTCTCTGGCGCCCTTTCAGTACATTTTTGACCCATAAGTGCTAATATTTTCATGAGAAAGTCGACCCTTCCGATCATTTTGAGGGTACTTACAACTCTCTTGAAATTGAAGGTAATTTGATATACGAACACCATATACGGTAATTTGAAAAAGTACTCAAATTACGTCAAAAACATTTATTGATGAACTTCAAACGTTTTTAAGACTTTTTTCTCATAACACTTAAGTCCGCATAAAATCACGTGACAAAATAATTAAAAAATACGGTTTGAAATATGTCATGAATAAATCCTTATTTCTTAAAAATAAGATCACGTGACCTTTTTGGAAAATATCATTATGTTGAGAACTCTTAAATTAGGTGTTTATTAGCCCACAAATTTTGTGACTCACTACTTTCCCACGCCATCCCAAACTATGACTACCATGGTATACCACATGCGTCATAGTTTGGGAACTATTCTTATTTCCCATACTCCCTTGGGAACTCCCCTAGATGGCCTCTCATAACGCCATCTTTGGTGAGTTCCCTTGATTACTATATAAGCAAACTCAAAACCCAATAAATTAGGAAATTATAAAACAGCCTCTTTATTTATAATACGCATTTCGCATTATTTCTGAATTTGAAGATCACGTGATCGTTTTTGGACTTTGGTGTAATGAAAAAAGTCTTAAAAACTTCTAAAGAACCTTTTCCTTTTTTTTCAAAAAGTGTTTTAAGCAATTTTTGAAAAAAACGGTAGTATTTAGACCGAGCTTCTTTCTTGAATATACGGTCACGTGATTATTTTTGAGCTTTAGTGTAATGGGAAAAAAATCTTAGAATTTTTTTCTGATTACGATGAAAGGTTTTATTCGATGATTCGAAAAATTTTTGCAAAAAATAAGTACTGTAATACAGTGAAAATTTAAAAAAAAACGCACAAACGTCATTATGTCTTAAAGTTAATCAATAATTTTATAACTGATCTTGTCATTAATGATTAAGCGTCGTAATAGGTGATTAAATGGTGAATGGTCACTACTTGCCGGAAATCGAGTTTACGAGTTTTAAGTCATTTTTAGAATTTTTGAAATATTTAAATTCTGTAGTTTGACATAGCCATGGTATAAAAACAAATTTTATTAATTGAATTCGGTGGATTTATTTGTATTTTGGTCAACTGATAAATAATAAATAAAAATAATCATTAGACGTCAATTAAGACATTTTTGATAGTAAACTACCGTTTTTGATTGTTTTTTTCAAAAGGTGATTTATTGAGTAAAAATTATGAATCAAGACAAAATTAAATAATACGGAAAAGTTAAACTACAAGATAAAAATATAGCTCTTTAGCTCCAAAATTTTAATTTTCAATTCAGTTNTGACTTATAAACAAAGTAAAAACAACAATAAGGACAATTTTAAGATGCGGTCTCAATAAAAATAACCACACAAAGTCAAACACATAAATAATTCAACATGTTTGTTATTTATCAACTAGTTTCGAATTTATTCTAATTCATTTCCAAGATGATAAAGTGATAATAAAGTTTTACAAAGTACATAAATTATTCGTTAATTAAAAAAATCGCATAGTTTTTTGATGATTTGGCTCAAAAAATTAATTTTTATGAGTTTCAGGCGGTCCGAGCGACTGATTTGGTTATCGAAAACGTAGTGGAATTCAGTATTGACTCATTGATATCATTTTTTCATATGGCGAATCCCCAGACAGGCCTCAGCAATCACTGGCTTTTCTTTAGTTAGTGTTTAAATTTTGCTCTCTGATGCCAGTTGAGGAGATTTTTGTTAATTTCAATCACTTTAATTAAGGGGGTATGTGACTCTGATTTCACATACTCTCGGTGAATTATATTGAAAACTAAGAGCTCATGAGAAAAACCGAAAATACGCATTTGTAGATCTATCCTTGATATTGTGACACAGTGCATCAAAAAGTGTTTTCGATGATTAAACTGATAGTTACGGTATTCGTAACTTCAAAATCTATCTTCGCTGAGACGATATATTCAAATAAGCTCAAATTTTTACAGAACACGTAACGATAGCATGCCGAAATTAAAGCACAAGTTTTCTTTGATCCGATGTCTGACCAATTCTAGAACGGCAAATAATCGACCTTTTTTGGCATTCTCAGACTTTAAAATCTATCTCCTCCAAGAATAAATTTTGAAAATGGCTCAAATGTTTTCTGCCTATTTTTTTAAAGCATTTATAAGCTTGTTAAAGCATTATAAGATTAAAGCACAAGCTCATCTAAATTTGGTTAATTATAGGTCTGAAATTATGAATTTGGTCAAATTTCAGAAAAATTAAGAAAAATGTTTCACGTGATGAAACTTGAAAGATATCATTAAATTAAGCAGACGGATTTACTAATCAAAAATCTTACGACATATCGAAATTTTCAATCTAGCTCGTTAAAATTAGCGATTATGTTTAAAGCTACAATAATTAGAAAAAAAACCAATATCTAGAAGAATTTCAAAGTTTCGAATTTTTTCTTTGATTATTGTATTGTATTGTTATTTTCTCAAACATATTCAATCGATTTTGAGGCATTTTTAATATATACAGGCAGAAAAATCAGAGTCGCATTCTCCCTTGAAGTGGTGCGCATCGTGTTGAGCGTAGATGGTGTACAACCCGTTATCCTGACAAAAATTCGTAAATTTTCAAAAAGCAGCTTTAAAAAAAAAGACATTTTAAAATCAGTATTATAGATCTTTCCCGAATATCCCGGCCCTGCATAGTAAACGTAGTGTGTTTTAAGTAGTAGGGCTAGGATATTCCGGAAAGTGTGAATAGAGGATATGTTATAAACAGAATGTGTTGTAGACTTTACCATTTAGAGATCTGACTGAGATAAATACCGACCCGAAAATTCATGTGAGTTGAGAATGGGTGTTCCAGTAACAGATTTTCCAGTTAGGTGCGATTGAACATATTTTATTGATTATTAATTTTTAATAGTGGATGAAGTTCTTGGTTTGAATGATACATTACTTTTCAATGGAGATTATGGTCAGGGTAAAGTTGAAAAAAATTGGGCGATTGAAACGAACTGTGATTCCATTCTTATGAAATCAAGACGGGTTGGCAGTTGGGAACACTCTTGGTTGTTTTTGTATAGAATCCTAGAAAACAGTAAGAGATATTATTTCAATAGATATATGACATTAAATCATCCAACAAACACTGGCAATATTGAGGTGGATTTATATTATATCGATGGTTTAACGGATACCGATTATTTGGAACTAAGGACAGTACTATTCGCAATTTGTATTAAAACCGCAAAATTAAATAAATCGTATTTTATGTTAACTGATGAATTTGGAAATTGAACGAAATAAAAACAAAATTCAATATTCAGTTAACAATGTTTGCATACTTAGACTGTAGTTAATTTAAACTGTTTTCTTATTTCTAATGAAGAATTCGATGTAAGTATTTAAAGTGAGAAGTGCCACTGAGTAAGGAAAACTGACAAGACCTGCTTTGTTACATAAATTTCTTGTTTGAATTAAATTTACTTGTGAGGCCGTGGAAAGCAAGGGAAACTTTTGACTTTGTTACTAATTATTGGGTTATAAATTTCGCGCAAAATTAATCATAAAGTAGTGTTTGAGAATTTGAGCAATTGTTGATACTTTTGAATCGTAATTAATTAATTTCATGTCGAAAAAGAAGTGCCAAAAAATAAATTCATAATCACATTTCTTTTGCTTGATAAACTGGTTTTTGAGCACATAGAACAGCGCCACCGAGTGCTCGAAGCATAAATTTTTTGACCAGAAGATTCAGCGTCATGAAGTACTCTATTTCCTGAATGTTCAAATTTATATGAACGTTTTATCGAGTACTATTTTTTTGGTCGGTAACCATAGAAATGAGTCCCTTAAATTATAGTGAATATCAGTTAACAAATTAGTTTATTTCACCTCCATTATCCACCTTTTTTAGAAATAAACGTGTTTTTGAGTGTTCATACATAATCAGATTTGAAAAAGTAAGATATAAATTATATTATATGATGATCTCAAAAAAAATAAGATTAAACAAAGTGAGCTCAAAGAGCTTATCTTTCATTTGAAAGAGATCCACTTGAGAAATTTCAAGGTATAATTTTACATTGATAAAGTCCACTCTTTATAGTACCCAACTTATTGATAAATTGTGTTTTGGCTTAGATTGAGTTAAAGACCCTCCAAGAAAAGCTGACCATATATTTGGGTGTATATTTCTTAAACAAAACTAATAGTTATTTTGATATTAAATTCAGTGATGAGCCTTTTAATAAGTGCTTCTATTTCTTGACTTAAAATATATACATTTTTAAAAAATAATTAGCAACTAGTACCTTTTTAAGTTGGGAATGCGCAAAAGTTTTGGGAGTGAATGATGGCATTATCTTGGACGGATATGGATATGCGCAAAATATCTCTTGGCAGATGGAAACGGAATGTCCATCGCTTCTTATAACATCATCTGTATTCGACTTGGAGAATGGACCGGACGACTTCACTTATTTGTACATCGGAGAAGAAGACAGTAAAACTAATTTCACGGGAGATTCGCCAAGCAGTCATACGACCAATACTGGAGATGTTACCATATCTTTTTATTTGGATTCTTATTCTTTCAGAAAATGTTTAAAAAAATTAATTCTTAACATAAAACGAAATTTTAAAGCAAATAGGCGTCGATATTTGAAAGTTCTCAATACGAGTTTATATCGATTGTTTTTATTTATAAGGTTTTTTGAAATAGGGTTTTTAGAGAGCAACTCCATGTGAAGTGAATTGAAGGCGATTTCAAATTCAAGGTACTAATTTTGATAAAAAAACTTTGTTATTACTTGATTAATTCCCCGATTTCATAAAATTAACTCAAAATATTGCCTAACAAAATATTTCTGAAACTGGTTACAAGATTTTAAGCCAGGCTTTGTCGTGACTTCAAATCATTAATCACAAAAATGCACGAAAAATAGAGGAGCAGAAGACCTTTTGTAAGTCTCCAAAATTGACTGTTTTGACCACTTGAGACTTAAAATAAATAAAAATGACTTCTCACAATTTCCGTATCGACGACCATTTCCTTCAGTAAAAATATTAAGAGTTCTTTTTTAAAGCTTTCGTCAGTGATTATGCTGGTCTAGAACTAGCTTGGACATGTGGTAAGTGCATACAAAATTCGTTTTATTTTACAAAATGTATTTTTATAAAAATTAATTAATTTTATAAAATCAATTTAACAACACATAACATTGTCAAAATCTCAAGTCTGTGAACTTGATAATTGCGAGAAAAAATAAGGGTTCAGGCATCCTTTTTTCTTGGAATAACCATACGTTTTAACAAATATGTTATAAATTGACAAGCGAAATACTGACTATTTAAATCTGGAAATCTCGATTTGTCTTTGTTGGCCTAATTTGAACGAAATTTCTCTTCAGTTATTCGGGAAAATAAATTTCTAAATTTTTCTAATATTTTGAGCTTCGAAAAAATCATACCTGAATAAAACTTCGAATTGAAACTGCAGAGTAGGTGAACTCAAATCAAAAGAATCATCAGATACTTTTCTAAATACTAGCTCCTTCATAATTATGAAATCATGAATCGTATGTATACTACAGGGAGGGCCCGATATCGCTGGCCCGATATCGCTGGCCCAATATTGCTGACCCAATATCGCTGACCCAATATCACCGAATTTGCCGAAATCACCGAAAAAAAGTTACGCAATTTAACAATTTTTAGCCAAAATAATTCCACTGCCAATATCACCGAAAATTCCCAATATCGCCGAACTTTTCTCAAATTTATATCACAAATTACTCTGTGGGCGTCATGAATGTCGTCATTTTCACTCTCTCTGAAGTTCAGAGTCTGAAATAAACAACAGAGAAAAAACAAAAAGAGAACATATTTTGAATATAGTGAAAGTAGCCTTTCTCAATATTTTTAGTTGAGAATTTTTAGCTATAGAAAAATTTGTTTTAAAATTTTTGAATAAGAAATGAGGAAAATTTTCGACATATTTCCAAATAGTTTCGTCCGAAAATCCCAAAAAAATGTCAAATGATTTTTCAAATAGCAAATAAAAATATCACTTAACCCCTGGAATCACAGAAAAAAAAGTTCCGCCAATGCACCAGAGCCGATATATCGGCTCTACTTTGGACGTTAATTACAAAAAGCTCAAGGCAGTTGAAGCTCCAATTACTTTTGCAATAGGAAGTTGAAAAGTTATATTTTTGCATCAATCAATTTACATTCTAGAATTTTGATTTTTAGTTCTAGAAAATATAGTTGGAAAACCAAGGTGTAGCATATCACGTGATACGTGCCCATCGTAGTCTTCACAAATTTTGTTTTTTTGGGTACCAACGCACGAGTATCTGCCTTACGTTACACTTTAATCCGATTAGATCTATATATCATCAATCAAAAGTTATTTTGAAAAAAGAGAAAAAAAAATGATGAAAAAATCACGAATTTCTATGAAAAATTGCTATTTTTTCAAATAGAAGCAGATTAATACACTTTTTTGTATTATTTTTAATTTTATAAAGTAAACAAGTGACAGTGTGGACAATTTTTGATTGATTTAATTAATTTTTATAATAAATAATTTTGTTCATGGAATACTTAAGGGGGTACTCAACGGTTTTTTAATTCAGGTTAGGGACATAATAACAGCACCAAATAGCTACTCGAAGAAGCCACAAAATGCATTTCTGCTCTTATCATAATAAAAAATTTCGAGATTTCCTCAAAATTCGTAGTTTTTTTCAGATTTTTTCTAAGTTTTTTTAAGAAAAAATACATAAACCCATTAATAAAAATTCCTAAAAAAAGTAAAAAGTGAAGTGCGCACCTTTTAACGTCAGTTTGCCAGTAGCCAATTGAGGTATTTCTGTACAATGAAAATAGAATTCTAGAAACTCCGAAAAAATTGAACTTCCGGCCCGAACCAAAATGCAACTTTTCTATCAATAGGAGCAAAAAAATCAATAAATAATAGCCCTACGCAACATTAATACAAATAACATTAAATTTAAAAATCAAAATTTTAAAAAAAAGTTTCACACTTAGAAATTGAGATAGACATGTGTCTACGCGATATATTCTAATTTAAAAAAAATCGACCGAATCGGTTTTGAGAAAAATTCTTTTATTTTGAAATTTTCAATTCTAGAAGATATAAGGGATCAAAAATTTCAACCGACGTTAAGCAATTTTTTTTTCAGTAGACCATGAGCTTTCATTTACAGGACTTTTTGTTCTTTATAAATTTCCCCAATTTTCCCGCCTTTCTAACATGTGCAATATTTTCGAAATCCGACTAGACACGCTGCGACTTAATTTCCAGATTAAAAAAATCAAGCGTTTTTAAATGTAGTTTTAATATCGATTATGACTTTAGTTGACCCAAAAAATCTCATGATTGCAATCATTTTCATCTTAAAAATCTAGAATTTTCAAAATTAAGGGGATATGGAATTCATACTTTGGAAAGCAAATTTTACATATTCACGGTGATGTATCTTGAAAATTAAAAGCTTATGAGAAAAACTGAAAGTACTCATTTTTAGATCTATCATTGATCTTGCTCACTCAGTACATCACTTATTGTTTATAACATTGACACTGGTAGTCACAGTATCTTAACAAAGAGAAATTTTCGTAAGTTCACAATTTATCTCCTTCCAGACGATATTTGCAAATCGGCTAAATGTGAAAATTGATTTTTATTTTTTAAATGAACTCGAAAAATTTTTAAAATCGGTGTTCAAATGACATTTAAGAAAAAACAAGACCGAAATTCTAAAAAGGGGGGCCAAACATAATTGTGCATTCATGAACGCGTCTGATTGTAGTCTCAGACGCGTTGTGTGTGAGGCCTATAAAAATAATCTTAATAAAAATCTATATAAAAATTAATATAATTTAAGAATCAGCCGCTCAATAAAAAGATGACAAAATATTACAGTTTTTTTGGGGAGGGGACGTTACGTCAACGATTTAGGTACTGTGATTTATCAATTTTCTGTGTAAGAAACTAAACCGTGACAAGCGTAACATACTTGATATTTTAAATGCATCTCAACAACAAAATTAATTTCTATCAAATAGTATTAATTGAGCCGCAAATTTTTTTGTTTATAAATTATGATTCATTTTATTTACAGAGTCGAATGTACCCATAATTGCCGGGTCTGTCACTGCAGTTATTGCGATTATTGCTGCTTTCATTATTGGGATAGTCTTTTATTGCAAAAAGAAAAGATCAGTCAATAGGAACACGCTTGTGACAAAAAACCTATTTCAAGATTAAACATTTTATTACGTTCAAACATTTTCATTCAAATTTATTTCAATTTCTATCTCATTATCGATCAAAACTTGTTTCTTCAATCATTCATTTGTTTTTTTCAATTATTTACTTTTTTTGATTTTGTTTTGTACGGGCTGAAAGTTTTAATGCATAGAAATTAATTTAAAAAAGGTTACGTGAAAAAATGATCAAGCGTGAAAAGAGAAGAAACAAACGTAGAAAATTATTACGAAAATCCGAATGATGAAACGTATGAGAATCCAAACGATGATGTTTATGAAAATCCCGATTCATGTTCACAGGAGAACCAAAGTGATGGCGACGAAGATAATATTTACGAAACTGTCGAAAATGGTTAACTTTGCACAGTTAATAAATTATCAAAATTGTTAAACTTTTGTTTAAATTCTTGATAGTCAAATAATCGATAAAATAAAAACGATTGTTTTAATTATCAGAAATGTATTTAAAAGATGAATCTCAGAAGAATTTAATACATTTTGAAATTCTGCACATTTTTGTCGATTTTTTTTTATCTGTTTTTTTATAAATTATAATCAGTTTGATACAAATATCGTAAATGTGAATACTCCACGATAGCCTGTTTCTTAAAGTTTTATCACCCTAGTAACAGTAATGTGAAGAACACAAACCGCAGGTGCCCACATATTTTTTTCGAAATTATATCATTTTTTTGCCATTTTTCGTCGGTTTTTTATATTTTAATAAATTTTTTGGAAGCAAGTCCAAGTTTGTTCAATTTTTTTTAATTTTCTTTAAATCATCAGTCAGAAACCCATTATGATTATTTGGTATCTACATGGATTTTGCTTCCGGATTTCAACAAATTGGATGCTATTTCTCTGTTCATTTAAAAAATATTGCTGAGAATTTCAGTCTGACATTTACAAGACTTGTTTGGAAAACAGTTGAGTGGCATTTGCCACAAAATTCTATAAAATATAATTTCTGCAAAAAATAGCATGTAAAATTTTGGGTGCCATCTCATGTGGAAGTTTTTTTCAAATGAAAGTCATACGAAAAACCAGCCAAACATGGCTTTCAGGATTTTATTTGAATGAAATCCTGTTCGTGAAACAAGTCTTCAGTTTGCGAAAAAATGTTTTTGAATATATACGCTTTCAGTCACGTTACATTAACGAGGCCACTTTTTTAAAACGGAAAAGCTACGTTTCCATGAACTTCAAAATTTGGCCAAACTTCTTGGAGCATTTTTATCGATAAGTTGACTTTTTCACGAAAATTAACAATTAACCACAGATTGTGAACATCATTTGTCGGAAAATCTAACCAGACTTTCATAACGGTTTTCACATCCGGGATGTAGACAGACCAATGAGTCAATTGGCAATGACGATAGGTATGGAAATTTAAGTAATAAACATTCGTCCCCAAAAATGTGTATCTCAAAATTTGAGCTGAAAAGGATATTTTATTTCCCTTATATTGATAAATATCATTTTCTGCGATTTTAAACGAATAACCTTTTTCTGAATCTCTTATGAAAATCAAGATTTTTGAAAAACACTGGTTTGATAGTGGGCATTTCACTTTTATGGCTTTGATCAATTTTCATCGTTTTAGCATAGAAAGCTTTCTTTGACTTCTTCAAGTTACAATTATTTCTTTATTTTTATGTTCAATACCTACCACATAGGAACAAGCAAAACAGCTGATTGTTTCCTGATAGAAACAAAAATATAATTCTCAAATCCTAGAGTTTAGTTGAAAGTTTTTGTGAGACAAGCCATTAGGAAAATTTAAAGCTACGAGTTTTGTATCACCCCCAAGTGACGCATTATTTAATGACTCATGCATCCTGGTCTTTGGACCGTCAAAAAATGTTTTAAATTTTACCTTTTTTGTTTCCTGCAAGTTTTTCACACAGGAAATCAAAAAGGGTATATAAACGAAGTTTAATTTTATCAATTAAAAAAAAATTAATACAATCAACGAAGAAGAAATTTGAGGAGGGTTTTTTTTTATNAACTTCGTTTTATTTAAATTTAAATATTATTATTTTATAGTTAACAGTATGTCACATTTTTGCCCGTCTTTTCCCAATTTGAAAGTTATCCAAATTAAAAAAAAGACGAGCAAAAATGTTACATTCTTTATTTTAAATTGTTTTTTTTAATAATAATTAACTTAAAATTTTAAAATTATCAATTAAAAAACTATAACAGACTATTACTTTCACATTTTGAATGACGCGAGCTGGGACAATTATGGGTCGGAGCTATTTAGTGAAGGTTGGAATTTTTTGGTTTCGTCATAGGTTAGAAAACATTTTTATAGAGCATGTGCTCTTTGCTATTTCAATTATAAATTATTTTGAGGATTTTTAAGGGGGTACTGTCCGCAAAAAAAAGTGGTATAATTTAAAGGTGAGAATACTAAATCGACCAAAAAAAATCGATTGATCTTGGTCTTAGAGTTTATGAAAAAAATTCAAGATTTGAACATTTTTTAAAGTTGATATTACACATATATATGTTCCCTGCTGATATTTCTACTTATTTAATGCTTAACTTTCGCTTTAATCATCAGAAATATTTAGTAGGAGAGCCCTAAATTTGCAAAAAAAAACACTTTTGTCATTTTGCATTGCACGGCCGGGGGAGTAAATTATATCAAAATTGGCTAAAACATGACACACATGTTTATTGAACTTTCTTCTACTGGAATCAATACCACTTTTTTTTCCAAGGTCTTTTTCTGGTTTTAGAGCCGAAATGATAACTTTTCATCGGAAATCAAAAATTTGACATCATGACAAATCGCAAAAAAACGCGTTTTTTAAATTTTATTTTCAGCTGAATTCTTAAAATATTGTCAGCTTTCATTTGAGGTCGCGCATTTAAGGTCACTCCGGTCATTTGAAATTACGGTATTTGGAAATAAAATCTCGAGAAAATTTTCGAATTCTTTCTGCAAAAAATAAAGAAGAATGACTTCTTCGGATTTTGTATAGCCCCTTTAGCCTCCGTTTTTGTCACAGCGCGTAGCACCCTAGTACTGTCATCATGAAACTTGTTTTTTATGTGTATTTTAAAGGCCACCGACTGTATCTTATTTAACCCCCACCTGCACGAGATGTCCTACCCCCACCTGCACGAGTGTTTCAAAACACACACATAGACTATGTGACATAGTATTGACTTAGATTGCTGACCGTAAAATAGCTTTTGAAATTAATATTTATGAATTTAAAATTGCAAGAGGTCGGTGATTACAAATGAAAAATATTACTCAATAGGTGTTTTGAAGCCTATTCTCAAAACCAGGTGGCGCTGTGTGTGAAAATTAATAATGCAAAAGTTTTTGGCAAGAAAAATGGCATGGGGTAACATAAAAAAAGCTACCTTAGGTAGTTTTTTTTTAGGTCAACCCCCCCTAGTCATGACGATTACGGGAAAACCATAGGTGATATCGAGAAACGTTTTTTTTGCGTTCAACTGCCAACTAAAAAAGTTCAATGGAGAAATTTTCTCTTTTTCATCGGACTACCAGTTCACCGGTAACCGGAGATGTATTTTATCTAGGTAGTTTTCAGTATATAAATTCGAGAAAAAAAATCGAAACTCGTTTTTTTCTAGGAATCATGCAAAATATAGTTCAAGCAGTAATGTGTAGACAAATCCGTGGTAATACAGATGAAAAAACCATGAACATTTAACTTTCCCGACTATTAAGATAAAAAATCTTGGGCCCATCGAGATCGAACCTACCAAAAATATATTCCGCGTTTATATCCGGTGAACCGGATGTCAAATCAACTTAATAAAAATTTCTCCATGAGCTTTTTTTAGTTGGCAGTAGAAATGAAAAAAAAACCGTTGCTCGAATATCCCTATGTTTTCCCTAATCTGCATGAATAAGGTGGTTGACCTAAAAAAAACTACCGTTTAAGGTTAAAAATATTTTCTGAAAAATTCATCTGTTTTTCATGTAACCATAATTATGGTCCAATCAACTAAAAACGATTTTTTTTTTTAAGTGCCGCCCGCCGCTCTGAGCAAAAACCGTAGTAGGTATCGAGAAAGCGTTTTTTTGATCGATAGGCCAGCAAACTTCAAACCAATGAAAAAAAAATTCGATTTTCAGGGGTCTAACCGTAGTCAGATTGAAAACACACCGGTAATTGGCGGTTTAAAGAACTAATCATAATTCAAACTTAAAAATATACATTTATGGGTGACTTTTCAAGAGAAAATTTTTGGCATTATTTATTTTGACACCACCTAGTGGAGTAAAGAGCACTTTTTGAATCTCGGAACTGGGACATCATAGAGACTTGAAATTACACTTATGGTCAAGAGAATATTTTTAACTCGTTTTGTACTAAATGTGAAAACATGCAGAAAAAATTGATAAATGAAATAAATGCGTCTAGTATCAATTTACTATAAGCACCTGTTTGATTTCGTAGGCTTTTGGTGAAATTAGTTGACCAAAGTTATTACGTTTTCGACCAGCTATTCGACTCATTATTCAACTACTAAACATTACGAAAAAAATTAATTCACGGCGTTTCTAATTTTAATACACGTGGTTGCCAAGCGCGCATTTTTACGTTCTTGTCTGACTTCGAAAATTGAGCAAACTTTGCGCAATTTTCGTTGTTTTTACAGGTTATAAATAATGGTTTGCATGTACAGGGCCCATATGATATGGGCCATATCTCATATAAATTTTTTCTCTCTCGATTTTACCGTTTTGAATAGAAAGTTGAAATATATGCGACTTTCTACATCCACTTATGGTTTTATGTTTTGGTAGACCTGAATGGAAAATAAGACGTTTTTTTCGATTAACAAATTTTAATTATTTATGATGTGTAAACCGACAGCTAAGGTAGCTTTTTTTTTAGGTCACCCCACCCTTTGTCCCCATGCCATTTTTTAACAAAGCAAGATAATTCAAAACGGATTTGTGCATCCAACAGCCAAGAAAAAAATGAGCGACCAAAATTTTTGAATTTTTTACCGGACATCCGGTAATACCGGAAATCGACCGGTGAAAATTTAAAATGACGATTCTGAGAAAACTGCCCATAGCGTAAATTCACTATTTCGACTCCTA
>SCLH01000948.1:0-19493 GCA_004367855.1 Oikopleura vanhoeffeni | reverse complement strand
TATTAAAACTCGAGTTATAGGACTCTGAAATAACCCAAAATAGTGAAAATCGACGAAAAATGACGATTTTTCTGAAAAAAAGGGTATGAAACCTTCTCGCTTTGGTTTTTTTTTTAAGTTACTTGTCGAATGGCACCTTGCGGTTATCATAAGAGCTCTAAAACTTAAAAATTTTTTGCCCTATTATTAGAGCTGGAGCCTTCAAATTTGAAATTTTGGCATTTTAGACACGAGATACCCTCTATGAAGAAAAATTGTCAGATTTTGTGCAAAATTTTCAAAAATTAAAAATATTGTACAATACGCATGGTTTCATGCTTGACAATGATGTCTTAAAATATCAAAACATATGAATATTTATTTCCAAATTTTATCGTGCCCCACATCCTTAAATACACAAAATTAAATTTCTCTACCAGATAAACTGATTAGTAACCTTTTTTTATTTTTGCAATTCCTGATAAGAAATCGTCTTATTTAATCAAATCAAAAAAATGGCCGGTTTACCGGACTGGCGGTCCCAACCTTGCGCTAGGAAGGGAAAAAAGCTTGAAAAATAGGATTATATCGTAATTTTTATGTCAATAACAACATAGAGGATTGACATAAAAATTACACTGGGCAGGTTCTTCGATATAATATGAATTATATAAGAATTTGAGCCTTGGCTCAATTAATTTCCACTGAATTGTATTTTTATTTTTCTTTAAGTTCTCATTATTTTCTTGTTCTCGCTGGCAATCAGCAACGAGAAAATACTAATCTTAATAATTTTGGCCAATCAACCGAGTCGGCCGGCTTGCATCAGCCAATCAGCGAACGAGTGCGAAAAATGTTATTTTTCTACTGATACTCCCCCCCCACCTCATGAGAACGGTATCGTTCAAAATAACAGGGCAAAAATTTTTAGTTTTTTTTGAGTTCAGGTGCTCAGGATGATCATAGCGGACATTTCTTAAGGCTAATTAAAACCCAAACGAGCCAAGATCAAAAATATTTGATTGAGCTTTGAATTGAAAATTGGAGTTTTGACCATCAAATATTAAATGTTATGAAAAAGCTTGAAAGCCCAAAAAATTTTCTCGTGTATTGCGCTGGCGAATAATCCCTGAAAAAGCTACTAATGCATAACTTCAACTTGATTTTCGAGGATTTCTGACCTGGGACAGCCTAATGGGGACAAAGGGTGGGGTGACCTAAAAAAAAGCTACCTAAGGCCAAAAACTTTTCTGTCCGTTTAACGTCAAAATAAACAATGCCAAAAATTTTCTCTTTAAAAGTTACCAGCTTTAGTATAATTACAGGTCTCTATGATGACCCAGTTCCGAGATTCAAAAAGTGCTCTTCACTCCACTAGGTGGTGTCAAAATAAACAACGCCAAAAATTTTCTCTTGAAAAGTCAACCATAATAGTATATTTTTAAGTTTGAATTATGATTAGTTCTCTTAAAACCGCCAATTACCGGTGGTTTCAACTGCCTACCGGTAAACCCTGAAAATCGAATTTTTTTCATTGGTTAAAGTTTGGCTGGCTATCGGATGCAAAAAACCGTTTCTCGGTATCTACTACAGTTTTTGCACCAGAGGGGGGGGGGGCACCTAAAAAAAAGTTACCTAAAGATAAAAATTTTCAAATCTATTAATTTATTACAACATTTTGGGCCTTCAACTTGAGCCAAATAGGAGATAATTATGTAGTTATGACAATATAAGCGCTCAAAGTCTGACCGAAAAATCGGCTTTAGGGCCTCCACCGATTATTCGATTCGGAGGTTCCAAGAGTTAAACATACGTTTCTAGCTTAGGTCGCTTTTTTTTTTTAGGTTGCTCCACCTAAGGGATATCTGTTCTGAGAGAACTAGACTAGATAGCGACAAACGGTTTTTTGCATCTTAATTTTAACCGAATTTGGAACGCAGGATTTTTTTTCTTTTTCTCCGATGATTACCGGTTCAGTGGTAATTCGCAAAAAACCGTTTTCGGTCATTTTGAGCAATTTCGATGACTGATTTCCGGTCAAGTGATCAACCTAGAAAGCCAAAAAAATCTTCCTACCGATACTAATTTTTCCAGGTTTCACGTGCAGAAAAACTATGTCGCTATCTTGTCTAGTTCTCTCAGTCGAAAATCATGGTGGAGAACCTAAAAAAAAAGCGACCCTTAGTTTTTGACGAAAGAATCAATTTCGCTACAGTGTTTGCAATTCCGCATAAAATAAAAAATTCACGCTATAATGATATTCAGGCTGAATAATTCAGCTTACGAAGTGTTCCGCCTACACACTTTTTTGTCAAAATGATCAAATTTTTCATATTATTTTGTGAGTTATCCTTGTCGCTAGAAAACTTGGGTTATTATGCTCAATGCTGCTGACTACAGTAGCATGACTTTAATACGACAGCCCGAACCTCAAGGCCGTCCTATTAATGGCATCAGCGAAAGGCTCTCGACTGTACTATAAAAAGACTTTGTTCAATTTTGGGGATTTATTTACCAGTCCTTATAGATTATTTTTGACCACTGCATTTTTTCTGCGATTTCGTTGCAAAATGAAGAGATGTTAGGTAGTTTACGATAAACAGTTTGAAAGTAGGTCCCAAGAAGCCTAATCTATCTTTCCCATATTTGGATAGCAAAAATATATGTCAGGTGTCTCAGGACCTTCGTTGATATCGCAAAACTACCTTATTTATGATCAGGGAGTAGGTTATTGCTTCTTATCAGTTTTCAGGAAAGAAAATTCTACATATTTCTTTTAAGAGGTCTGTCCGTTTAAGGCGTTCAAGCCAAAAATGACATTTGCTTATCACAGCGGGTGAGGGCGTTAATTATACATCATTTTGATTGGCTGGATAACACAAAAGTGATTCGAGAATTCATAAAATGTTTTGTACATATTAATGGAGGCAGTATTGAGCTAAAATTATTCTGATCACGTGCCAAAAATTAATTTTATAACCTACGCCTCCAACCGGTGATTCTAAAAGAAATTCTACACAAATAAGGGGAGAAATAATATCAGGATTGTGGCAATAATTCATCTAAAATTGGGGAAGTTCACCGGGATCTAGATCGGCGACGGGAACCGGACCGGGAACGTTTTCGGTCTTTTGATTCTTTGCGCTCTGGGGTACGGGACTTTGATCTTGGGGAACCAGATTTACGGCCACGGGACGCACTTCGGCTAGCCTTGCGGTCGCGGGATCCACCACGGGACTTTGAGCGGGAATCGGAACGGGATCGTCGCTTTCGGGGAGATGCTGATCGGCTTCGAGAACGACTTCGGCGTGGTGGTGGAGATCGACTACGGGATCGGAATGTTTCCCGTTTTTCACCAGTATCCCAGTCTTCACGGACCTGAACATTACATAATAAGTACCGGCTTTTCAGTATAAACTACCAGCTACACGATTAAATGGAAATTTATTTGAAAAAATGGCTTTGAATTTGCGCTAGTAGGCCCTGAGGAGTTCATTTCAGCAACAAAGCCACTAAAATTTTTCGGCGAATATTTTCAAAATCAAATTTTGTAATACAGCTAAAAAGTTCAAATTACATAAATGACCCTTATGGTGCCATATGAAAGGAAATTTCATGACGATTCCAAAAATATAAAAATGGTATGTAACATGAACTCATGTGTAATTTTTGGTGATTTTACCTGTTGGGGTCATATTACAAAAAATTTGCTACTGAATATATTCGCTAAAAAAATTTTTAGTATCTTTGGTGCTGAAATGAACTCCTAGGAGCCTGTGGTTCTCGAAATATCGAAGCTTGAAGATTTAACCGGTAAATACAGCTTAACCGGTGGTTCGAGTTGACACCAAACCCCGGCCAAGTTTAGGTCCTGAACCTCAAGCTCTTTCAGCGAGAAAACAAATTTTGCTGTATCTTACACGTTAATTTGAGGGTCCTAAAAAGATCAGAAAAAAACCACCTTCAGGTTGAATTTTATTTTTTGTCGATGTTTCACGCATCACTCAATTTATAGTGTAATAATAAGTGATGCGTGAAACACCGACAAAAAATAAAATTCAACCTGTATTTACCTTATCAGTTAACTTGACAGCTCTTCCATTGATTTCACGACCGTCTAATTCATCTACTGCTCTTTGCATTTCTTCTTCTCGTTCGTAACACACTACACCTCGGTTTTTACCAAGTTGACCTTAAAAAGTCTGTTAGACAAAAAAACTCGTACTTTATCATAAAATGAAAATTAAGTTATTTTCAGTTACGTACCATGGGCTTCTCCGTAAGTAACTTCTCCTGCCTTTCGCATGAAATCTTTCAGATCTTGCCAACTAAAAGAAATAATTTAATTTTTAGTTTAAAATATCTCAAAAAATCCCGGATAGACAAAAAGCTTGAATGGGGGTCTCGGGATCTTTTGAGATATATCAATTTAAAGGGGGGTTATGGGTATAGCGCCCAAATAGTTGATACCTGTATTTAAGTTTTGTAAAATAACCTGACTTATGTTATCAGAAAATTAAGATATTGTCAAGACTGAAAATGGTCTGAGTCGGCTTTTCCAATATTGGGAATTTTGTAATATGACACCACTGTAGTCATAATTTAAAAAGACTGAAAATGGGTTCATTGTACATATAGAACGAATACGAAGATTCCAAATATGTGATCTTTCATTCTGTAATATGACACCGATATCAAAGATGATACCTTCGAGTTTTTCTAATTTTTTTTGGTGATTTCCTTCAAAATGTGAAAAAATCAGGAAAACGCGTAGGTTTTATCTTCGATATAATCAAAATTCGGTTGACGTCTGTTTTTTGAGATGTCTCAAAATTTCGCGCGAGATAGTGCTGAGCAAGTACATTTCAACGATCTTGTGTAATAAAATTAATATTCAAGGTACTTTTAGCCAGTTTTTTCAATTTCTGTTATTGCCGGTAATTTACTGGAAATTATCGGTTTCGCGAAAAAACTATAAAAAAACCAGTGAAAATACAAATCGAAAAAAAAGTTCCCATCTCGACGACTATTTGTAGGCATCTAAAAAACTCACACTTTTGACTTAATAAATAATCGGGTCATTTTACAAATTAAAAACATTTATAATCACAATTATTACAAGCCGAAACATAAATAAAATTATTTTTTATAGAAAAATTCATGAAAAGCAAATTATAATGTAAATTTCGGATGAAATTTTTATTTGTCAATATTTCGGATCAAAGATCCATCTTCAGGACACTAAAAAAATGACAAGATGAACAGATATATAAGTTTTAACAAATTACCTTGAATATACATTAAATATACAAATTATGATGAAAAATAAACCAAACCGGTTGTTTTTGAGATCTGTGACATTTTTGGTGCCTTATTATTATAAAACATTAAAATTTTTGGAATCTCAAAAACAATCTATTTTGTTTTTCATCATAATTAGTATATTTATAGCATATTCAAGGTAATTTGTTAAAACTTATATATTTCTGCTCATCTTGTTATTTTTTTAGTGTCCTGAAGATGGATCTTTGATCCGAAATATTGACAAATAAAAATTTCAAACAAAATTTAAATTATTTCAAAAAAAGAATTATTTCAAAAAAGCGGATTAATGGGTTTCTGTTAAGGTTGTAACGAAACAATATAATACTCACAACTGATTTGAAATAAAATAAATTGTTTAGTATTTCACCCTCTTATACACCTTCTCCTCAAATTGGATTTTTGGTCCCTCAAAGCGGAGTTTTGACCGTTTTTTGTCCTCAAATTGGATTTGTGGTCCTTCAAATCGGATTTTTGAGCTTTTTTTGTCCTCAAATTGGATTTTCGAACTTTTTTTTTGTCATTTTGAAAAGTGTGAAATTTGTGAACTCCCGCGAATGCAGACTTATGGTCCCTCTAAATGTGTCCCTCAAAATGCGTTTTGAAATGTTCGAGTCATCGGTTAAATGTTCAGGTTTAATCGACCGGTAATTGTCCGGTAAAATTGCCGGTTTGTCTGCGCGTGTGATCAGAAGAAGATTGCGTTAAGAAACTCATTTTGTTGAATTGTGATTGAACCGCGGTTAATCATCTGGTTTAATATATACCTGCAACGAGAGGAGAGATTTTCAACTTCGACGGAGTACTTTGTTTTAGCTGGAGCACCATATTTTCGGTACGCAGGTTTGTTGTAGAACGTCTCGCGTCCCTAAAATAATAACAAAATTGAAAAAACGTTTTGAATTATATCTAGGATGCGCAGCGGGTAAATTTCTAACTTTTGAACGGTTGCTGTTAAAAAAAAATCTTGGGCGAAATTCAAAAAGAAAATTTTCAAAATTACCGGTTAAAATACCGATTTTTTCTAAACAAGGGCTGGTGAGGTGGGTTTATTTTTGTTTTTTTCTTCTTCTCCTGAAAATTTGACACATTTTGACAGGGGAAAATTTTTTGGAAAAAAATTAGAGTTTGACATTCCCACCAGACCTTCCATTAGAGTTAAAAATGACCAAAATTTTTTTTACAAATGTAGCTCTTTTTTTTGTTACAACGGCACTACTTCTGAAAAATGGAGTTTTTTATGATAAAAGTCGAAGTTTGTGCTCTGAATGGGCGTTTTCAAAGGTCATTTTCTGACCACTGGAGGGCCAAAAGTTTTTTCTGGGTCAACAACCCCCGTGAAGACAACTAATTTGTATCAACTACTGTAGTTTTACCGCTGCGAACCCTAATTATATCTAAATATGGCCACCTAAGGTCATTTCAAGGACTAAAATGAGGTCATTTGATCGATGATTTACGGTCACATGATCAACATAGAAAGCTAAAAATCCTACAAAGAAAATTAGCCGAGGATTCAAATTCAAAAACAGTTTGTTTAAACAAGGTTTTTGCATGTGCACCCTCAGCGGATTTTATGCGAAAAATAATCTTAGTTTTCTATATTGATCACGTGACCAGATTTTATCGATCAAATTTCCCCTTTTTAAGTTAAATAATATGTCTTATCTGGTCATCCTAAATAATGTGCTCTCAATTAAGTAGCCCTATTATCAGATGAAAGTGGTAGCTGAAAAAATATTCTAGATATATAAAATATATTGTTTACCCCGCCACCACTTCCTGGTCGTTCTCTACCGCCTCTTCCTCCGAAGTCTCTGCCGCCACCTCGGTTGTCTCTTCCGCCTCCCCTTCGGTCATCTCGGCCACCTCCACGACCTCGTGGGGATCGGGATCTAGATCGGGAACCACCCTTTGAACGGGATCGGTATCGACGCTTTCCAGCGCTGACTTCTCGCGAAAAGGAACGATATCTTTGACTGGGATTTTAAATTATATTTCTGGCCGATAACCCGGACAATTATGATAGAATTAAAAACAAACACTACAGTGGTTTTCGTCTATAAGGACATCTGACATTTTGCCCTATTTCTGTCTAGGTCTTATTTTTCAAAATTTCTTCAAAAATTATGGGAGGCGAATTATCTATAATAAAAATGTATTTCGGCCGAAAAATAATAACAGTAGGGTGCGTTTAAACGGACAGGTTGGTAGAGTGGATTTGGGTTAAAAACTCTTGCTAGCGTGCGTTTAAACGGGCAGTTGCACCATTCAAATTATCCGTTAAAACGTGACGGACAGTCTGCATCCCAAAACTGTCCTTTTAAATGCACGCTAGCAGACTTTTTGACCAAAACTCGTTCGACCAAGCTGTCCGTTTAAACGCACTCTACTGTAAGACAATTAATTTATAAATGTTTGGCATTTTTGACTCGAAAAAGATCTTTTTTTGCTCTTCGCCCATATTTTAACGAAAAAGAAGTGAATTATAGATATTTTCCCATTGACTAAAATCAAAAAGCGTAGGTTTGGGCCATATTGTCCTTATAGACGCATACAGTCCCTATCATGTTAAGCGACCAGGGACTTTATTCATTAAAGAAAAAGTAAATTAAAAATGCCAAATGACCCCTTAAAAGGGCACTTTTTAGAGAGCAAGTGACCTTTTAAGTGGTCAACGACTGTATTATTTTTAAGATCCAACCTGACACGACCGGTTCGTTGGAAGTCCCTATACTTATCTTTACATCCTTTTGACATTTCTAATTTTATTCTAGAACCATTCATTTTGGTATCATCCAATTCTTTACATGCATCACCAGCATCACGCTCGTCTTCGAATTCAACAAACGCTAAAAAGTTTAGTTAATAAAAATCGTTTTAAAATGTATATCAATTACGGGACCATCTGGCCGTTTTTTGCCAGTTTAATATAATTTGACTTTCGAAAACGACTCATCGGATTGAGTTCTTAGATAGCTCAAACTGAGCACAAATATTAAAAGCAAAATAAACTGAAAAAATGGTGCGAATCAGGATATTGTTTCCATTTTTTTTAACAAAAACTGATAATTAAAAAATTTCAATAATCTCAGAAAAAAAACAAAAAATAGTAATCGGACGAGTTGTTTTCAAAACCCGTATAATATCCATTATTATCCCCGGGTAACACTAAAAACTTATTTGCCTGTTAAAAGAATAGGGAATAAGTTTTTAGTGTTACCCGGGGATAATAATGGATATAGGTAAATTTTTTAGAGATATTCACAATCGGATTTTGGCATCCAACAGCCACCCAGGGATAAATAAATGACCAAATTTTTTTTGATTTTTCACTCGGTGATACCGGAAATTGACTAGTAAAAGTTTAAAGCGTTGGTACTGAGAAAACCGCACATTCTTCGAAGCTAATTTTTTTGCAGTTAGTACAACTTTTTGCAGAGTTTTTTTAATGAGAAAAATCAAAAAAATTATTTATCCCTTGGCGGCTGTTGAATGCAAAAATCCGTTTGTGAATATCTCGATAGGATTTTGAAAATAAAACGGGATGTAATTTTGTAAAAAAAGCTAGGGCTCCAAAATCTCATTCTGATCCCGTTTTTTCGAAAACAAATTCCTGTTTTATTATTGACATGAAATCCCACCCTGGTTGAAAATATACTGTACAAATAAAGGGATCGGATTTCACTCTAGAAATAAAATGGGATCGACATCGTAATTTTGATTAATAAAGTTCGAGATTTTAAATCTCATTCCAATCCTGTTTTTATTTTCAGGACAAAATCCGATTCACAACCCTGATATCCATTATTATCCCCGGGTAACACTAAAAACTTATTCCCTATTCTTTTAACAGGCAAATAAGTTTTTAGTGTTACCCGGGGATAATAATGGATATACAGGGGATTTCCGCATGGGTTTGATTCCCATTTTTTATTGTCAAAAAGCTATCTGACCATAAATATTTCCCTTTAATTTACACAAAAATCTAGGAGTATCGACCAATCAAAAGCGTTAATTTAGATTCGTTTCAAAAAAGTTCGAAATCTTACTCATTTCACCAACGAATCATAAAGCTTATGTCTGGTCTTTTTAGATACCTCATATTTCTCGGAGAGATACTTCAGAAATGGCTCTTTTTGAAATTTTGGGTCATGATACAGGGGGGGCCAATATTTCCGAAAGTATAACTTTTTATGCTGCGTGGTGTATCAGAGCTAGTTTTTTCGATTTCCGGTTTTTATCGGACATTATAAAAAATTACCAGTTTTTCGGCTAAAAAAACATTGAAAATTCTCGGTAAAAATCGGAAATCGAAAAAACCGGCTCTGCAGCGCAATTCACTATCAAAAGTTATCTTATGACCCACAATTTCAGAAAGATCGTATGTACCAGTTCCGAACTATCTAACTAATGTGAGGCAAAAACCCAGACCTTATTTACTTTAGTCAGATTGATGTCAGAACGCTCACGAATTTCACAAAGGGTTTCTAAAAACTGGGGCGATTTGTGATAACCCACTAAATATAAAGTTTTTGAATTTCAAGGCTAAAAATGGATTTTTTCTTTAAACCCGGTCCGCATTTGAAAGTCCATTTTAATGTCTAAAGTTTGACATTTATGAATAATTTACCATATTTTGTTTTCATGGAGATATCAATAATTTTTCCAAATCCCTTGAAAAAATCTTCAATGTCTCGGGTTCGAACTCGCTCGGGAAGACCACCCATCCAAACTGAAAAACCATATTTCCCCATACTAAAAAGACGAAATGTAATCTCAAAATATAAATAGATAATGGTCATCATGGAAATTACGTAGGTTGAAAATGGTCCGAAAATGGTCCGAAAATGCCTGATTTATATCAGAAAAACGACTTATGTCTACAGACTATGTCACATGAAATCAGTTAATTTTGGAAAAAAGCATTTTGTTAAGAATCTTAACTTAAGATGTTAAAGTTTCCCGCCTACGCAATTTTTCTACAGAATCAAGGATTTCCACAGGAAAAGCCCAAATGGGCAGAAAGTTTAGGGGGAAAAACTTTCGGCACATTTGGAACGCTCACGTTATTTTTTGGTCTATATTCACGCCTATTTTTCGCGTTGAAAACTGCTAAGGCGTGACAAAGTCACTTTTTGATGAAAAAACACATTCAAAAATATCGCCGAAATTTTTTGACCATATCGAAAATGATGCCTATGTGTCGTATTCAATCACTACGTCACAAATAGAAATAACAGGATTTCTGTTCTTGTGACGTAGTGATAAAATACGACACATAGGCATCATTTTCGATATAGGCCCCCAGTACAAAGGGGGAAATTTCTGGGCAAAAAACTTGATTGTCAAGAATCGTGTTATTTCATTGGTCACTGTCTGTTCTTGTGACGTCATGATAAAATTCGACACATAGGCATCATTTTCGATATGCCAGGATGCCCCGTAATCGATATCTATTTACAATATCGAAAAAGATATATATATTTTAGGCGCATTGGGATCTTCCTCTATCGATCCCCGAGTACAAAATAAATCTTTTGACCTATTTTTAAGGCTCGAGGATCGTTAAAGGTATCGCAAAATATCCCGGAGTCGCTTTTTTAACTTTCTGTCCTCTTTTGATTCAAAACTTTTTTATCGAAAAAATAGAATTGACTGGTCCGGATATTTTTGTTCTCCAAATTATATCATTTGTTAAATATTATCTAATATTGATATTATATTTAATAATAATATTAATTTAATATTCAGTATTTTTAAAAATCTCTTTTTTTCTCTCTTTGAAATGTGTAAATGAGAGTGAATGGAAAACGGACGCTGGTTCAAGTAGCTTTGTCCAATCAGCGTCGACCATCGAGATATAGTCGACTGTGATTGGTCGACACGGTAACGGGAATCGTCTAGAATCTACCAATCAATTTACTCGGATTATAAAATGGCCGAAAAAACTCTATTTGTACAAAATTGGACGTAAAGAGTTTTGAGAGCATTTTAATATATCGATCATGGACCCGAGATTTCAAGCAATTTGGAATCTGGCTGTTCAGTCTATTGGGGAAGATAATACAAAAGGTTTTTAAGAGGGTTGTAGGGAGTGGGGGTCTTTTCAACAAGTAAACAGCTTTGAAAATAAGTGCGCGCGTCAGCAGACTTTAGGCGCGTTACATTACGATAGCTTCTCTCGATTTTTTGTTCTCGGTAGCGTGTCCGTCATTAAAATTGGCCCATAATTAAGATCAAACCAGGGCGAAAATATTATTTTAACCTGCAATTATATTCTTTAAAATAAGGCCAATTTTTTCAAACAAGAAAAAAATATCGAAAGTGTTTTCCTGCTAAAACTGCATTAAAAACTCTAAATTGTCGTTTTGAGTATGCATACAGTATGTGTTTTTTTTGAGGGGGAACAGAGTATCAAGTGACCGGGAGAATTTGTCTATATTTTAGGGAGAATTCTCGAATGTTTCCTTTTTTTTCCCGCGAAAAAAAAAACACATACTGTATAATTCCTTACCCCCACCTGCACGAGAGTGTTTCAGAACACACCATAGTTAGGGAGCGCACGGAATAACTAACCAGAGAACTACAGTAGTTGATACAAATTCTTTGACCTCACGGGGTTGTTGACCCAGAAAAAAAAACGATTCCGGGCGCAAAAAAAAGTTTTGGCCATCTAGTGGTCAGAAACTTGAATTTTAAAACGCCCATTTAGAGCACCAACTTCGATTTGGAGCATACAAAACTCCTTTACTTGATTTTTTAAATTAGGGCCGTTGTCAACAATAAATTTGCTACCTTGTAGATCATTAATTGTTCCAGTACTGTTTAACTGCATTAACAAAAAAATTGCATCAAATAATGCATTTCCGGTCTGATGAGAATTTCTAGAACTCACCAATATTCCTGAAATTAAAATAAGGGGAACTATCGGGGTCTGTTCCAATATTCCGCCGGCCAAAATGACACTTTCCCCAAAATATTTTGGTCTCTGTGTTCTGAAACACGCTCGTGCAGGTGGGGGTTAAAAGTGCCCACCCGATAGCTCGTAAAATGTGTCCGTTATTGAGATAAAAATGCTGTAGTGTCCAATTTTTAGCAAAATCTATTTTTCAACAGTAACCCCTTAAAAAATATTAATTTTAAATGTTTCTTTTTCGGCCATCTAGTGGTCAGAAAGTGAGTTTCAAAAACCTTCATTTGCAGCACTTATTTCAATTTTCGTAATTAAGAACTAATTTTTTCAGATTTTTAATAATAACGATCGTGCTCACAACAAAATTTGCTATGTTATAAACAAATTTTTTTTGAAAAAATACCTGTTTGGAAATTTTGGATATACAATGCGTAGGCGAAAAATTCTAAATTTGTTCCCAGAGCTCTCACGGTCACTATAAGATGTCAAATTTTCAGGAGAACACGAAAAACGTTTTAGCTAACCTTATTCCACTGAGAGAATACCGTATCTCGATAAAGACAAATTGGTGTTTTCGCGCCTGCCTAATTACTGTCGAGCAACTAACCAAATCGGTTTTGTTGCTCATTCCTATTTTGCGTATTTTAAGGAATCACCAAATAAATTATGAAAACACAAAACCTCTCGAATTAGTCTCTTAGTAAAGTCGAGAACCCGCAAATAGCATTTCAGTCAGTCTAACACCACTTTAACCCAAGGTGCAACTGGTAATTTAAACCAATAACCGGTATTATCACCGGTAAAAAATCCGATTTTTAATTTGTTTTATTTTTTACCTTTGAATTCTGCTCAAGATTTTTCTTCCGTTTTTTGTTGTTATCGACCGTTTAAAAGTTAGAAATTTGCCTACTGCGCATCCTAGTCATGACTCATACCGGCACAGTGCATCAAAATAACCGAACCATAAACGTTATCGATTTGATCCAAAATTTCCATGTGCTAGAAAAGCATTTATCTCAAGTTAAAAAAACGTTTACAACAAGTTGCGCCGCTGTGCTTTGAAACACAGAAAACTTATTATTCATAGTACA
Organism: Oikopleura vanhoeffeni; assembly: GCA_004367855.1. NCBI lineage: Eukaryota > Metazoa > Chordata > Appendicularia > Copelata > Oikopleuridae > Oikopleura > Oikopleura vanhoeffeni. The sequence goes on along the minus strand of SCLH01000948.1, from coordinate 6,185 downwards.
ATGTATGATGAATTTTATACTTAACATTTTCGCGCAAAAAAAAATTCAAGATAATGTAAAATTTGATGTCTTGGCCTCTAAATGCGACCAGTACTCCCTTAAAAAGAAAATCAGTGTACCAACTAGTACGGTAAGTGATTTTTGATCTGCTCTACTGAATAAAAATAATCCATTGCAATTTTTTTTTTAATTTCATCAGGAAAGTTTTCAATAACGAAAAACCGTTTTTGATATTGTATATTTAATTCCTATTTAAATTGCCTATTTCGAAACAAATTCGAGAATAATTTCAAGCCTAATGAAAGGCAAACAGTTTTCGAAAAATGCTGATTTTTGGAAAACGCGACATACAGTGAAGTCCGTTTATCAGGACGCGTCCTGTCAAAATAAAAAGTACTGTAGCGCGAAAAATGCCTTACTGTACAAAAAAATATGCCTTGATTTGATACATTTTTCTGGGTTAATTTCCACACAGAAACTGTATTTGCTCCGAAAATAAATGAAATCTGAGCTGGTCGATTTTTGCTACCTTACTCTAACTTGTTTTTTCAGAAACTGATTTATCAGCTAGATCCTCGAAAGATTTGAAATGGCTAGCAGACGTGATTGAAAGTGGCGAAGGAGGTGCTGATTGTGATGTTAAAGAAATGCTATCCTCCCTTCAAAATGCCTCTGATGGATCTGATATTGCAGAAAATTTATCTTATGTTTCTGAATTTTGCGAGGTTAATTTATTCGAAATAAACTTTTTTTATAATTTTCCTATAAAACGCTTTTCAGAAAAATTTGACCGAAGAGAAAAAAAGGGCTAGATTATTTTTTCGGCTAAAATAATTTTATTTATTGGTTAATCATTAATGGCTTCCGAAACTTAGGCTTATGTTTTTTGCGAATTGCGAATTTTTCAAAAATATAATTGACCGATAATAGCTTTAAAAATAATGGTCAAACGCGACCGTAAATCTGAAGGACCGGAGATCCCCTTCTTGGATATGGGAAAATATCAACTGTTCTTATAACAGTACAAGACTACTGTGATGTGCGTTTATAAGGACAATATGGCAGAAATATGGTCAAAACCTACGCTTTTTTATTTGGGCCGTTTTTTAATAAAAACAACATGGCAAAATAGTACTAAAGGGTCTTTTTTTCTGAAAATATCTATAATTTACCTTTTTTTTGTAAAAATATTAGAGAGAGCAAAAAAAGGGCCTTCATGTTTTTTGAAAAATTTATGGTCTTTAGAAACTTTGGCTCTTCCCCGTTATTTTTGAAATTTTTAGAACAATTTTAAAAAATATGGACAATATCATATATGGAGGCCCCCAGTACAAAAGGAGGGCCCAATATCGCCAAAATTTTTAAGAAAAAAACTTTCGGCGATATTGCCCCCCATGTATAAAATTTTGTAGAAATAAAAAAAAATAATTATTTTTATAAATTATTGCTTAAAATTAATACCGTAGTAGATTATTAATTAATTTTTTAGGATTTGGATTTTGCTCGTGTGGCGGTTAGTAATAGATGTATTGGCATCTGTTTGAAATACTTGGCTTATAAGGACGGTGATATTCGCGCAAGTTCTGCTCAATTATTATCAAGTATTTCACAGAATCTACCAGATGTGCAAGAAAAAACTGTAAATTGTCTTTCACTTCTACTCAAACTAGCAAATGAAGAAAAAGATGAAAAAGCTCTCAGGTTTTGAAAATTAAAAATTTACATACAGTGGGGGGGGGCAATATCGCCGAAAGTTCTTTACCAAAAAAACAATTTCGGCGATATTGGCCCCCCCTGGAGTATTTTTCACGTGAAAGACTATTTAATTCGATGAGAAACTTTCAATGTTTTTATTATTAATGTTCGAAAATTTTAACCTTCGCTCCTTATATTTGAGCTAGCGTATTCTGAGATAAAATATGACTTTTTGAAATTTTGAATTTGTCACTTTTTGAAAATACACTTAAATACAGGGTGTAAGGTTTTTCCCTTCTTTTTCAAAATTGAATAGATTTGAGATTCTGCCGTTTTGATTGGTTGAATCTGAGAAAGACGTAGGTTTTTTGAATCGTTCTCATTAGCTTTCTCATCGCTCTCTAATTTGGAAAAAGAAGGGAAAAATCTTACACCTTGAAGATATAATTTATTTTAGAACTTTTAATGAAAAATGCCTTCCGAAACTCTGGATTATGTTTTTAGCTAGAGTAAATTTTGAATTTTTTGGAGAAATTTCGAAAATTGATCAATATATATGGCTTCAAAACAAAAGGACAATATTATATTGTCGATAGAAAAAATCATAGCGGTCCTTATAAAGAACCACAGTATTGATTTTGAGCGTAGGATGAATAAGGTAAATAAGTAAATATACAGACAAAGCCCTGTCAAATTAAGGGGGTAGGTGTCGTAATCTGGTACCTTTCAATACCGCCTCAGAATAATACTAGTATGCCTAGGCAGTTGTGAAAAATCTGAGGATACTCGTCTGTAGATCTATCTTTCGTCTAACGATTACACATCTCAAAGTCAACGTTGTTACATCACGCCACCAGGTGGTGAGTCTATTCTAGAACACTAAACGTTTCAAAGTTTACACAAAGTAGCGAATAAATGAGAACAAAAATGTGATGAGAAGGAATTTTGAGTTTTTTTCTAGAATCGCACTTGAACGCCGATTTTTCAAGTTTTTCGACTTCAAAATCTATCTTCTTTTAGACGAATGTTTAGAATGAAGCCATTTTTTCTCACTAAGGTAGATAAATATAATGCGGTAAAAGTGCATGAGAAGAAATTTGAATAAAATTCTCGAAATGAATGCAAGGGAAACCGGAACGAACAGTCCGAAAAAAAATTTAGTCTCGGGTTTGACAACAAGTACGCCATCAAATTGAAGCTGGAAGATTCTGATCAAAAATTGCTGAACAGCTAATCGAAATTGTGAACCAAAAGCGTCAAATTCGATAATTAGTTTAACATTTGTTTAAAAAATAATTGAAGCTAGAATCCATAAGAACATTATATTTTTGTCAATGCATTGTTTTAGGTGGCGGTCATATATCACCGAATAAAAAATATTCATTTCATGGTTAAATACCCGTGTTATGCGCGTTAAAGCTAAAATATATCGAATTGAAAATCTAGATTTTGTTCTGATGTTTTGAAAAAAAATAATGCCACCAACTGAGATCCTTAGGTCACTTAGCATCCGAATCGATTATCATCCAAATAATCTCTAAAGGCTCAAAATACGACACCTACCCCTAAAGGTATCCGGTCCCCTAATTGACATTACTCCGATAAAATAGTTAGCCAAACACTGCTTCAAGAATATCTCAGATTAGCCAGTTTGTAGAAACTAGCCTCAGCTTGCGTCATAAAATTGCTAAACTTTTTTTAGTCTACACTCCCGTGACACATACGCGAAACAAGAAGACCTAACGCAAAAACCAGAAATCATCTCCTCCAGTTTTATAGAAAAAAACTTTTTTAATACAACCTGTAAGATTACTATCAACAACTTTACAGTGGCGTTTTGTCGCAAAGTGCTAATCTTTCTAAACATGCAAAAAACCACCGTCTTTTGAATACGCCTCGAAAAATCTATCTCTCCACAGGGTAAATTTGCAAAAGCTCAAAAATTGGCAAAAGCTAGTTCAAAACAAAATAAAAACTTCTAACATGGCGTTTTTTTGCAATTCGCCCCAAACTCAAAATAGGAATTTTCAAGGTCAACGTGGAAAAATTTCGAAAAAAAATGTGCCCTTCCGATTTTTTTGAAAGTAGACTCCCCCAAGAAAGCTGGGAAAACACTGAAGAGAAAGTTGGCTTACGTCAACTCCGACATTTGAAGTGTTAGGCGTCAAATTGACACGAAGGTATTTTTTAACATATTTGAGAAAAATTCAGAATCAAAAACGCAAAATTCAAAAATTTGTGCCGATATTGGGTTGTTTAATGCGTTAAAAACTAAACGATTGATTTGGTGTATTTTAATGACATAATAACGCAAAGAAAATATAGGAACCCCTAAGTTTTGTTTCGTAAAAATTTGGTGAAATGTTTCTGGTGACATCTTCTAGATTTAAAAACCGATGTGTCATTCAATACGAAAAATAATCGCCAGAAATCCTATCAAAAATCGTACATTTTCCTCTCAAAATGAGTTTCATAAAGACATTACTCGTATAAAGAAGTAGTTCGAATCTATACTACAATTGTGTTAGTAGATATTTCATGTATTCAAAGAAAAGCTACTTATCTGCTATTACCGCACTCCAAAAAAATCGCATTTTTAAGCACATGAGGTAGTCGCGGCAAGAACTTTATTTGTCTACGGATGATTTTTGGATAGTTTTTTGAAACAAAAAAAGATGATGAAATAATCCGAGTCGTGTCTCGTGTAACCCATTTGGGTACGCTAAGCACGCCCCGTGCTTTCGTACCCAAATTGGTCTGCATATTGTTTTATTGAGCGTTCAATCCTGGGTACTCGGAAAACACGGGCGTGCTTAGCGTAACCAAATTGGCTGATCGAAAATATGTTGTGAAAATACAACGTCATGGTTATGGCGTCCCATTAGGGTGGTTGAGGATTGTCTAACCGATGGCTGGACACAGTGAATAGCCTGCATAGGGAGGTCGTACCGGGAGACTATTTGCAAGTATAACCCTCAGTCGATTCCTTTGAGTTAATCGGTTAAACTTTCTCCAAAAAGACTGATTCCGACCGTAAAAAAAAAATTGGAGCCTCCAGTGTCACAATTTGAGATATGCAAAACAACCTTTCGGCTGGAACGAGCGCTCTACAAGGTTCAATTATATTATTTTGTTGTGGATCATACCCCGTCGCGTCACAAAAACTAAAAAATCCGTACTGAGGGGTTTCGTTTGCAAGATAAGTCCCTACTGACCTACTATGCGGCAAAGTTTGCCTATCACGTGCCCAGTGCAGTCGTGTGAAATTCCTCAACACACCCTAATGACGCATAACATACGTGCGTTTCCCAACATATTTCGATTCAGACCAATTTGGGTACGGAAAGCACGGGCGTGCTCTTCCGTACCCAACTAAACAAAGTATAGGAGGACACAAAACAGTCGATTGGCCAATTTGGTCGCTCCCATTATAAACCTCCTAAAAACCATACAAATTGGCAGGGAAGTGGGGTCGGGCCCATTTCAAAAAACTCTGCGTTTTTTATCTTTATTCAATTAATTTTTTATTCATGGGTTTCTAAAGTAGAAGAAAAATCAGTTACCGTAGGCCAAAAAAGGTTCCCGGGCCTACCTACTCTTACAGTAGGACTAAAGATAAATTAGTTGTCAAATTTGCTGCGCTCTCCTCGAATCTAGAACAACAGAAAGTCAATAAGAACATTTTTTGAACTAATGGAATTCTTCTAAAAACATATTTGGACAATTCAAAAAATGAACGAATTGTAACTCGTACGCTCTTTGCAAAATCGATTGGTTGACCGAATGGAATTGCTAGCACGAAGAAACAGATAAACTTCCGAAAGATGGAATCAGGAGAAACCGAAAATTATCGTAAATTTATAAAAATTAAATTTTGATCTTTTGACAACACATCAAAAAACTGTAAAAATGAGACGCAAAGAACACATTCCTTAATACTTATCAAACTTCTAAATAAATCATATGAGGAATATACTTTATAACGTCGCCTATATCTTTGCCGGGCTAGCCAAATCTGGGCCTCGCAATGCTAATTATGAAGGTTATGCACGCACGCCTGAGCGAATGTAATGACACCTCTTTGCGGAAAACATTCGGAAGGCCCCGCGGGGATACTGTGGTCTGTCTAAACGGGCGAACCTACGCATTTTTTGAAATCCGGTTTGAAATCGAGTCAAGCGAAAAAGAATCATCTCCTGGTAGAGAAATTATCGTATATATTCATGCCCACTTTTATTGGTTTTCAGTAAATTGCCAAATATTTTAACTGTTTGTATTTTACAAGTTTATAATTCTGTTATGGTGAAAAGTAGCTCATATTCTCTCAAATTAAATTCCAAACGATGACGGACGAATATGTAAACGGTCCAAATCATTCAATAAATGAAATATTTTAAAACTCGGATCTTCCTCCCAACTTTTACTCTGATTAAATATAATTTCGAAATAAGAACTTGCCAAATACGAATAGTTTATTTTAAATTTTGATC
>SCLH01000947.1:502123-512819 GCA_004367855.1 Oikopleura vanhoeffeni | reverse complement strand
AACAATTTGGCAAGTTTTAGTAAAATAAAATTTTATTATTTTTGATAAATGAGGGCTTCAACCTATTTCTGCCAACCCGTAATTCGTTGCAAAATTATAGTTGAGAGTATAAACCAGAGCGAAGAAACAAAACGAGGACATGTTTGAATAAAGTAAAGGGTGGTATTCTTCATATTTTCATTTGGTGATTCCAGAATAATAAGTTTGAAAATTTTTTAACTAGAAAAGAGGAAAATTTTAAAAATATTTTTAATTATTTTTGACCAAAAATCACGAAACCATGTCATATGATTTTTCAAAGAGCATATAAAAATATGTGGTCACCGTCTCGAAAAGTTAAAGTAGCCATTTTTTATCTACACTAGTTTTTCTCGTTGATTAGAAACAAATATTGAAAACAAACTTTGAACGGAAAATAAGACATTTTTTCATAATGTTCGGAACTTTTATCGAAAATTTCTCATAATTTGTCGAATTTAATTGAACCTCAAATTGCTAGAAAGCCATACATGGCAAAAATTCGCTAACCAGTTACAAAAGTAATGAAACATCACTTTGTGGTAATATTGGAGAAGAATATAAATCCAGTACAAAAGTTTTCATCAAGAGCCCAAATGCGTATTCTTGCAAAATGCGCACTAAATGCACCGAACCCCTTAAGCTTTAGACCATTTCCAAATCTGTTTTTCTATGGCAAAAAATTTAGAATATATTAAAGAGTACATAGTATATTAGAAATCCGTTTTCTAATACAGACATAGGTCAAATAGCTTAACTTTAAACCAGTAAGAATCAATCAATATTAATGTCTAAGATCTTTATTTTGCATATTAAACTGTTATGAAAAACTTTACAGTTCTTTGTATTTTAGGTAATTTTTTTAAGGGGGGGTTGTATTGGCTGGAAAGACTTTTTGAGATAGCCATTAAGGGAGTGGGTGTCGCTGATTTGAGCCTCTTCCAAGGTCATTTCCCGNTTCGCGGTAATTTTGAACTTAACAGTAATCTGATACAATCCCACCTACGCTTTTAAAAAGCTTCTTAAAAATACACGCAGTTCGTACCTACTCCTTCAATTTTCATCATTTTTTATTATTTTTTTGTGTCAGGCTCCGGATATACGCCGGACCTTGCTGAAATTGCATGGAAAACGCATTTTTTTATTTACAAAAATAATTAATTGAAGTTATAACAAAAATTTGAAACAGCACTAATAATCTAAAACTACAGTGGTTAACTCTGAATATAAATTTATACTAAATTATTTTTTAAAATACAGTGAAATCAGCAGTAGTAGCGTAATAGAGTCCATGTTTTAGTTAAGGTGTATCATCGCTTGTTATATATTATTTTAGCACTAATTTTTTTAAGAATACACGTCGCTGAATCTGTAACTTAGAGGACGATCTGGTTTTTAATGGAATAATTTATCGCTTTTGAAGGCATAACTATACAATTTCTGATAACGATTTCGTCGGATATTTCAACGCCACGGCCGAGGACAGTTGATGAAGGAATTAATCGACCGGAGTCATCGAACAGTCTATCAGACTCAATTCTAGCATGAGGCGCATCTGAAAAACATATTAAATGTACTGTCAAATGCGTCTAAGAAGACAGAAAATTTTTTGTCGTTTTGTCCACCTGAAAACGTGTCGTTTTGTCCATTAGAGAAAAATTCCACTAAAAATCGAAAAATGCAAGCCAAATATGCGCAATACTTAGGCGCAACTTAAAAAAAAATTGGGAGTAATTAGTCACCTGATTAAATTTTTTTTCAAAAAAAAGAAGATTTTCAAGAAAAAGTTGGAAATTTTTTTTAGAAATCTCTTTTTTCAAAAAAAAATCTTCCTAGTTGACTGATTAATCATTTATAAGGTACGCCTATGCTTTTGATATCATTTTCGCCATATGATCAAACAATTTATGTAGTTATAAGACTGTGTTGTCGTTTCTGGTCTATTATTCCTGGATTACTCGGCTTTTCCTTTTTCGAAAAAAAGAAGATTTTCAAGGAATTTTTTTTGAAAATCTTCCTTTTTTGCAAAAAAAATAACCCAGTTGACTGATTACTTATTCAGAAGGTTCACCTATGCTTAGCGTGTGCACGATTAATATGAACCTATAGTAACACTGAGTTGATTATTCTGAAACTTGTTGGGGCAAATAATATATAAAAAATTATGAAAATAAATTTTGGTCGTCACGTGATCAAAATATAGCGATTTTCGTATTTTCAGTATTTAATTATTTTGAAACAAATGCCCAATCGGTAGTTTTTGGATTAACGTCACTTACTAGTGAAATTAACACAATGTTCATAAAAAAATAAAAATTATGATTTTTTGGCTCCTAAACTATATTAATTCCTTATACTTAGTTCAGCAGCATGTAGCTATAAGTTCATGAATCATAACAAACATATTTCAAGGCCACAAAAATATTTTCATCGTGAAATTTTTCATGAAAAAATAAGNGAGATAGACTCAATTCTAGTCATGAGTGCCCATCTGAAAAACATATTAAATGTACTGTCAAGATGCTCTAAGAGGACAGAAAATTGTTTGTCGTTGTCCAACTCAAAACGTGTCGTTTTGTCCATGAGAAAACATTCCATTAAAAATGCTTTTAAAAAATTCGAAAAAATGCAAGCCAAATGTGCGCAATACTTAGGCGCAACTTAAAAAAAAATTGGGAGTTATTAGTCACCTGATAAATTTTTTTTCAAAAAAAGAAGATTTTCAAAGAATAAATTGGAAATTTTTTTTTAGAAAATCTCTTTTTTTCAAAAAAAATCTTCGCTAGTTGACTGAATTAATCATTGTTATAAGGTAACGCCTATGCTTGATATCATTGTCTCGCCATAATATCAAACAATTTATGTAGTTATTAAGAACCGTGTGTGTCGTTTCTGGTCTATTATTCCGGATACTCGGCTTTCCTTTTTCGACAAAAAATGAAGATTTTCAAGGAATTTTTTTGAAAAATCTTTCCTTTTTCAAAAAAAATATAACCCAGTTGACTGATTAAATTATCAGAAGGTTCACCTATGGCTTAGCGTGGTCACGATTAATATGAATCTGATAGAACAGCTGAGTTGAATATTCCTGAAACTATGTTGGGGCAAAACTATATATAAAAAATTATGAAAATAAATTTTGGGTCGTCACGTGATCAAAATATAGCGATTTTCGTATTCAGTATATAATTTTGAACAACAAATGCCCAATCGGTAGTTTTGGATCAACGTCACTTACAGTGAATAACCACACAATGTTCAAAATAAAACATAAATAATTAGTATGATTTTTGGCTCTAAACTATATTAATTTCCTTATACTTAGTTCACACATGTACTATATAGTTCATTGAATCATAACAAACATATTTTCAATGGCCTACAAAATAATTTTTCATCGTGAAATTTTCATGAAATAAATAAGATTTTTTGTACTAGTACTAAGTAATTTTAATGAAAATAAATACCAGAACTGCATGAATGATCTTATGTTCATTTAGTATGAAGCAAGTCATTCCAGGAGCCATAGACCGAAAAAAATCCAAACCAAACATACTATGACCTTGAAAATTTATAAATGTTTTTTAAAATGTTTAAATTTTTGTTGAATTTCGAACAAAATTTTTTCATTTTTTGAACAAAATTTTCATTTTTTTTAAGCTTTTTTTAATTTATTTTTAAATTCGAAAAAAAATTTTCAAGCTTGATAATTAAAAAGCTTAAGCTAAAGAAATTCAACAAACTTCTTGTTGATTTGAGATTTCTTAGTTTTAAAATTTTCTTATTTGAAAATAGAATTTCAAATCTAAAAATAAATTACAAATTTAAAAATTTTCGTTATCAAGAAAACGTGTCAAATNCATAAAAAACTTTAAAAAATTTCATAATTTGTCGAAAATTTTTCAGTTTTTAGTATTTTTTCAATATTTCAACATTTTGTGGGTTTTGACTGCATATAAATGTTCTCTGCACATTTACTCAGACATTCAAGGTCTTAGTTGAAGTATTTTATTACATTCCCTTTTCTCAGGAGACTTGTAGAGTTTAAAAATGCGAAAAAATCAATTTTTGTCACACTTGAGCCCTTCGCCCGAAAGGTTTCCGAACTTCAAATTTAATAAAACTTGGCTTACAGCTTTATTGAGCCCTTCTCCAGAAAGTATCAAATGAAGAAAAAATTTCGTCGTCAATTTCCGGTTTTACATTCGGGTTTATCATGTATGGTACCTATTTTGGTCATTTTAGACACCAGGGAGTTAAAATTTCGATATGCCATAAACCCATTTTTTGCTCCAAATTGACTACTCCAAATTGTTAGGAACACGATGAGAGTTACGTACCCTAATGATAAACACTCGAGGTGGCAACGCACCATATTCTTTTATTTAAGAGCAGCCAATAACAGGCGCGGATTCAAAAGCGTAATGATACCTCTTTCGAGCGAACAAAAATAATGGGACGTAAACTTCAAATTGACTATTTAGTAAAATACCTGGGTTAATTGTGGGTGGAGTACCCTCGATGCGACACCATTTTCCGACTGTTGAATTCCAACCAACAATAGAGTCAAGCACGATTGAATGTTCTAAAAACAAACACTTTAATATTTTAAACATCGATTCGACACTCAAAATTTAATTGAGCCTGATTGAGGAAAATATATGGTATCCAACTGTGATTCTCGCGATTCTTGGATAAGAAATACTGTAATATTTGTTTAAAGTTTAACTTTAAACGGTTTTTGTTATTTTCAAAAACGTCCGCTTTGACAGATCTTGGTCTTAAAATCGAATGATGGAGTTAAAGAGCTCTGATTATAAGCCAAATTTTCAAATTCTCTCTGTAAAAAGACGTTCATTTAAAAATACTAAGCTATTATGGTTTATGAAATTCTTTCGTAGTCAAAAGAAAAAATGAAAGTTGAGCAAAACGTCCACTTCGACGTACGGACATTTTTAAAAAGACGTAGGTGTTCGCCCAAAAACGCAAAAAGACACTTAACGCCCCTGAGACAAGTATGACAGTAGTATTTGAACGAATTGTCCAAAATAAAATACTTTAAAAAAATACGTACAGTGATATGAATCATATCATATGACTTTGATAGGACAAAATAATAAGTTTTTTAGGCGTTTCCGATCAATTTGGAAAAATTTTATTGAGTAATTTAATATGAAATACTTGGATTGATTAACCCCTAAAATCTGATATTTTCTTGGAATCACAGGAATACGCGAATTTTATCATGGTATCTCTTTCAAAGAATAAAAATTATCGAGGCGTAACTAATTATTATTTATTTGAATTATTCGTCAAAAATGTCCTTCTGGGTACCGCCGAAACTACATTATTGAAGTTTTTTTGGTAAACAGGTGTTAAAATCAGCAACAAACCATGGAAATTTAAACTAAATAGTGATCGATTTTTCGGAGAAAGGTCGAAAAAAACAGAAAATATATGCCGCGACAACAATTGTGAGCTAGAATGAAGTGATATATCTATTACGGGGTCCTCTGGTCGTTTTTTGCCACTTTTTCGGCCAACATTTTTATAAAATTCGGCTTTTGAAAACGAATCATCCGATTAAGTTCTTCAATAGCTCAAACTGAGCACAAATATATAGTGAATAATTAATAAAAAAATAAGTTCGAATCGCATCATTTTTTTATGAGATTACCGAAATTTGTTAATTATCAATTTTTGTTAAGAAAAATTGGAAAAAATGGTCTTTTTTCTGAAATCATTTTTCTCCGAATATCTCAACTCAGTTTGAGTTATCTCAGAACTCAATCGGATGAGTCGTTTTCGAAAGCCGAATTATTTGAAAATGTTGTCTGAAAAGTGGCAAAAAAAAGACCAGAGGACCCCGTAATTAATATCGATCATGATGCCCGAGTAACTTAAATATTTTATTCCCTATTCTTTTAAAAGCCAAATGAGAGATTTAAGTTACTCAGGCATCATGATGGATATGGATAGGGTGCGCAGCGGTCAAAATTCTAAGTTTTAAATTAAGATAATGAGACCAAAACGGAAAGAAATATCGGGACAAAAAACTACGAAGAAATAAAATGAATTTTTTTTTTTTTTTTTTNGTTAAAATATTAAATCGGCATTTGCAATTTTTCCACAGTCTTCCGCATGGTTCTAACTATGCGCATCTGAAAGCTTTTTGAATTCTGCATAAAATAAAATTAAGTCGTGAACAAGGGCTCTTGGAGGATTTTCAGCTTACAAAGTGTTCCTTCAACGCATTTTTTTGTCAAAATGACCTAAATTTTTTTTAAAATTTTCGAACATTTTATTTTAGAAAAACTTTTTTTGTCATGATATAGCAAATTTTTATGTGAGTACGATCCTTGCCATAAGAAAACTGAAAAATTGAGTTTATTATGCTAAAACAGAAATTAGTGCTGAAAATGAGGGTTTTTGAAACTCACTTTCTGACCACTGGATGGCGCAAAAAAAAATTTCTCGGAATCGTTTTTTTGGTGGCGATGACCCCCCCCGATAGCAAATAAATGTTTATCAACAGTTTTAGTTTAGTCTGTAGGGTTCCCGCTGCGCACCCTAGATATAGAACATAAAACCTAGTGACCGGTTTCACGTGATGCAATAATTTAATTACTTTTGACAGATTTTGGTAATAAAGCCTGAAATTTCGAAAATTTACAATGTCGTAAAAATTAAGGGGGTACTCAACGGTTTTTGAGATTTTAGATCAGGGCTCAGAAGAAAACGAAACAAGTTATAGAAATTCTGAAAACCCTAAAATNAAATTTGAGCACCACAGCACCAAGTGGGAGTAGAGTTCTAGAACACTGATTTTATCTTCAATGTCTTTTATCTCGGAAAGGGCTACATGAAAATTGATAAAATTTTGTAAGAATAATGGTTTCTACTACGTCAACAGTTATCGGGAATATTTTGCGAAAATTTCGATCGGACTTGTTCTAGAATTCCGATAAACCGTAATTTTATGATATTTTAGAATTTGTAGCTCAATTTTCCTCAATAACACTTGGTACTTTTTTTTTTAAATTTGGTATTATCTCGGAGAAACATGTCTTCCATTTTCTAGTGCAAAACTTTTTTTTGATCATCAATTTTCATGATTTCTAGAAAAAAAAAAATTCATCGTTTTGAGTTGAAAGTACAATCAGATGAAAGTTCATAGATCTACTGAAGAAAAAATCTGCTTCCCTTATATTAACAATGAATCAAGAAAACGTAAAAATTCAAACTGAAACAAAATTTTCTCGAAAACGTACTCGGTACATTTTTTTTATTTAATATTATTCGTAGATACATGTCTTCTCAATTTCCTAGTCAAAAACTTTTTTTAATCATTGCTCCATTTAATAGAAAATTGCATTTTGGTTCAACCGGAAGTCAATTTTTGGAGTTCCTAGAAATTTATTTTCAATCCGATTGTACAGAAAGTACCCCAAATTGAAGCTACTGCAAAACTGAAGTAAAAAAGGTGCTACTCACTTTTACTTATTTTTAGAATTTTTCATTAAAATTGAGGTTTTTATGTATTTTTTCTCAAAAATACATAGAAAAAATATCGTAAATAACAAACTCGAAAATTTTTGAGCAAAAATCTCGAAATTATGTTTTAAATGATAAGTAGCAGAAATGCAATTTTGGTGGGCTTTCCTGAGGCTTATTTGGTGCAGTTTATTAATGTCCTAACTGAAATTAAATAAACCGTTGAGTACCCCCTTAATTGACTGATCGTGCTAAAAACTTCAAAATGTCATGACGACCAGAGCATTATTTCGAGGTGCTTTTTCTCGTAATCAGAGAAAGTATGACGTAATTAGTGAAACCAGTCAGCAAGGTATTATCTTGGATACAAATAATATCATCCCTTCGACTTAAAATCAGAATTCTGGAATTTAAAATTTTATGGTAAAGAAATTAAAATTTAACTGCTTTGGGCTTTCTGTAAATAACTCTTGAAGTGTTATGAAGCGGGATCCCGAATTTTCATATCCCGACTCGAGATAGACAAAAATGAGACTCGGGATCAGGATTGAAAAATTTATAGATTTGTCATCACTTTCCGAAAAATTCCTAACAGCAGAATAAATTATAGGATTCATGAATGTAATTTTAAATTTTCAGAAATGAATCTCTGTTTTCAAGAATTTTCCGGAAATAAAGACAAATCTATAAAATTAACTTATTGAACTTTCCTGAATATGCTAAAATTAGGTAGCTTTTTTTTAATAGGGCCCACCCTACTCAGTCATTTTTCGCCAAGACCATGCCAGATATAAATAGGATGCGCAGCGGGCAAATTTCTAACTTTTGAACGGTTGCTGTCAAATAAAAACGAAAAAAAACATCTTGGGCAGAATTCAAAATTAAAAAATAATAAAAATATTTTTTTCAAAAATCCGATTGTTTACCTGTTAAAATACCGGTTTTTGTTTAAATTGGGGCTGGTTAGGTGGGGTTTGCTGGGTTTTTTTGTTTTTTCCTGTTCTCCTGAAAAGTTGACACATTTGGACAAAAAATTGGAGCAGGGAAAATGGTTTAGAAAAAAATAAGAGTCCGACATTCTTACGAAATGACCACAAAATTTTCACAAATTTTCAAAATGTTTTTTTTTCAAAAAATTATTTTTGTCAAAATGTAGCAAATTTTTTGTGACAACGGCCCTCATTCTGAAAAATTAGATAAATGGAGTTTTATATGCTAAAAATCGAAGTTAGTGCTCTGAATGGGCGTTTTAAAAAGTCATTTTCTGACCACTAGATGGCCAAAAACTTTTTTTTTCTGCCCGGAATCATTTTTTTCTGGGTCAACGACCCCCGTGAGGTCAACGAATTTATATCAGCTACTGTAGTTTTACCGCTGCGCACCCTAGATAAAAACAAATGGTTTTCTGCTAAAGCGTGTCCACCATTAAAATTGACAAAAAAAGAAATACGAGGTCGATTGTAATAAAACTTCTCCAGGGCAAATAACAGACCAAAAAACGCTAGCTATAATCGTAATGGATATTTTCGAAAAGTGGATTCTCAAAAAATTAACGCAAAATGTTTACCTCCAATTTGAGCTCCGTCTAAAATAATAGAATTTCGAATTCTTGAACCCTTCTCCACTTTGGCTCCTGGACCAATTGTCACATTTGGTCCTAATTTCGAATTTTTATCAACTTTTGCAGTAGGATGAATATAAACATCGCCTATAATATTTTCACTGATCGCGTTCAGAATTTAAATTAATATTTTTAAAACTACAGTTGCGTAAGTTCGGCAAATCAGATACGAAACGAATAAATAAAATTAATGGAGTTTACTACTGTGGTTTGTATCTATAAGGACAGCTAAGATTTTGTTTAATTGTTTTAGTGCCATATAATATGGCCCATATTGTTCATAATCATAAAAATTCATTTTGACCGGAAAATAATGAACTAATTTCATTTTGGTGTTCGGTCAAAATTTTCTGAAAAAAGGTGTTTTTTAAAAAAAATATGAAGACCTTGTTTTGCTCTTCAACTTAAAATTTTCGAAAAATGACATATTTTTCAAATGAACACACCAAAAAAGAGTTGGTTTTAGTCATGTTTTGTCCAAGTTGTCCTTATACATATAGATAGTGCCATTATATACGGACATCACAGTAGTCTCAACTGACGAAATTCTGAACCAAACCCCAGATTCCAAATCTACTGATTTTAAGGTTCTTGCATTTTTGAGGTAAATTTCTGACGCAGAGACAGCTGAAGAGGCTGACTTTATTTGAACAAATGAATCGTAAGAAACGATACCGAATAACTCGGCTTGAGTCGTTAGTTCTGGAAAAATATCACGCTCAAGAGACATTGCTGTTTCTCCATGATTCATGCTGAGAAATTTCGCCTTTTTTATCGGATTATAAATGTTTTTTGTCAGTTGTCTAGTGCAAAAAACGTTTCTTGATACCTTCTACGGCTTTTCCATAAAAGAAAATCCCATTTATGTTTTTCATATTTGATTTTTTTTTAAATTAACAGTTTTGTTTTGCATATTTATTTTGAAAAAATGACATTTTCGACAGATTGAATTTGTAATTTCTACAAAAAAATCGAAATCAGTTAAAACATTTTTCGTTCAATGTGGTCTTTTGTAAAAATAAAGAAATACAATTTATATGAAATAATGTATTTTTCACCATATAAAGATTCCTTGGTTCGCTAAGTATTATATGATATAATTTATATCCATCATCCCAAGGCATATTTTAATAATACAGTTGATATTTTCGTATGACAATCCTTTCACATGACATGTATTTTTATTCTACAGAATATGATCGAAAAAAATCAAGGACTCCGAAAAATTATCAAAAATAACATCTGCCACCGCTGAGGTCCCCAATTTTTCCTCAGAAATTCCAATTGCAATCTGCGTTGAGAATCTCATTTTCTTTTTTCAAAGTAAACCTATTCATAATCCGAGCCTTTAAAAATTCTATAATTTTAACATTAAATATATAAATACCACAACTAATTGTTGTGGAAACAAAACTTTCTGGTTTTTCAACATAATGGTCAACCACTCCACTATCTTCATCGCCTCGAATATAAATGCATCCATACTGCGTACTCGATTCAATCTCAGCTTTTACACATTGGACAGTGGCGATTTTTTTATTTTCATTGTGAATTTTTAAAAGT
>SCLH01000947.1:486900-499209 GCA_004367855.1 Oikopleura vanhoeffeni | reverse complement strand
CACCACAAGAAAGAGAGAGAAATCCTTAATTTGGCATTTTCCTATCGACGCACAGTTAATTTCAAAAATAATATATTTAAATAAATACAGAATTCGAAAAAAAATTAGAATTAAAAAAAATAAAATTTCGAAAGTTTTTAAAAAAGCCGAATTTTAATTGATTAATTAAAAAAGGTTGAGAAAAGACTAAATTCGGCAAAAACGTACTTTACAACGAGCAGGGTCAGTAAAAAAAAAATGAAATATCAAAATAGTGTTAGAAAATTTCAAAGTTTTATTTCTTGAACAATTTTGGAGTAATTGGTTTTCGAAGTCACGAATTTTTTTTTGGAATTTAAGAGCAAATTTGAAACCATTCCTGAGCGGTAAAAGAGCCACACATCACAATTCAGAGAAGAAATGAGTCCATTTCTTTAATCAACTGAAACTGATCCCTTAATGAAATAAACCACCAGCATATTTAATGGTTCGAGTCGAAAATAGGCGAACCGTACGCCCTTCCCTCAATACCACGAATAAAAGCGGCACAATTTCGTCGACATAAGTTGATATGGGTAAGCGAAAATACCACGCCGAAAATATGAGATAATTAATTTTGACAATTGACTGAACTCAACTACAAGATAAATCCTATGCCACAAAAGTGTCCACTAAAAAAAGTACAAGTTTATTTTTCCACATTTTAAGTCACTATAAATTGTGTAGGCTGAAAACATAAAACTTTGTTAACCTCCCCTCACACCAAAACGCCATCGGGACGCGAGATGTTTTAAATCCCCAAAGACGAGAAGAAAATAGTATTCACAGACTTTCGATTCGAATGTGTCATATAGTGTCCAATTCGTTTCTGTAATGTTTTAAAAATTTGATACGACGTACAGTTCAAAAGATCTTTTCCTACTTGATTTTTGATTTCGCGCCAATTTCTAAAAAAACCTAGGTAAATACTCGAGCACATAAAATTAAAATTGTGAGGAGACTCAGAGTTAGAATAACTAAGCTATCTCCGGGTATATTATTTTTCTCTGGCTTATTGAGAGTTATTTTTCTCAAAGATTTCTCTAAAAACCCGCACCAAAATAAGAAAAACTCTAGTGTTTCGCAATATAAATTTGAAGAGAAAGTTTAATTTTGCATAGAATAGAATAATGAAGTAGAACCTCTAGTGTCTTCAAGCGAATTAAACATTTTACTCGTTGCGTTCATCCATTCAATTCCTTATTTAATCTCAGAATCACTAAGATCGCTCATCTGGTGTAATCCAATTATCGTAAGTAGTCAACAAAATCCTTCGAGACTGTTCATTATAATAAGGGTCGCTTTTTTTTTCGGTTCGCTCCACCATGATTTCGACTGGGAGAACTATGACAAGAAAGCGACAAATAGTTCTGCACGTGATAACCTTGGAAAAAAATACTGGCTGTAGAAAAATTTTTTGGCTTCCTAGGTGGATCACGTGACCGGAAATCCGTCATCGAAATGCTCAAAATGACCGAAAAAACCGGTTGTGCGAATTAAACCGGCTGAACCGCGTAATCATCGGAAAAGCAAAAAAAATCCTGCGTCCAAATTCGTTAAGATTAAATGCAAAAAACCGTTTGTCCTATCTCGTCTAGTTCTCTCAGAACAGATACCTTAGCTGGATAAAAAAACAACCGAAAAAAAAGCGACCAATGGCAGGTGTAAAATTTCAATTTCATGTTAAATTATGATTTCCGTCGGATGAAAAATTGAAGATTATAAAATTGATTTTACGCCACTAGACAAAACGACGAACAAAGCAGTCTTGTCAATGCTGCTGCAAAATCTAGCTGAACTTGATATTTTAATCCTGCCGCAGTAATCAACCTACAGCAGGCCGAAAAACGAGTGTCCATTTTTGGTGGCTTGACATCTTGATTAAATACAATTAAGTGTATCCAATACATTATTTTTATCGCCTCACAAATAATTTTACCCAATTTAAAGAATATCTTTTTTGGTACAGAAAAAATCAAAATTATCATGTTGGTAATGCCTAATAATAGAGATTTGTCACCCAGGGAAAATAGATTCCAGAAAGCCAAGGTTTTGACTTATTTATTTAATTCCATATCAATCGGAATAGATTTTTTTTTGTGGTAAAAAAACTAACATCATTTTTTTCGCTTATATTGACCCAAAGATAATTAAATTTTTGAAGAAAATCAAAATTAAAAAAATTTAAGTCTGTCTTCATAGATTTAATATAATTTTTACTTTGTCAAATCCAAATTCAAGCGTAATAAACCTTCAGACTCGAGTCGAAAACTATTTTCATAACCTTTTTTTTCTGCATTTGTGTGCGTGCAATGTGGCACTAAGGGATACTGAAAACTTCTTTTCAGACGATGAGAGAGCTTAAAAATATCAGCCTCCAATTTAAGTCTGAATCCTTGACCTGTGTCCATTAAAATAATGCAAATATTTTTATCGCATTATTATCTCGCAATAACCGCCCAAAGTAGCTCGCCCGAATGCATTTTGGGTGTGAGGGGAATTCAATGGTTTGGGTGTGAGGGGTTAAACAATTAGAATCTTTTTTTTTTTGCCCGGATAAATATCCGCAAAGAAAAGTTCAGTCCCAGCCCTGCTCGAAAACATTGTCTATTCTGAAAACAAAATTGGTTACACCGCCTATATACTGATTGGACTTAAGAACGTCTGTTTTATAAGAATAAACTGACCATATAATAACGTCATTATTCAAAAATTCCTAAAACAAAATCTACTGATCAATTGTAAAAATTTAAGCAAAAAAAGTAGTTATAATTTTTCTACCCAAGAACGTAAGACGACTTTTCATTGTAATCTGGTGAGTAAAGGATTGAAAAAAGAATCTCTAAACACAATTGAAGAAATAATAACCGACAAAAAAAAACATAGTTTAGGAAAAATCTGTTATGAAATTAGAAACTCAAAAAAGATAACGATTATGATTGGTCATTTACTAGTAAGTAACTCGGTGGTGTCTCTAAAGCATCAGGGTAGATCACAGGATGATCGACAGATCAAGAACAAAATACACGTGATTTGTTCTTGGTGAGCTTGTGAAACGGGGAAATATCTTGCGTGACGCTATGAGAAGCCGTTTACGAAATAATAGTAAAATATCAATTCAAATTGACGCTCTAGAAAACCCTAAAATTAATCGATCCTGTCAATTCGTAAGTAAGTTCGGTGTAAATAAAGCCAGTAAAACACACCAAAAAATGAAATAACATTTTTTGTAATAACATTTCTTAACGTTTTCCAGGTGAAACTGTCAATTTCGGTTAATACAGCAGAATTAAATGCTGATTGCGAAAATCTGTGCGATTAGATCAATTTTTTATGTTAGCGACTGTCGTGAGAATTTAAGAGTTTGGTGAGGTCAAAATGGATAAATCGGTGCTAAGGCCCTAAAACAAATCAGTAATTTTAGGAGTATCTCAACGGGTCGTGGAAAGTCTTACAAACAAATGCTTTTGGTAAATATCAATAAAGGATAAAAATGATTCATTAAAAATGTATATTGTGAGAAAAATCCAAGAAACTAGTTGCATCGCCAGCAAAACTTTATATTTAGACACAAGCGGTTGTTTAGATAAGAGTTACTACGGCTTTCTGAGAATCTTAAAAATATTATTTTCTATTTTTAGATTCTAGACCTCGATATTCTCACATTTATTCTATAGCAATCTTATTCTCACGAGTCTTAACATCATACTTTGTATACGCGTGATCCGCCAAAAGATAAAACGTTCTCTCTCAATTCAATTTTTGAATACGAAACAGTTGTGTAAATACTATATCAAGAACTTTATAAACGGAAATTACTTTATTTTAAAATACCAAAGCGTGGCCTTTTTAAAAATTCTATTAAAATATAAGTCTATTTCAAATACACATTTTTCAATAAGATAATGTGTTTTTACAAATGAAAAGAAAAGTTTAAATAATAAAAAATTCGAATTATTGTGTTTTATTTCAAAAATCACCTGGAAATTTTTGTTCTTCATAATTAAAACGTTTATATTTTACAAAAAAAAATTTATTTTTGGCGTTTACTGCCAACCAGCTAATTGTACATCTAAAATTTTCTTTTTAATGGAAATTTGATCGCAATATTAACAGTTCGCAGGTCAGTCAAATCACCGCTATCTTTTTTTGTTTCTTATCCTCAATTATTCACTTTATCTCACCCAGATATTTTATACAAAAATGTTTTCAAATAATTCGGTTGAAGAAAAAAATAATGGTCCTTAGAAATTATAAAAAATGCCGCAAAAATCGAAATCTATATCATTTCCAGCAGAGCAAATCCAGGACCCTTTGTAATTAAAAAAAATGCATTTATAAATCAATAAGTTGCAGTTAATTTGAACATAATAAAAATCTATACCTGCTGTTGAAGAATAGGCTTACTGGAAAAAGAGGTTTTGGTAGATCAGTAGCATAGGCCGAAATCTAATCCTCTTGATAACCCCGCCCAAAAGTATTTTAAAAAACAAGTTATCATACTTTTTGAAAAACAAGTCAATAAATATTAAAAAAAGTCATTATATCGAAAATCCTCCCTACTGCGCCTTTTACACCAGTAGGCGTAAGTGACCAATGAAATAGCGGGATTCTTGAATTAAGTCGACAATCGAGTATTCTGATTGGACACTGGCTCCATAGTTACTCCTACTGGTGAAAAAGGCGCAGTAGGGAGGATTTTCGATATTTTTTGAAAAATTCATTATATTTTTTGAAAAAAGTCAAATGTTTAAAAAAAAATATTTTTTGAAAAAAAGTGATCATCTTTTTTTGGGAAATAGTCCATTAAATTTTTTTGAGAAAAAAAAGACAAGTTATAACATTTTTTATAAAAAAACATATATTTAAAAAATTGGCTTATAAATAAATAAGTTGTAGTTATCTTGAAAATAATAAAAATCTATACCTGTTGTTGAAGAATAGGGATTCCGCCTACTGGAAAGAGAGGTTTTGGAAGATCAAGAGACAGAGGCCGAAATCTCGTTCCCTTGTTACCTCCGCCCAAAAGTATCACCGCACGCATTTTGAGATAAAGTATTTATAATCCTAAAAAATCCAGAATTTGAAGATTTTCTTGGTTATCTCGATTCTCAATCTAAATTAAGGTTATCTGCCTATTGTATCATTTTATTACGTTGATTTGAGTAATGAAATCTTAAGGAAACTGAGGAGTAATCTTTTATCGGAAGTTTTTACCTTTTTATTAGATGCCAACGCCGATTTATTAGGAAAAAGTCGTCAATTATTATATGACTTTTTCTGGATGAACAAACATAAAAATGAAAGAATCGTCTAGAAAAAAAAATAAAGTGTTCTATAGACTATAGCCTTAATCTCGAAATTGTAGTACGTAGAACGCATGTTTTGAAAGTAAGAACCCCAATAATTGATTGTACGACACGCAACTTAATTTTGACCAAATCTAACCTCAATACACTAAGGTTACTTTTTTTTTAGGTAGGGCCACCAGATTTTACCCTGCCACAAGGAGAGATTTGAACTTCAAGAATCACCAAAAAAACAGTATTTTAACCTTATTTGGAACTGCAAAATACAGTTTTTTTGTGATTCCAAAGCTGAATCCAGAATTTTAATCAAAACTTAACTGTGAGCCTTGCTCACGTTCTGTCTGGTTAATTTGTTGTTCCTTTGAAAACCAGGGAGGAGATACATTTTGAAAACAAAATTCCGTCACTTTTGTAGCACATTTCTGATTGGACGAGCCATCCGTCACTTTCGATTTTTGAGGATGCAAGATTTTTGTTTGGAGTATATCAGTTAGAGGTGATATTTAGTCAGAAATTTGCGACAATTGACAGTGAAAAACTTTTAAAATGCGACGACCACCCCCTTAAGGGGGTTCTATAGGCAAAATGGACTTTTTAAATGCTTATGTCTCTCGGCATAGACATAGGAAGTGAATAAAACATTCTGATAAGTTAGTTCGTAATCTCTGGAAGACGTTTTGAATCATATTTTAAGATGCACTGTTGAACCACGGTAAATGAGGTTAACCAGGAGCAAAAAATTTCTTGAAAAGCTGTATTTTTTTTCGTCCTATTTAGGAAATGTTTCAAAATTGACATTATCTGCGAAATTTCAAAGGCGGAAAAAACTGTTTGTTCCCTTTTTTTAATTTTCTCACTAAAAGGTATCAAAGCTGGCGAAAAGGACTGTTTTTTTGCTATTTTGGCCACGGAAAGTTGTATTTTTTTTTTCATGCTACATGGCAAACTATTTTTCCCGTGCACTTATAGTTTTTCGTAATAATTGTTAACAAACTGTTGTGCCTGATTTAACGATTTCATTTTTTTAACTCCCAGGATACGATTTGAAAATTTATTTTTGACATCCAATTCGTCCAATCAGTTTTTTTTAAGACCAAACGATTCGTAAGTTGAATGTTTTGGAAACGGTATTATAAACATATGACCAAATATTTAGCCGTTCGAGCGCTAGAGCAGAAAATATTTTTTTATTTCGACAGTCAGAAAAAATTTAATATTTTTCCGAAATTTTTGGTATATTTTCACGATTTTTTGAGTTTATATAACTAAAAAAAGCCACGTTGAGTTCAAAAATCATAATATCAGACCTCTAGCTCTTTAGTTCAAAAGATTTGCCTATAGACCTATATACTCAAATAAGCTTGTTTCAAATTTATGAAAAAAATTCCAGAATGTTAAATTTTTCAAATTTTTATTTCTTTATATAATTAAACAATCTACGTGGAGATAAAAAATCTAAAATCCAGTCAAAATAATTTCAAGTACAAAAGATATGGGCTGCCTATAGAACCCCCTTAAGCAAAGAAGCGATTAACTATTCGAGAAAAAAATATCCTTAAATTTTGGACAAAAAACATTTATTCCATTCACAAACATTTTATTTATTATACATTTTTGTATCTTGTACTAAATTTAAAAAATCCTTGGGCACTCTCAATTCTAGTCTAAGAAATACCCTTATTTTTGCCGTCGACACCAACCGTATATATGATCAAAGGGGACTTTCGGCCAGAAAAAACTATCTCGAAAAGAAACTTTTTGAAAATTTCAATTTATTAAAAACTTTGATCCAGAAAAAACATTAATTTATATAGGAAAACTGCAAACGTTAAACTGTTAGTGTTAAAGAAATTAAAAGTTGAATTAAATTTTAAGTTAACAATTTAATTATGTATGAGTGAAAAATGCGAAATGGCTGGTGAAAAAGAGAGAAAAATCACGTGACATAATGAGTCACCAATTTGATTGAACTCTAAAACCCTGTCTAACCGTCTGGGTAAAAGGGAGAAATCCAAAGCTATACTCACGCTGTAATAAATTGTTTTTTAATGTTTTTGTAGTATTTTAAAAAAGTTAAAAATCATCAATTTTAATTCAATTCAGATTCTTCAATGGAGATTAATTGTTGAAAATGCGAATCAAGAATTTCACCAGGAAATAAACAGATCTAGAACTCAAAATTGAATTATCGAGTGAAACAGAAAATATAAAAATGAGGTTTTGAAGAAAAAAAAATCGTTTCAAATAATTGGGGAAAAGCGAAAAAATACAGAAACAAGGATTTTGGAAAATTAAAAAAATAAAAGAAGAATTTGTTGTTTTGGAAGAATCTGATTATAAACAGAATCCACAAGAGATCGAAGAACTAAATCTTGAATGATTTAATAATCAGGTAACTAATATATTTTTTACTGTTCGTGTCGCACGACTCGTGTGCATCTAAAAGAATGACAACAACAAAAATTTGGCGATTTTGGCCAGTTTCGAAAAGTAGTGCCTCTTAGAGGACGAAATGGGGGCGTTAAAATTGTAGTGAGAAAAAAATTAATTCCCATAATAATGTAGCGAAATTTGATTTTTCGATTTTCAGGGTAGACATAACGACAAAAATGTATCTCAGATACAGTATCTGTCCTCTTAGATGCACGACAGTAATAATAATTTAAATTGATTTGAAAAAAATCTCGAAACCAAGAAAGTCTTTAGAGGAATGTTGTAGGGTTCCCAAATCGAATATTAGGCATTTTAAAACGCTCCTTTTGTTATTTGACCCCACATATCAAACTTTGACCCGTGGAAATGTTAGTCAGAAATTTAGGATGATTGCGCTAGCAATTAACTTGGCATTAATTGCTGTACTCGAGGAATTATTGGTTTAAGAGGTCGGTGAATTGTTTGACAGATTTGCACTGTTTCAATTTTTTTCCTCTTGATGGGAACTTTTTGCCACTTCAAATTTCGGTGTCTAAATTACAGTAAATTTTTCGCTCTTGTTTATACCTCTGAATCATACTTTTCAAACGAAACTACGGTTTGGCAGAAATCCATCAAAGCCTTTAATGTGCAGAATAAAAAATATCACACCCAAACTTGTCAAATTAGTAAGCCGACCGATCGACGGTTTAAAATTTGATTAAGGGGTGGTCGAGCATCTGGACCTTTTTAAACTGCGCCGCAAGAATAAACGGAGAACAGTAGTGACTTCATTATACTTTGTATGCAAAGACAAGATTTTGATGAATCTCTGAGATTAAAAAAATATTTTCCATGTTTTGGAATAGGCTGGCCAACTTCTAAGAAAAGTGCCAAAATTAATCTTAAATTTTTTGTCAGCCTTCGTCCATTGACTCAATTTTTACGATTTTTCACGATGACCATTTATTCACGTTGGAATTGACGTTCGGCCCGGAATTTTGATTTTTTTCCTTGGTGGCGCTAAATCGCAAAATGATCAGGAATGCTGTGAAAAAATAAAAAAAATGATCATTTTTGCGATTTAGCGCCACTAGGAGAAAAATCAAAATTCCGGCCCGAACGTCGATTCCAACGTGAATAAAATGGTCATTCCGTGAAAAATCGTAAAATTGGGTCATGGACGAAGGCTGACAAAAATTTTAAGATTAATTTGGCACTTTTCTAGAGGTTGGCCAGCGTATTCCAAGATGGAAAATATTTTTTTTAATCTCAAAGATTCATCAAATCTTGTCTTTGCATACAAGTATTTAAAGTCACTATGTTTTCCGTTTATTCTTTGCAGCGCAGTTTAAAAAGGTCCAGATTGCCTCGACCACCCCTTAATTAAACTCATGAAAAGATATTTTTTCGGATGTGCTAAAATTTCGTTTTTTCGTCTTTTTTACAAAAATTTAATTTTTTATTTTGACGTTAAATATCGTATAAATTTAAATTAAATAATTCCAACGGTGGTCGAGACCGTTTTTAAAGGCTACTTATAAATAAAATAGAAGAAAATAAATTTACTGTTAATTTAGACACCTTCCATAGCGAACGAGCGTTTTTTGAGTGTTTTTTTCAAAAGACAGATTATAAAGAAAAATAATCGTGCCTGAGCAATTTCAGATATACAAATGAGCTCAAAAGTTGGACAACTTTTGTTCGAAACGTTTCTTCGAAAATTTTGAGTGGCAAAAGTTTCCGATCAAGTGAAAAAAAATTCAATCTGTGAAAATGCACCGAGACCCCTGGTTCAAATTTTCACGTCCAAACAAAACTTAATCTTAAGGGTATCCGGATACCGTATCAGTTATTTATGTTATTCAGTTATTATGTACATAAAAATGCACCAAATCAATCGTTTATGTTATGAAAGCACAAGACAACCCAAATATGAACAAAAAAATTAGAAATTTCTGAATTTTTTTTCGAGTATTTTTTTAAATTAAGTGGAAAAATAACGTTTTGTTTCAATTTTGACCCCCAAAACTTTCAAAATTTCGGCTTAAGTAAAGTGAACTTTCTCTTCAGTGTTCCCAGCTTTCATTTGAGCCTACTTTCGAAAAATCGAGGCACTTTTATTCCGGAAATTTTTCACGTGACCTTGAAAAAATTCATATTTCAGTTTGAGTGATATATGAAATCTAACCTCAGAGGAGATAGAATTTCCGATGGAAAATCACAAAAAAACGAAGGTCTATCGCATATTCTAGAAAAAATAAAGCACTTATCGACAAAAACGCTTCCACAGACGTTTTGTATACTGATTATACAGGTAACCTCCGATTCATAAATTAAAAAAAAAAAAATATTTTATGAGTAAGTCGACCACGAGAAATTTAATGCGATAACCAAATTCTCTATCTGCTCTAGAATTTGTCTTGAATTTTTGATTTTGACCTCATTTTAAAGTGTCTCCAAACTATCAAATCACGGGGGAAAAATACTTTTCTTGGTTAAAAAACTAAACGATAACAAAAATATAACAAAAGTTTCTATCTATGATAAAAAATTTGAAAATTTTTGAAATCAAAATTTTTTCAGATTTGAAAATTTTTTTTGAAATTTAAAATTTTTTTAGATTGAGAAATTTTTAACTTGATATTGATAATTGAATTTTTCGAAACCTGGAAAGTTGAATAGCATAATAATTATTCACCATATAAAATTATATGTTTATTTTGCACAGAGATAGAAAAGTGAATTTAAAAAAACAATCCGACGACGCGAGCTTTCAAATAGGTATGGACTTTTTCTGGTTTTTGAAATCGGCACAGTTTTTCGTGAGAATTTTTTTGAAATTTTTACCGGTCGCTTTACAATGATTGCTGTGAAAAAATTAAAAAAAGATCAGTTTTCCGACTTTAGCGCCACCTAGGAAAAAAATCTAAATTCCGGGCCCAAACGTCGATCCACGTGAATATAATGGTCATTCGTGAAATCGTAAAAATTGGGGTCATGGACGAAGGCTGGCAAAAATTTTAAGATAATTTTTGGCACTTTTTTAGAAGGTTGGACAGCCCTATTCCAAACATGGAAAATAATTTTTTAATCTCAAACATTCGATCAAACCTTGTCTTTGCATACAAAGTATAAATGAAGTTACTACTCTTCTACTTTATTCTGAAGGCGCAGTTTAAAAAATTCCAGATTGCCTCGACCCACCCCCTTAACTGATTAAATTTTTGTCATTTATGTATTTTTTTGTTCAAATCTTTGAAATAAGTTTTATCATTATCCGAAAAAATGAAGGCATTATCTCGTCCAAATTCGAAAAAAAAACAAAAATTATACTCAGAAAGTACTCAGAAAATTAAGATTAAATTCGACACTTTCCCAATAATGACCGAGAAACTAAAGACTCCATAAAAGCTAAATTGTCCTCATTTGAAAGTTTGAATCAAACTGGTTTGATAATAAAAAAACCTGGTCGATCCATTTCGATCAAAGCTTCCAGAACTTTGGCACAGTCTCTTCAGAAAGAGCTGCATGGAAATTGTAGCAATAAAAGTGCTGAAATAAAATCGGAAAAAGTTCATTTTTGAGATTAAATATTCGGTGTGATACCTTTTGCTGAAAATTTTGATTTATATAGCAGTTTTTTGGTTGTAAAATTTAAGTCTTAATGAATAACAATTAGTCAAAAGTTTGAATTAACGCTGATCGAAGAACATTTCAAAATAATTTTTCAGATTTATTCATTGAAAGCGATCAACCATTACAAAATTGTAATCAGCATTTTTCATACAATGTGGTATAACAGTTGAAGTAAAAGTCAGTAAAATATCATAGTTGATTAGAAAATATTATACTTAAAATGAATATTTTGCTTTTTTATCAGTAATGTTTTTTCAATGACTTCAGCTCTCACAGAAGATGAATTAACGCAGTTATGGAAATTTAGGCGGCAACAGGTAAACCTTTCTACCATTTATGATTCTTAACTCGTACACTACCACTTGAGGTGTACTATGGTTATTTTGTAAAGCGCGGAGAGTGTAGTACGTGGTAAATTATATGTAACTAGACAAGTAATATGAATTGTGAAAAATACACTCCCGCTGTTTTTATCAAAAATTCCTTTTATCCCTAGGTAACTTTTTTTTTAGTTTACCCCACCAGTTTTTCCGTGCATTTGAGAACGGAACGAGATAATCACAAACGGATTTCGGTGCCCAACAGCCAAGGATAATAAATGACCAAAATTTTTGATTTTCCAACGGATGTCCGTGATACCGGAAATTGACCGGTAAAATTTGAAACGTCGGTTCTGAGAAAACCCCATGTTCTTCGAAGCCAATTTTCCAACACTTTGGTACAACTTTTTCTCAAAATTTTTTTGGTGAAAATTATTTTGTCATATGACACCCTTAAAGGGGTCAAATTAACACTTTTTCTGTATCTCTTAATATAGGGAACCTATGAACCTGAAAATATATCACCTGTGTAGTTTTTTCAAGAAAAAAATGTTTGGCAGTAAAATTTTGGTCATATGACACCCTAAAAGGGGTCAAATTACACTTTTTAA
>SCLH01000947.1:417238-481640 GCA_004367855.1 Oikopleura vanhoeffeni | reverse complement strand
CAGAAAGTCATTGACAGGAAAAATGTTAGTTAAAGAAAATTAAGAGTCCGACCGATTTCTTACGAACCATGACACAAAATTTCACAAATGTTGCAAAAATGTTTTTTTTCAAAATATATTTTATCTGCTCAAATGTAGCAAATATTTGTGTGACAACGTGCCCTCATTCTCGAAAAATTTAATAAATGTGTGTCTTTATTTAACAAATACAAGTTAGTCTCTGAATGGGCTTGTGTTAATTATAACTGTTCTACCTAGCATGGGCCCACAACAACTCTTCTTTTTTTGCCTCGGAATCACTTTTTCTGGTGTCCACCACCCCCTGAGGTCACCAATCGAATTATTACACTCAGACTATCTTATTTTCCGCTGCGCACCCTAGATATAAACAATGTTTTCTATCTGCTTCAAAGGTGTCCACCATTAAAAATTTGACAAAAAAAAGAAATACACAGGCTCGATTGTAAAGAAAATCTTCTCCAGCAAATAACAGACCAAAACAACGCTACGCAGTATAATCGTAATGTATTTCCAAATATGGATTCTCAAAGCAAATTAACGCCAAAAATGTCTTCCCTCCAATTTTGACTCCGTCTAAAAATAGAATTTCGAATTCTATTGAACCCTTCTCCACTTTGGCCTCCGGCCTAATTGTTCACATTAGGTTCCAATTTCGAATTTTTATCAACCTTTTGCCGAGTATGGATATATTAAACATGCCTATACGTTATATTTTCACTGCATCGCTCAATTTAAGATTAATATTTTAAACTATCAGTTGCTGTAAGTTCGCAAATCATATACAAGCACGAATAAATAAGAGATTAACTGAGTTTACTACTGTGGTTGTATCTTATAAGGAAGCTAAGATTTGTTAATATGATTTTAGTGCCAATAATATTGTGGCCCATATTGTTCATACATTCATAAAATTCATTTTGACCGGAAATAATGAATAACAATTTCATTTTGGCTGTATCGACGTCAAATTTCTGAAAACAGGTGTTTTTTTAAAAACAATAAATATTGAAGACCTTGTCTTTTTGCTCTCTCAACTTAACCAATTTTCCGAAAAATACATATTTTCTAATGAACAACACAAAAAACAGTTGTTTTGTCATGTTTTTCCAAGCGTCTGTCCTTAGTACATATTAGATAGTCCTTATATACGGAGACATCACAGTATCTCAAACTGAACGAATTTCTGCAACCAACACCCCAATTCCAAATCTACTACTTTAGGTTCTTGCATTTTTGAGTAATAATTCTGACGCAAAGACAGCTGAACGAGGGCTGACTTCTATTGAACACATGAAATCTAAAATATCGATACCGAATAACTCCGGCTTGAGTCGTTCAGTTCTTGGAAATAATATCCACGCTCAAAGACATTGCGTTCTCCATGATTCATGCTGAGAAATTTCGCCTTTTCATCGGATTTATAAATGGTTTTGTCAGTTGTCTAGTGCAACAGAATCGTTTTTGATACCTTCTACGCTCTTTTGCCATAAAAGAAACATCCCATTTATGTTTTGTCATATTTGATTTTTTTTACAATTAACAAGTTTCGTTTAGCAAATATTTAGTGTCTATTTGAAAACAATGACATGTTCGACAGATTGATTTGTAATTGCTACAAAAAAATCTCGAAATCAGCCTAATAACGAGTTTTTCGTTCAATGTGGGCGTCCCTTTGAAAAAAATAAAGAAATACTATTATCATCTGAAAGCAATGTACTTTTTCACCATATAAGAGATTCCTTGGTTCGCTTAACTATTATATGCATATTAATTATCATCTATCCCAGGGCATATTTTCAATAATACAGTTTAACCTCTTATCGTGTCCTATTTTACAAACCTCACAGACATGTACTTTCTATCTACAGAAAATATGTCGCAAAAAACAATGCCTCAGAAAATACTCAGAAAAAACACCATCTGTCCCACCCGCTGAGGTTCCATCCTTTTCTATCTCATCAGAAATGCCTCTGCGCTCGAGAAAATTCATTTTCTTTTGTTCAAAGTAAAACCTATCATACATCCGAGGCGCGCTATCTTCACATTCTCTTATAAAATTTAAAAATAAATAATGAAATACCACAAATAATTAGTTGTGATCAAAACACATAATTCTCTCGCATTTTTCATACAGTAATGGGTCAACCACTGCGCACTATCTTCACATCCGCCTCGACACATCATAAAATCCATCCATTACTCGCGGTACTCGATTTCCAAGAATACCTCAGCTTCTCTAAACACTGGACCGAGGTGGCGATTTATCTTCACCTTGTTCAATTCCATTATGTTAAATCCGTCTCATGATGGGTTCCAAAATTAAGTAAAAAATTATACAACGTCAACAAAAAGTAACAAACACTTATAATTTAAAATAACTCAAATTGGAAAAAAAAACGATATGATCAATTAAAAAAATAATAATTAACAAGAAACGTTTCAATTTTTAAATGTAATTTAGTAATTTTCGAAAAATTTGTCATAAAAATTTTTCCCTATCCGTCCATCGGTCCTACAACCATTCTAAAAAAAGGTTTTTATATATAAATAAAATGAACGAAATAGTAATTCCTCTGTCAGTTTTTTGGGGGGTTTAACTTATCCATGTCTTGGCATGCAAGCCAACTTTTAGAATTAAAAGAAAACAAACAACAGTGATCGTGATTGATATTGATTTCCTCAGTTACCCTGAGCCCTGAGTTCTCCCATAGCAGTCATCTCCAGTATGTTATCTAGGTGTTCACTAGCAACAATAAATCTATTAATAGCTAAATGACTCCGACGATATTTTGACAATGTGAGTGTGCGAGCGCGACCCAATCCGAACCTCTTTCTGCCTTCTTCAGACTGATAAATCTCACATTTTGCTTATTACAGGCAGGGACATCTAAAATCTCCTAGATTTGTGACGTACTATTTTTGTGCGCGTGGATCGCACGCACAGTTTTTAATGGTTCAAAATTAATATCTGATATTTAATCATCTAATACCTATACTCTCTCAATTTATATCACTATAGATTTTCGAAAAGAATTCCGATATGATATTTACCTCAGAACACAAAATTAAAATTACGTGTTCAAAAAGTTTTTTCTCAAAAAAGTGCGATGGCTTTATATCTCTCATATCTAATTTAAAGCTAGATCTCACGTAAGGTGACTAACAATTTTAGCCGCTTACAAACGTACTTACGCTCTAGATCCAGTTAAAAAATCTCTATAAAAAATGAAACTATTATCACAAGCCACTTTCTACAATTCCACAGTATTTATTTCTGCTGATTCCGGTGCAACAATTGGAGCGTGCTCTCAGCTTTTTCTCTTCGAGTCCAGTCGATAGGTTTTTTTTGGTCGCGAAATTGGCTCTTGAAGAGCAAATTCACAAGTTCCTCATTTTCCTTGAGCGTCAGATATTAACGGAGCACTCAATTAACCTTCATTCAGCTAGAAGAACTGTGTCATCATCCCTCCACTTGTTAGATCCTTCTTTGTACCATCTATCCCTGCAATGACAATAAACCGCCAGCCCATATTTGACTTGGTCTCGTATGCGGAAATGACGAACCGTGATTGCCTCTCCCTTCTCAATTACTCACTGAGATAAAAAAGCGTCAATGTCGTGACGCACTATATCTATGATGGGCCTTAAAGCGCGAAAATACCGAACCGCCGAAAATTAAAGGGAGTAGATTAATATTTTGACACAGTGACTGAACTCAAGTCTCTTAAATGATAAAATCCATATCGCCACACAGTTTCAAAAATCCCTTTTATACAAGTTTTTTTCACATTTTTATATCGTTTCACTATGAGAATTTGTGAGGCAGAACATAAAGACATGGGTACCCCCCTCAACAAACGCGATCGCTTATAGGGACGGCTGAGGATGTTTTTAAATCCCAACCGAAGATAGAAATAATTACTTTCCACACGACTTTCATTCGAAGCTGTCAGAGAGTTCGCCAATTCTTGTTCTAGTAATGTTCTAAAAATTTATTACGACTGAGCAGTACAAAAGATAATTTTTTCCTTACGCATTTGATGATATTTCTCTCCCAATTTATCGTAAAAAGTGCACATAGAGCAACCTCATCCCGTATCTCCAGAGTGAGACTTGTAGGGACTCAGAGTAGGGAAAATTATCGGAGGCTATCCCGGGTGATATGTTATTTCCTCTCTTCTCCTGTCTTTATGTGTAGCTAGTCTTTAATCTCGTGATTTTCTCACGTGATTGTTCTCTAAAAAAAACCTGAAAAAAGTAGCAAAGACATAACTAGGTTCTCGCGCAATTATCTAGTATGTGAAGGAAAAGTGTGAGGGTGTGTGTTTAGTCACTAGATGAGATTACAGATGTAGAAATCTCTAGTTTCTGAACAAGACTCCCAATACCTCTTAACATTTTTACCAAATCAAAAGGCCTTTGTTTAACCAGACTCAATTGTCAGTGTGAGAGTAATCGTCAGATAGATTCGCGTGAGACTCTCATGTCTTGCGATTGTATCATTGCGCTAGCTAGTAACAACAATCTTCTACGATCTTGTTCACTTATAATGAGACGGCCATTTTCCTCCCCCAGTTATAGCACATTCATGTTTTTAATTGATTTCTGATTTCCGTCGGAATGAATTAAATTTGAGATTTATAAAAATGTATTTTACGCCATTTCCTAGGACAACAATCACAGACATCAAATCTTGTCAAGCTGCTGCAAAATCTAGCTGTAAGCCTTGATTTATTTTATATTGCCCGCCGCATATCAAGCCTACAGCAGCCGAAAAACTGAGTTGTCCATTTTTTAGTCGGCTTACAATCTGATTTAAATACATTTATTTTGTATCTGAAGAATACATTTATTATGCTATCCTAAAATCCTTTAATTTTTATCCTCAAAAATAAAATTTTTTACAATTTTATTTAATGTACTGTTTTGGTACAGATATTATAGCATATTCCAGGTTGTAGCTAAGGATTAAAAAATATTTGTCACCAGGGGACAAAAATTCAGAAGCCAAGGTTGACTTATATTTATAAATTTCCATATTCACCTCTGAATTATTTGTTGACTGGAAAACTTACTTTCATTTTTCTCTAGGCTTATATTACCCAAGATAATTAAATTTTTGAAAAAATAACATTTAAAAAATTATGTCGTCTCAATATTTCTATATATTTTTTTTTTCTTTAATTCACGTGTGCGCAAGCGGTCGTTAAATGAGTGAGTCGTTTCAACTTCGATGTCGCAAACTATTTCTCATAAGCTTTGTTTTGCTGCATTTCCCTCTTCGTTGCTGCGTTAGCATTTTGCATAACAGGGACTACGAAACTTCTTTTGCGAGAGTGAGATCGCTTTTAAAAAATTTACCGCTTCCAATTTAAGCTCGTATCCTTGATCTGATGGTGTCATTACACAATAGATTGAATATTTTATCGCACGCCTTCTATGCAGTGCTGCGCATCGCAAATACCCGCAAGAGTAGCCTACCGAGCTCCCGAATGGCGTTTCTGGGTGTGAGGGCTTCGCGTTCGTTCTTCCCCCGTCTTCCCAGGTTCAGCCCATCCCGCCTTGATACTGTTGGCAGCACCAATCCAGACGGGTACTGTGATCATACTAGTGCTTGTCGGAATAGTCCCCCCCCTGCGACCAACTGCGTACTCATGTTTAACACCTCAGATCAGAGCATATAGAGGCATTGT
Source organism: Oikopleura vanhoeffeni (assembly GCA_004367855.1). NCBI lineage: Eukaryota > Metazoa > Chordata > Appendicularia > Copelata > Oikopleuridae > Oikopleura > Oikopleura vanhoeffeni. The sequence goes on along the minus strand of SCLH01000947.1, from coordinate 475,926 downwards.
CGAATGCGGGTACAAATCCAGCAACAAGTGAAATAACCCGCTGCCCCGACGGCCGCCTGGTAAAAGAAAGGGGTTGTGGGGGGGGCGTTTTTGGTGTTGTGGTGGGGTGTGTTGGTTTGGTGGGGGTGTTTGTGTCAATTATTTATGCTCTCTAAGCCTCTTCTTGTTATTCTTCTTCGTTGTCCTCTCTTCTCCTAAATGGTCTTACTGTGCGAAGTGGTTCTGCCCCCAGCCCCGCCCCTCACTCATCTACGCCCCCTCCAAAATCTGCGGGACACACTGGGCGATGTTGGACTGTCGTAGATCATGATATCCGCGCCCGCCGAATGTGCTGCCTATCGCCCAGTCACATCACGAACCACGCGCAGTGTTTATTCGGGTGGTGGGGGGTTAAACACAATTTATATTTACCTGATGAAATCCAATAGAATTCACTACACCCTGTGCTACCAGTGTTCTATCTAAAACAAAATTGGTTACCCTCCTAGGTATACTGATTTGACTATGAAGACGTCTGATTTTTGGAATAAGAATGAAATGACCTATAATAACGTCATTATTCAAAATTTCCTAAAACAAATCTACTCGATCATTTTAAAAATTAAGCGAACAAAAAGTAGTTATAATTTTATTCAGGCAAAACGAAGACGACTTTTCACTTTGTAATTCTGGTGAGGTATAAGGCATTGAAAAAAGAATCTCTTATACACACAATTGAAGATAATACATAACACACAAAAAAAAACCATATTTTAGGAAAAATCTGCTATATGAAATTAGTGAAAACTCTACAAAAAGGATATATCGATTGAATATCTTGAGTCATTTCACATAGTTAAGTAACTCGGCTGTGTCTCTCAAAGCATCAGGTATGATCACAGCGAATGATCTGACAGATCAAGAAAACAAAATACACGTGATTCCTGTGTCTTGGGCGTTGAGCGTTGTGGAAACGGGGAAATATCTTGCTGTGACGTCCTCATGGTAGAAGACCGTTTACGGAAATAATAGTAAATATTTCAATTTCAAATGACCAGCTTAAGAAAACCCTAAAATTAATCCGATCCTGTAAATTTCGGAATAAGGTTTCGTTGGTTAAATAAAGCCAGTAAAACACCAAAAAATGAAAATAAACATTTTTTTGTAATATAACTTTTCTTAATTTTCCAGGTGAAACGTTCTCAATTTTTCGGTTAATACAGCAGAATTAAAGCTGATTGTCGAAAATCTGTGCGATTAGATCAATTTTTTATGTTAGGACTTCGTGAGAATTAAGAGTTTGTGAGGTCAAAATGGGATAATATCGGTGTCTAAGGCCCTAAACAAATCAGAATTTTAGGGAGTATCTCAAGGTCGTGGTAATTCTTATCTAAACAAAATGCTTTTGTAAAATATCAAATAAGGATAAAAATGTTCATTAAAAATGTAATATTTGAGAAAAATCAAGAAAAACCATATATTCACGCTCAGCAAAACTTTATATTTAGTTACACAAGCGCTGTTAGATAAGATTACTACGGCTTTCTGAGAATATTCTTAAAAATATTATTTTTATTTTAGATTCTAGACCTATATTCTCACATTTTATTCTCATAGCAATCTTAATTCTCACGAGTTACTTAAATCATATTTGTTAATGTCGTGATCCGCCAATAAAAAGATTAAACATTTCTCATCTCAATATTGCTTGAAGACGAAACAGTTGGTAAAACATATCACAGTACTTATATCTAAACGGAAATTACTTATATTTTAAAATACGAATATGCGTGGCCTATTAAAAATTCTATTAATATTAAGTCTATTTTCAAATACACATTTTTCAATACAGATAATGTGTTTTTACAAATGAAAAGAAAGTTAAATAATGAAAAATTCGAGATTATTGTTGTTTTATTTCTCAAAAACACACTGGAAATTTTTGTTCTTCATAATATTAAACGTTGATATTTCTACAAAAAAAATAGAATTTATTTTGGCGTTTACATAGCGAGCGAGCTAATTAAAAACTCCTAACGTCTAAAAGTGCGTGTGTTCGGACAATTTCTGACGCTAATCTTTAACAGTATCCCCAGGTCAGTCAAACTCACCGGCCTTACTTTTTGTTTTTCTTATCCCAAATATCACTTTAGTCCTCATCCCAGATATTTTTCTACAAAATGTTTTCAAATATTCGTTCGAAAAAAAAAAATGGCCCTTAGAATTAATTAAAAAGTGCCGCAAAAATCTAAATCCTATATCATTTCCAGCAGAGCAAATCCAGGACCCTTTGTAATTAAAAAAACATGCATTTATAAATCAATAAGGGCAGTTAATTTGAACATAATAAAATCCTATACCTGCTGTTGAAGAATAGGCTACTGGCAAAAGTAAGGTTGTTTGATAGATCAGTAGATAGGACCGAAATCTAATCCTCGTTGGATACCCGCCCAAAAGTATTTTAACAAACAAGTCAATAACATGATTAAAAAAGTTCTATATCGAAATCCCCTACTTGCCGCCTTTTACGACCAGATTAGGCGTAAGTGACCAGATGAATAATAGCGGGGATTCTTGAAATTAAGTCACATTCAGAGTATTTCTCTGATTTGGCACACTGGCTCCACTTAAGTCACTCCTACTGCGGGAACACAAGGCGCTGATAGGGAGGTATTTGTACAGATCATTTGAAAAGAACCTTCATTATGATTTGTCTTTGAAAAATTCATATATTTTTTGTAAGTGAGAAAAGTCAAATGTTTTAAAAAAAAAATATCTTTTGCAAAAAAGGTTGATTATCTTTTCTTGGGAATAGCAATCCATTAAATTTTATGTTGATGAAAAAAAAAACATGCGTTATTAACATTTTTTATAAATAAAAATATAATCTTAAAAAATGGGCTTATAAATAATTAAGTTGTAGTATCTTTAAGAAATAATAAAAAATCTATACCGGTTGCTTGAAACGTCAATTAGATTCGCTACTGGAAAGGAGATTGGTTTGGAAGATTCAAGATGCGACAGAGGCCGAAATTCTGCGTTCCGTTGTTACCTCCGGCCCAAAGTATAGTACCGCACGCCCATTTGAGGATAACTGTTATTCTATCCTAAAAACTCCAGAATTTGCGAACCGAATTGCTTCCTCTCGCCTTAAGCTCCTCGCATTCTCAATCTAAACATTAAGTTATGGCTCCATTGTATAAGTTCTATTACCCCGTGATTTCGCTCGAAATGCAATCTCAGATTGGAACTGAGGATAATCTTTTACCTACTCGGAGTCTTACTTTCTTTATTCAGATGCCAACTGTCCGACTTTATTACGGTAATCCAACTCTCGGCTCCACTCTATCCTATATCGACTTTTGGCTCGGATCAGAATCGAAACATAAATAACGGAGAGAAGAATCTCTAGCAAAAAGAGAAATAACTGCTTCTATAGCCTAAGGTAGGAACAGCAAAACAATCGGAGCCAACTCCGATGTACTTTTTTTTCGGAGCACTTTTAAGGTTTTGGGCCTGAATTGATCAAAAAAATTTGCCAACACAATATGCACCGTTTTTCATACGGCATTGTTCTCAACATGAAAGGGAAAAAAATAATTTTTGAATTTTTTTCCTGTTCCCCGACAATAAAGAAAAAAAATTTGAGCGCCTAGAGAATATGTGATTTCATTCACAAAAAAAAAACTTTCGGTTATCCTAAAATACCAAGCACTCTCTATAAAAGATCTAATACAAGTCTTATAGTAGAATTGTCTTGCCCTCTATCCGAAAAATGAATAGTATTTTCTATGTGATAACTACCAAATTGTACTGTTGTGGCACTGTGTCAATGGAATTCAATACTTATTACCTAATTTCCAAAATTGAATGCAAACTCGTCTTCAATCCCATGTAACTTTAAGGCTGTTCACTAGCGAAGGAAGTACTCATAAGAAAATACAACTGTTTTAAGCTAGTTTCACTTAGGTAACTTTATGTTTTAGCGGTGATCCCCCCTCCGTCGTGTGGATGCAAAAACGCGTAGATAGGTATCGAAGAACGTTTTTGCATCTGATAGCCCAAAAACTTAACCAATGAAAAAAAACAATTCGTTTTCAGGATTTCCGGTTTACCGGTGTAGTCAGCGTGAAAACACCTGAATTGGCGGTCTTTAAGAGACTATACATATATTCTAAAACTTATACATATATACCTTATTGGGTGACTTTTTCAAAAGGGAAAACTTTGGCATTGTTATTTTGACACCTGACACCACCTCAGTGGTGAATAGAGCACAATTACCGTGTTCTTCAGTGCACTACCGTAAGAACCTGAAAAATCGAATTTTTTTGCATTGGTTATAATGTTTGGGCTGGCTATCGGATGCAAAAACACCGTTTCTTCGTACTACTACGGTTGTTCATCAGAGGGGGGCACCTAAAAATAACAGTTACGCTTAATGATACAAATTAATAAATCTAGACTCAAACATTATCTTCTTATTTGTTAAAATACATCCTCATCATGTGTGTGCTATGTCTATTGCGGAGGTGGATAGTACATATGTCATTAGAAAAGTGCGAATAAGGTTGATTTTTTTTTTGTGTTAATTTGCATTATTGATAACGATAACATTTTATGAAAATCGTTCTACAAAATTTTGGGACTGAAAAGCTGCCTTAAACTAATTTTCAAATGCTTTGAATTTTCTTCGAAATGTTTACGAATTATAAAATAAAGTTTGAACTCAAATCGTTCCTTAAATAGATAAAAAAATGATTTAATGAGCTGATACACATTTATTATGGTTCAGCTAACGATAATAAGCCAACAAAAAAAATAAACCAACTCATTATGTTTCGTTAATCATTAAATATTGTACGCCAGTCTGCCGCAGTCGCTGCTCCTTAACGGATATTTTCTTCGCGCCGATGTGACCACGGATCGCGTGTTCTAGTGTACCCATTTGGGTACGCGTAAGCACGCCCGTGCTTCGCGTACTCAAAATTGGTCTGCAGTATTTTTTTTTATTCAGGAGCCAATTGGGACGCTGAACAGCCACACCCGATCCAAAGTGATTCTTCCCCAAAAAAATTTGGTCTGTGTTTTATTAAACATCATGCGCTGACAAGGGAGGGTTAAAATGTTGAAACAAAAGTGATTGCATGCCTCGTCCAAACAAGAAACGCTTGCTTTAAAATTGATTCGGGAATTCTGTTTCAAACATGTATCTCCTCCCTGGGTGTCATGCACCACATATTCTGAAAGCTTAAATGAATTGCAAGACTGGAAAGTCACTGAAATCAGCGAGTGGAACAGGTATTTGTGTCAACTTTCTTGAATTTGGCTACAAAATCATCAAAAACAGTATAGTTTACCCTATTTAGTGTTCTTCAATCAGAATGTAATTCTCCTCCCTGGATTTTAGAAGTAACCTATTTCGAAGACTTACAAAAAGTATGACAGCTCTAAAGAGTCATGTCGCAGGACAAAAGGAGAGTCTTTCGCCGCCAAACTTCTTTCTCTGTTTTCTTTAATTTTGTTGCGATTATCAAAAAATTCACAAAATTTCCAACTTATTTTATAAAAGATATTATAAAAAGCCATATAAAAATTGTGAAACCGTAATTGTTGAAGCATACAAGAACAAGAGAAAAAACAATCATGGAAGAAATTTAAAGATCTCCCAAGAACCCGTCTAAAACTAACGGCAACATCCGAGAAAGGAGAAGTGAATTTTACAAATTCACACGATCTCTCTATTCGTGCAAAAACTTCGGGAAATGGTGTGGATCGTCTTAGGATCTCCTGAGCATCATATTACGGTATGTTATTCGACCAAAATAAACATCCAAGACCAACACCTGCGAAAGTATTTGTAACTTTTTTAATTCTCGAGGCATATAATTTTTGTTGTTAGAAATTGACCCATTTTTCAAAAGTTTCCCTTAAATTTTCATAGAAACTGTGAACTTGACCTTTATGTATTTTTTATTTCAAAAACTCATTATCGGTTTAAATTACAATGCTTGAAAATGATCAAACGTAAACGTCGCATACCCCACACAATGAATAAAACATAACAAGTGCTTTCCAGGACCATATCTTAATTAATATATTATTCCATGCCTCACTTGTATTGAGCTTCCATTTTGGAAAATCTCAATGATAACAATTGAATATGATAAGATTTTGAGCTGGTCCCAATTGGGCAAGAGCGCGTCATTACTATTTCGAGTTCAATTTCTTCTTTGAAAATTACCGATTTCCCCGCAATACCGGATTGTTAAAGTTTTCGGACAAAGGTTGCGGTGAAATTAAAAAAAAATTTTTATTTCCAATCTAATCTTTTTTCATCTCCTACAAATATCTTACATAAACGTGGTTGAGCTGTCGGAGAAAAAAGTTTGGTGCGGGTTCGCTACCTGACTAGTAGCCGTTGAAGGGTGCGCGAGGTAGGGGTGGTGTTGTTTAAGTGAGCGCCGAGATGAATGTTAGACGTAGACACGATGTTGATAAGCCAATAATGTTTGTCGACCAGACTGTACAGTGGTGTTGAACCAAGATCTAACCGTCAAAGAGCACTAAGAGTTACTTGTGGTGTTTTAGGTAGGCGCCACCAGAGTTTCCCTGCCATATTTGAGAACGGAACGAATAATTCACAACGGATTTTTGCACCAACAGCCAAGGATAATAAATGACCAAAATTTTGTATTTTCCAACGGATGTCCGGTGATACCGAAATTGACCGGTAAAAATTTGAAACGTCGGTTCTGAGAAAACCCATCGTTCTTGAAGCCAATTTTTCAACACTGTGTACAACTTTTTCTCAGAATTTTTTGTCATTATGACACCCTTAAATGGCGTAAATTAACTTGTTTTCGTATCTGCTTAAATATTAGTAGACTATGAATCCTAAATAATATACTTATCTGGGTTGTTTTTCAAGAAAAAATGTTTTGCAGTAAAATTTTTGCCATATGACACCCTAAAAAGGGTCAAATAACACTTTTTTGTATCTCTTAAAAATTGGCTTCGAAGAACGTGGGGTTTTCTTAGAACGGACGTTTCAAATTTTTACCGGTATCACCGGACATCCGTTGGAAAATCAAAAAAATTTAGTCATTTATTTATCCCTTGGCTGTTGGATGCAAAAATCCGTTTGTGAATATCTCGTTCTGTTCTCAAATGGCAGGGTAAAATCTGGTGGCCCTACCTAAAAAAAAGTTACCTAACTATTTTGAATCAGCTAATACTTTGGCTCATAGCATTTTATCAAAAATAAGCAATTTTTTTTGATACGTTTTTTTTATTTCCAAGTGTTTACCTCGTGTACTCAGACAGTGCCGATTGGCACTGAGTGGTATTTAGCACGCCCGTTCTTATAATAAACTTAACACGATTTGTATGTACTTTATATAATTTATATATTTATAATGTAATTCTCTATGTTGCGGTCGAAGGATTATTTTCTTGATTCTCTGGTTCATGAATAAGAGCGACTTTGTTATGTCAAAATCGTAAAACTCGAAGAAAGTAAATGAGTTTTTCAACTTTAAAAACATTTTTTCCTACAATTTTAAAGACTTTTCTTAATGGAGAATTATTATTTTATTTTTCTATGAAAGCGATGAAATATTTGATGGTCCAATCAAAAAACATTTTCAGAATATAGTTTTGGGGTAAAACGATGTTTCAGAGAAAAATCTCATATTCTAAGTTGAAAAATATGAATTTATTAATTGAATGAGGAATCAGTAGTAATTTAATCGTACCTAAAATTGTTTGGGCCTTAAAATAAGCCAGATAATAACTTCGTGTCATGTAGATGGAATCAAATTTGACTTTTGAAAGTTAATTAAGTGCCGATTTGCACTTGTCTGAGCACTGGGTTGTTCAAAAATGATAAGTTCAAAGGTTAGTTGGTCGAAATATTTTTCATAGTGAAATATTTACGAGGCTTGAAGCGATTCTGTATAAAGTTGAGCGCCGTCTGGCCAGGCATTTTTTGTAAATTTTAGCTGGTCAAAGTGCGACTGGCCGACTTTTGCCAGTATCTTCAGCTATATCGTCTACGCGACTGTAGCCCAGTCGCCCTAATTTTGAGCACTAAATGACGAGTCGCTGCCGGTTTATTTTCGCTATATTAACCCATGAAGATATTTGATAAACATAGAGCCAAAACCTTTGATTGGCCGTTATAGGACTTTTGCCCAAGGCCCGTTTTTCTTGCTGTTAATAACAGTTTCACAACTTACGACAAAATCATATTTATATTAAAAGATATAAATAACAGTCAGAAAAAGTTGGTTTTTACTTTTTTTCCCGGATTTTAAAGGTGAGAAAATTTTGAATTTTTGTTGGGAATTATGGGAACGAATTTGCGAAAATATGAAAGAATATGGAATTGCATTTTTTTGCTGAATCACGTTTTACAGAAAAACAACGATACTTTAATTTTACAGAGTAGTGGCAGAATTTTTAAGACCAAATTGTACGGTTTTTGACTATCCATGTCGGATGCAAAATTTAAACATAATACGAATCAACGGGTCTTCATTGATAACACTTCTAGGTCATGTCTAGTAAATGAGTCTAGTGAGTTTACTTCAGTAAATATGTTAAACCTAATTAACGTCATAATTTGAACTTGTATTTCACCGAACCCAATCAAACATTTTTCAAGTCTCGAATTTTGGAAGTTTAGTCCTGAAAATGACGTCACTTTGGGTTCAATAAAAAGGCACCAGTCCGACTTCCACCAACACTTTCGTGCCTGTGAAGTTCACAGTGTGAACAGATTTTTAAATATTTTTTGCAAATTAAATTGTGCGAAAAATAATTTAAAATGGCTTGGATTTTCGGTTACTCTCCCTTTTCGTTGATTGTGGTTTCCGTCTATAAGGACAGCGGAGGTTTTGCGATTTTTCTATTCTTTTTAAAGCAAAAAGATTTTTAAGGCACTCGTTATCGATATTGTTATAAAAGAGGGACGGACCAAAATAAAAAAGCGTAGGTTTTGGCCATATCTATTACGGTACTTGCTCGGGTTTTTATGCCACTTTTTCAGCAAATTTTTTTATATAATTCGGCTTTTGAAAACGACTCATCCGATTAAGTTGTTTTCTGAGATTACTGAAATTTTTAATTATCAGTTTTTGTTGAAAAAATTGGAAACGATGGTCTCTTAGAACTCAATCGGATGAGTCGTTGTCAAAAGCCGAATTAAATAAAAGTGTTGGCTGAAAAAGTGGCATAAAAGCCCCCAACAAGTACCGCAATAGATATGTTTGCCTTTTAAGACGCACACCACAGTAATAAAAAGAATCAACCTTCAAGTTCAAAAAAATATAAGAAAATTTATCTTTTTTCTCAAAATCGCCTACTTGTTCTTAGATAAAACAAAAGCAATCGAAATTTGATCTCAAGAATAATGTATTTTTGTCAAATCCAGATCATTCATGTTATTCATTTGAAGTGAAAAATACGAAATTGGACGGTCAGGATTACACGGGAAAAATAATTATTTAGGCAACGTTTAAAAAGGTAAATAAAGCTTTATACAGATTGTTTTTTTTTTGATTATACAGATTTGTTAACGATATAAGAAATTCATTACGAGCGAAAATACGTTTATTTATTTTGATGAGTCAAATGGTGTGACTCACATCACAAAATAATTGGAAAAGTGGTCTTTGGACCGAACCATGTATTATGAAGTTTTTCATAGATTCATTTGAAAATGTTTATAAAAATCGACAACTTATCACACGTATATAAATCATCATTAACTTATCATTAAATTATATTTTAAAATTGCTTCATATTTTTTGTTATTTTTGATAATTACCAAAAAATTGATATTCTTTTTTTAGAATCAGGATCACGTAACAAGTTTTTTACGAGTTCATTGAGACTTAATCCATTTTAATTGGTATTATTCGAATATTTTGGAGTCAAAAAATTAAAATTACGTAATTATTTATATTCCGTCGATTCTAGTATTTACCGACCGAATCACACGATTCTTTAACCCTTGTGAGCACAGAGCCACAATTGTGGCTCAAGCATACCTTAAATCATCCATAAAAGGCAAAAACTGGAGCGTAGAATCTTTCTTTCGCAAACACCCATTTTAAAGAATTTCGATTCGGGCTCCAAAAAAATTTATTGAATTTTCTTTCGAATGTTTTGGTTCAACAGTTATATCGGGAGTTAGATTTATTAGGATCTTTTTCAGGCGCTTGTTTCACTATTCCAGAAATTTATTTACGGGAACTAGAAATAAAATGCATTGGTACACAATGAGAGATTTACCCATTATATTTAGGAAAGATGGTTTTGGCATTGCGATAACAGCTAAAATACAAATTTATTGGTTCATTAAGGAGCCAGTTATTTTTTTTTCGAATAAGTAAAATTGTCTAAATTTTCAAACTTCAAGTATCCCTGAGAAAATTATACATTTATAAAAGTGATAATTTAAGCAAATCAAAACGTTTAGTCACAGTTGTACTGTCATTTACCAATATTACTTGAAATATAATTAGAAACAGAGTTAATAATCTGGCTTTTTATAGGAAAAAAACATTTTTATCAAAAATCTGATTTATCCATCAAATTTTTTTACTATTTATAAATACTTTTGATTTATGAGATATAAATCAGAAGCGGACGTAATAACTTTTTTGACGTAGCCAGAACTTGTGCATCGTTTTCCCGACAAAATTGCAACGTGGGAAGACACTGTGACCGTTTGTAATATCGCTGTATTGGTATAACTGCTGCTTTTCTCACTAGATGTTTTCTAGAACAAGAAAATTCAAACTTTCATATGAAGTATAATAATGTCGGATGTCCCAAATATTCCTTTCAACTTCCTTCATGCAGAAAAAAATGAAAATTCCAACTGCTCAACGCTTTCTGTAAACAACGGTCAATAGGAGAGCACATAATTGTTGTCTCTGGTGCTCTTCGCAGGAACTTTTTTTGATGATTGCTCACAAGGGATTAACATGAATGACTAACACGTTTTTCTTAACAAAATAGGCATGAAATTAAATTACGTAAAATTTTTTCGTCGATTCAATTGGACTGATACGAATCCCCAATTATTGACAACACAGATTTTCTGTCACTCTTCGGAAATGTAAAATTATATCTTATTAATAATTTTAATTCAATATGTGAAATGTAGCCTTACTAATTGTGATTTTCGATAAATTATAAATACATTTTCAAATCTGTGATTTTTTTGTAAGTGTAGATCAATTTTCTGGGTTAAGAATACACCGCCATTATATCTTTCAGCAAATTCTTTTGCTCAAATTGCTTGGAATTTTCACGTAAATTATTATTGAATACGCCATATTTTGAATCTGTACCGCGATAAATTCTGATTGATAATTTTGTTAAAGTGTTTCAAAATTCGTGAGGGCAAAAATTTTCGAGAATATTTTTTATAAATTGTGCATATTCTGCTGTCTCATCTTCTACCGATTAGTGCCATTTTGCATGTTTTCTGCAATTAAAAGTCCAATTGTTAGCTATTGAGCCACCTCACGCTATTTTACTGATGAAATGTCAGCACTAAGGATTTTTAAATGTAGATCGCCTACGATAGTATTGTCGACTCATTCGGATTAAGTGACAGTCATGGGTTCATGTACACGAGCGGTTTCAATACTTCTCGGCACCAATCAAGAAAGACAAAAATGACGATAAGTTTCTACAGTAGCAAAATAAGCAGTGTTTTTGTATTCACTAAAGCAGCCAAGTTCTGGGGCATAAATTGAAAATTTGAATTATAGGAAAATATCATGGTAACAACCTACTACTAAATTGCGGTACAATGTAGCTTAGGCACCAAAGTCAGGTGACTGCGCTTGTTCCAAATCACTCTCAATTATGATGAAGAAAACTTTGGACGGCCATCGGCTTATGGACCAATCAGCATGTCGAACGTTGACCTGAAATCTACACATTTATCTCCAAGTGTGCTCAAGATTTGTGGGAAGCCTTCGCCTCCCCCAAACTACAATTGTGGCATTAAAACTCTTCGAAAAATTTCATTTAATTAAGCGTCTAATTTTGAAAAAACTGTTCAGAATGGTTATAGGATAGACCAGTCACAGCCTAAACGATACCATCCTACTTTCGTATACATACAGTACCAATTGCAATATAATAATTACATCCATAATAATTTGCAATATGAAATTGCCAACATATAATTTCGAAATAGTAGGTCTCGAATATTGCCCCAATTAATGAGACCTGCTATTTCATGTCACTACTTGATCGTAGGTCACCTTATATTGCTCAATAAATTATTGCCAATAATTCTGGTGCAGTTCTGTGATGAAAAAATATTTTTTTCCGTCAAAAAATCACAGATCTAAGAAATTTTCTAGTTAAAATCCTTATAATCATAAATTAATTAATAACTATAATCGGAAACAGAAGGTAAAAACTATAATTTACCGGTTTAAAAATTAGAGAATTGTTTCCTTCGTCAAATTTTTTGTCCCAATCTCGTATTTATTTTTTTAGGGCGGTCCCTAGGGTCGTTTATTCTGAACCATTTAGCTTAAGGATGTGGGCGACGATATCTCAGCTTCCCGTTATAATACTTTGATACACCTATGTTGTAGTGAATTTTCTGCCAAGTTTTTAACTTGTAAGATTTTTTTTTGGTTTGAGATTTTTCAAAGGAAAGTCGGTTTTTCGGGGTTGAAATTAAAGGTTAAATTAAGGGTGACGATAATTAAGATTTCTCAGATAACTCTTTTTGATTGCCCTATTTTGTAGAGAATTTGTCACTGAGTTTTTAACTACCAGGATTTTTTCTGAATTTTGAATTTTTTTCAAAAAAAGTAGGTTTTAGAAAATTTATAGTTCAGAATTTCACTTAAAATTCACCAGTCGTTCCTGCGTTTTGTGAAAAAAAATCAGGAAAAACTCTTCCGCTCGGACCTTAATCCAGGCTTTGCGGTGAATTTGATGCACAAATTGAAAATTTATATATATTTTTCAAGGAGGAGAATAAGGCTTTTGGCGTGTGGTCCCAAATACGCTGGTTTTGACCACTTAGGGCAAATTTTTTGAAAAGCTCTCCGCTCCGAGATGCGCATTTATATTTGGGAGTTTGAATTCGCAGAATAACAGAAAAAGTGTGAGGAATGAATGAGGAGTAGGCTTTTAGTGCTTTTAGGGACGCCTACTAAAACCATTTTCTGAGCGTAGGTATCAGATTCTCTGAATAGTACTGGCACCTTCCTTAAGAGTTGTACTACGTATTTGGAAAAAATTAATTATTCTGACGCGCAGGTTTCTCCAAAAACTTCACTTGAAAACTGTGTAAAAAAGAGCCCAATTATCGTCGCCCACATCCTTAAAGGTATTTTTTTTAAAGGAACCACCTCTATTCAAGACGATTACAGGAAAACCATTTTTTTTTCTTTTTTTTTGGACTACCGGATATCTATTATATAGGCATTTTCAGTATAAAATGTGAGGAAAAAAAATCAAAACTCGTTTTTTCTTCCTTGAATTCATCAAAAATATTGCTCAAGCAGTAAATGTGTATACAATCGTAATATAAGAATGAACTAACATAAAAATTTAACTTTCCGGTTGATTTGAAGAAAAAAAATTGGGCTCACCGAGATTCTAACCTACCAAAAAATTATATTCTGGTTTATATCCGGTTAACCGAATATTCAATCAACTTAATAAAATTTCTCCATTGAGCTTTTTTAATTGGCAGTTGAATGCAAAAAACCGTTTCTCGATATCGTCTATGATTTTCCCGTAATCGTCAAGGATAGGGGTGGTTCCTTTAAAAAAAACTACCTTAGGTAGGCCAAACAAAACTTTTTTTGGTTGCGGTAGCTGGTTTTTTGGTATGTTCTAGGAAATCATAAATACAAATGATCTATCCAAACTTTTCAAATTTCATCAGGAAAATGTTCGAAACGTTGAAACGTTTTTGAAATTGTCTATCAATAAGCTTGAACTTTTCAAAATAATTCCAGGGTTAATGGTAGACCAATTCAAAAATTGTTCTTGAAAAGAGCATTTTAATTCATGATTTCTTAGAAGGAAAAATCAGCTACCTTATGCAAAAAACGTTTTTGTCGGGCCTACCTCAATTTAAGCTCCATGTGATTATTATAATTTCGTAGAACTGAAAGTGATAAATCTAATAATTTACCCGCTTTTAAATGTTCAATACTTTCGCTGACAAAGGCGTTTGGTTAATAAATAATAAAAATCACCTATGCATGCCATTTATTAATATAACAAAGGTTAAACAAATCCTTTTATCTACAATAGACTGAGAAAGTCTGAAAAGTGTATAGAAACTTGCTTCAGCTCAAGTTCATCTTCTCTGACAGAAAATTGAGCCCCAAATTAATTTTGAGTCATTCCAAATTACTCATTTTCTACTACCGTGAAAAATCAACAATGGGCCATTGTCAATGGCTCAAAAGTGGTTTGAAGCTGAAAGTAAATTGTAAGATTATTTTAAATCCTACAAAGTCACAGCTTGCTTTTTTTTGGTTGAAACTGAGGGTTGTGTTAATCTGAATAAGCGTTCTCCTAATAGGTGAAGATGCGTGTTTTAGAACAAACAAGGTGTAATTCCTTAGGATTACTACTGAAATATGAATTATCAGTTTCCTAAACCACCTAAAAATAATTCACGAACTAATCTTATGGAAGCACCATTTTTTCAAAATTCTGAAATTTGTGCCAAATTTCAATCGAGATTATAGTTGCTCTTTTTGGTTCAAAAAAAGCGGATAAAATGGGCAAACACCTACGCGTTTTTGTTATAATCCGAAAACTCTGTCGAAGCGAACAAAATGGGAATTTTCCGATTATTTCGAAAATTTTCGACCTTTATCTTTCTATATCTTTAGAAAAATGCCTTAACAAATCGAAAAAAATGCCGCTAAAGAGCTTTAAAGTAACTCTATGAGTAACTACTAAAGTAAATCTATCATTTCGATTACTAAAATGGTATTACAGTTATTCAAACTACAAATGTTTGTATATCTAGAACAATGTCTCGAAGTAAATTTTGAAACCCATAATAGTTTGAAGCGATTTTTCGCGGATTTTTCACAAAACATAAGTTTATTTCTAATTAATTATAAAATGTAACATTCTTGAAGCACATCAGTTTTGAATAACTGTAATACCATTTTAGTAATCGAAATCATAGATTTACTTTAGTAGTTACTCATAGAGTTACTTTAAAGCTCTTTAGCGGCATTTTTTTCGATTTTTAAAGGCATTTTTAGTAAAACTCGGTCTAAGCGGAGAAAATGCCCTCAGTTGACAGTAAATAAATCACTCAAGATATTTCTTCTCTCTTTATTGTCAATATTGATTATAGCGGCCACAAGGACATTTTGGACGCGATTGATTCTCGGCCGGAAAACTAAAGTCGAGGAAGGGAAACATCATTGCGACCAAAATGTCCTTGTGGTCGATATGTAATAAAAATATTACCTCTTCCCTGACGTCAGTATTTTGACTGAGAATCAACCGTGTGCAAATGTCCTTATGGTCGCTTTAATTGATATAGGCAATATAATAAATAGGTACAAGAAGTAAAAGAGTTGACATTTTGAGAAGTGATTTCTATCAAATTACAGTGTGTCACATTTTTTAGACGTATTCCAAAATTTAAACGTTTTGGTTGGCGGATTTTTTAAAAAGGGAAGCTTGGCAGGAAATTTTGGCTGGATTGGGCCTTGGAAATATGACTTCGTGGCTATGTGCTGATTGGTGGTCTTCAACGGAGAATCTAGAAATTTAATTATTTAATGCATAACTTTTATATTTTTTATTGTTAACAAAAACTCCTGTAAAGATTATTATTACTGTGTGAACCGCTTTGCCGAACGGAAAACTTAGAGACGGATTTGATAGATATCTGGTGAATATGTCCAAAAACATAATATATTACCCAGTTGTCTAGCTTTAGAATCCTGACAAGTTAATTAAGTCCTGATGAAGCCTCTCTTCATATTTACAACAGCAACATTAAATTTTCTGCTGAGCTGATTCTAAGGGAGGACAATTACTATTATTACAATAGTAAATGCATCGGGACTTTTCTTTCTGAACCATACAAAGTCATAATTAATAAATCCAAATTTAAGGGGGTGGGTGTCGCTTTTTGGTACCTTTCAATCACGCCTCAGATCAAATATAGGGCAGTTGTAAAAAATCTGAGGATACTTGTTTGTAGATCTNGATTTTTTTGAAATCCTGAAAATAATCAATAATTTCATTAAAAAATATAAATAGTTTTATTTATAGGTACTATCCGTGTACTTTCACACGAAGATGCTTGCCCTAATTTCCTATGTTTTCAGCGTAGAGACGCTTTGCGGCAAAAAACTTTCCTACTTCCAATAAGTAGTGACGCTTTATTAAGCACAAAACTATCCTACTTCCAATAAGTAGAGACGCTTTAGAAGCGGAAATATCTGTTATACATCGAAAAGAAACAAAAATTTTACTTTTTTTCTAAAATTTACGGAACATTTTGTTTTTCTTGGTAAAATACATTTTTAATTTATCAAATTTGAACAAAGCTGATTTCGAAATGTTCTCAAAAAAAACTGAACTCACATTTTTCGATGAAACTACAATGTAAACTAAACTTAAATTTCAACTAGAAATCTGAAAAAAGTCATTAAATTTATTTAATATAAAAACGATGACTCGTCAGTATTATGGTTATGTTTTTATTCAACTAAATTTTATTTAGGTCAGTATCGCCAAGTTATTTTTGCTCCACGCATAATGTTCATAGTTTCAACCAAAAGTTTTTAACAGTGTTTTTATTCTTTGGTAGCCATAATCACCATCATTATGATAAGATATAATGCACGTTCTGACTATCATCCTGTAATAAATATTTATAAAAAAATGATGTGGATTTGATGGTATAATTATGTTTGTATAAATATTTATAACAGTCTGATAGTCAGGGCGTGCATCATGACTCGATTAACCCTTGTGATCACAGAGCCGATATCCTTTACCCAACCAAATTGCCTATTAATTTGATTAAATTTACTGGATTTTGGCGCCAAAGTTTATGAACGCGCCAAGCGTTTTTTACGTTCAAATTAAATAAAATTAATATTCTAAAGATCATAAAATGGAGGGAGTCTTTTTCCGATATTTGAGCTTGAAGGTTTTTTGACTGATATTTTTAATATCATAATTTAATTTGACAACTTTAAAACCACATATAAATTAGGCTTTAAAGTTGTCAAATTAAATTCTAAAGTTTCAAGATACTGAAGCGATGTTTTAAAATTACATTTTTATCATTTGGGGTCTTTTAAAGCGCTCAAAATTTTGACTTGCAAAAATAGTAATCAGAAAGTCTTGAATTGTCAAAAGTTCGTGATTTTAATTTAAGATTATGGCATAATCATTATGCAACAATAGTCTGAAATGACCTTTCAAAGAGCTTATGTTAGTTTTCTGTAAGCACCGCTGAAAGTTGAGTCACTTGAGAGGCACTGGTGTCTCCGCGGAACTTTTTTTTCTTTGCCAACAAGGGTTAAAAAAATATTATTTTTATTGACCAAGAAAGTTCAAATGTCTGCATGGGTAATATTCCGAGCGAGTTGTTAACAAAGTTAAATGTGGGCTAACAAAGCTCCTGAACCCAGCAATGTCTAGTTTTCGAGATCGAACTGTTTTATTCGCAACAAAATGCAATAAGTCGGTTTAAAACAGTATCCTTTCTCTTTTGAATGAAAAGAAAAACAAGGGATCTATTTTGATTAGTATTTTGAAATTATATTTTTTGTATTAACTCGTAGACTCGATTTATGGCGACGCGTCGCCGCGTCGCCATACACCATTAATCGCATTTTACGACGCTTAATCATTAATGACAAGATCAGTTATAAAGTATCGATAAACTTTGAAACAAAATGACGTTTGTGCGTTTTTTTTGAAAATTTTTACTGTATTACAGTACTTATTTTTGCAAAAATTTTTAAATCACAAAAATTAAACCTTTCATCGTGATCAGAAAAAAAATTCTAAGACATTTTTCCATTACACCATAGCCCGAAATGATCACGTGACCGTATATTCAAGAATAAGGTCGGCAAAAATAGTACTGTTTTTTTTTCAAAAATTACTTAAATCACTTTTTGAAAAAAGTGAAAAGGTTCTTTAGAAGTTTTTAAGACTTTTTTTCCATTACCAAAAGTCCAAAAACAATCACGTGACCTTCAGTTAGGAAAGAAGGTTTTGGTTAAAGTAAACAAATAGTGATCAAATTACGCGAAAAATTTTGGGCCAATAAACACCTAATTTAAGATTTTGAACATAAAATATTTTCCAAACACGTCACGTGATCTATTTTTCGAGAAATAAGGATTATATATGACATATTTCAAACCTTATTTTTGAATTATTTCGTCACCTGATTTTATTCGGACTCTGGTGTACTAGGAAAAAAGTCTAAAAACGCCTAAAGTTCATCCCAAAGTTATTTTTATGTAATTTGAGAACTTTTCAAAATACCGTATATCACTACTATGTTTTTTTCAAAAAGTACTCAAATTATCTTGAAGACCCCTTGAAAGAATCGTTAAAACTTTTTAAGACTTCTATTCCATTACAAGATAACCCGAAAATTATCACGTGACCGTATATTCAAGTAATAAGGTTGGCCAAAATGAAGTTTTGGGCATAAAGGTAAATTGTTTTAATTGTCACGCTAGCTTATTTGAAAAATAATGAGTCTCTGTATAAACATACAATTTATTTATTTATCAAATAACTACAGTACGCATAAAGTAAAGGAATAGCACGCCTACCACGTTTTTCAATTTTTGTTATCAATTATTTCTTCTTGGTAAAAGTGCCAGCAAAGCCGAATGAAGTAACAAAAATGGCTTCATCACAAAAAAACAAGCCAAGCAATCCAATAACGGTGGATGGGCAACATCTTTTTTGACAGTAACAGCACGAAATAGTGATCTACCACGGTTTTCTTTGTAACCGTGTGATTCATGATAACAATTTCCACTAGTTGTTTTGCATAAATAATTTACCGATCGAGTTTTTTTAATTTCAAGATTTCTGTTTGTATTATTGTGAAAATTGGCCTCCGGTTAAAATAGAGCATTTCTAGAAGTCAAACTTCCGGGATACTGATTACATAAAATCAGTGAAAGGTTCATGCGTAGGCGTGTTCTCTTTCTCATCACGAGAAATAAGATTCCAAAATAATTTAAGAGTCATTTTACTAGATAATTTGTAGAAAAACATATAATTATTTTTGGACAGAGCGATAGAAAATCATTGAAGTTTATATTGAGGTAATGCAAATATAAATTAAGGTTTAATTTCATCTTATTATTGCACTTTTGGGGTGGAACTGGAGGTAATTTTCGCCAAACTTTTTGTTTTCTTATCCTCATTAAGGAGTACTGGTCGCATTTTAAGGTCAAAAACAGGGTTTTAGCGTCGCCTCAATGAAATACTAGAAAAGCACGAACATATAATTTCAGTTTGGGATAATTGACATTAATCTTGTTTAACACAAAACAAATCGGAGCCTCTGATTGGCCGACCAATCAGGAACGACCTTTCAAAAGTGGCAATATTTTCATTTCAAAAGCCTACTCCTCCTGAGTTTTGGAATAGAGAATACTTTTATAGCTTTTATTGACCCAAAGAACGTGGGCAGCCCGAGGTCCCGTTTTATTTATAAAAATTTCATCCGGCGCTTAAATGAGCAAAAAACTGTTTTTTGGCCTTATTTTGAGTGCCTCGGGGAAAATACTATCCTCCCTGGATTTTGACGGCGAGAACCTTAAACTGATATGAATACGATCCTTAAGATACGGCAGAGCCCGAGTCCGACAATTTTGCATTTTTGATATCTCGTTTTTTGAAACAGCAATATTCAAATTCTCAGAAATTTCAAAAATTTGAAAAAAATCCAACTGAATATGGTTCAAATCGCGTATAAAATCTTTTTTTACGACAAACGAAATATTAAAAAGACATCTGATAACTTATTTTTGACCTATTTTTAGAAAAAAACCATTATAAAAATAATTCTGGTGAAAATTTTATGTCTCGAGTCCTCTAAATCGACAGTATCCCTTAAATGCCTTTAAATCTCGTTAAATTTTTTTTCGTTTTTTAATGTAAGCAAATGGCTGAATATTATTTTTTAAGCTCTTGAAAAATGAATGTTGATAAATGAAACTTTGCTAATATGGCTCATTTATAAGTTATGGCGACGCGTCGCCATTAAAATCGACGTCTGGTACCGTAATTACTGAAGTCAAATATTAACATAACGTCATAAGCTTCAAAATAGTCATCGATTCACTTTATAAAATTTACAATTACAGTGCTTTACATTTTTACCAATCAGGAAAAGGAAAAATTTTTGGCTAAAAAAATTATAAAAATAATCTACGAAAAAATTGATACAAGATGGCCACCTAAGATTTTTCTGAACTGCTTCAGACCGCGGCCAGTCTAAATGGAAAGCATTTGAATGAAAGCAATGAATTCGTGACGTGATGCTTTTTTTGAAACATTTTTGTTGTCTCCAATTTTTTTCTAAAAATGCCAATTTTCAGGCGTTAAATTCAGTCAGGCCTTAGAGTTATTTTTGCGGAACTTTCCGATTATAAGGCAAAATGTAGACTTGCCCCTTCGACCGGTGTTCAACGTTATGACTCGCAGACACTCATTAAATAAAGCGTTTGATAGAATTTAGACTATAAAAATCGTAAATTTTCATGAATATTTATCCAAAATTCTCATATAAAGTCAAATTATTCTGAATTTTAAATTTTTGAAATAAAAACTTGACCTTGGCAATCATCATGAAAAAAACTGAACGAACCAAAATATTGGCTCACAGTGAGCCGCTCACTACCCATTTCCCCATAAATTCCTATAGAATGCGATAACCATCAGCGAATCAGCTCTTGAGTGGGCGCCTCTCGCCACTCATGCTCGTGAGGGGCGCTCATTGTTAAATTATCTCTTATTTTTTCACATCAAAAATAAAGACTAAAATTGAAAATAGCAAAAAAATCTAAATTTTAAAATTTCTTTATAGAAACAAATCCAATCGAGAAAAAATGACAGAGAAAAGTGAACCAGTTTGGAATTATAAAGAAGAAAAAGGGCATTTCAAAACCGAACTGTACGATTCCGACGACGAAGTTATAATCAAAAGATCGTACGACTCTTCCTCTGAATCGGACAACGAATCCGATTCCGACGACACCCCTCTAAGTGACCTTTTTAAACTCGACGTGAAACTAGAGCCAGTCGATGTGCCGGTTCGTCTACCAGACGGGACCACGATACCCGTTTCGGACGTTGAAGTTAAAAAAGAACGGGACTTGGGCCCAGAGTCGGCCGCGGCAAAAAAAGTTGAGTATTGCTTCAAGTGCAGAATTTGCTCCGAAATTTTCAACTCGCGGTATTCTTTTGCTGTACATATTAATAAGCATGAAGTCAAGTGTGTCAATTGTAAATGCAAATATGAAACCTGGAAAAAGCTGGAAGAACACGAAATATATTGCACACGAAGGTTTGGGAGGTAAGAAAAATAAAAGTTTTGAACATTGTCTTGTCTCAAATCTCACCGGTGACACCCTAGATAGATATAAAGATTTTTAACGCTTAAAAATTCTTTACGATTATCATTTTTTGATAACCTTTGTTAATCTTTATTTTGCTATGAAAAATGCGTATGCGCAAATAGTCGACCAATAAAAAACTTTTATCGAAAAATACAAATTTTGAACTAATAAAAATACATGATCGGAAAATGAAATACTTCGTAAATCTGTATTTAAGTTGTACTGCTGATATCTGTCTACGCACCTTTCATAGTAAAAGATAGACATTTTGAAAAAATTCGACCATACAAATTTATACAGTATAATTATTAATAAAAAAGTAAACTCTTTTTTATGATATTGTTTATTTATTTTAAGCGTTTCAACCGAAAGATGTTGCTTGTGATCTTTTTCAGAAATGTTGTCTTCGATGTTTTTTTTCAAATAGCACAAAAAATTAGTTTATTGTCATTTTTTATTTATTCAAACTCTTCTGTTTTTTATTTTACGGCGGTTTGAAGATAATAAAATTTATGTGCGTTTAATCAACACCCCTAAAATGCGGCTCTGGGTCATGTCACCTCATTTGATACCTAACGCGACATTTCGGTCAATCAGAATTTTAAACCCGGTTTACCGTTAACGCTGAGAGCTCGTTTTAGCTCAAAACCACGTCATATCGGTAAATGTTCCCTGAATCACAGCGCATTACCTAAATCTAGCGATAAAAATGTCGGGATCAGGCTCGGAAAGGGGAACGTTTTTCGGTAACTTTACTTTCCCTTTTTGCCCGTGGGCAGTGAACTGGAAAACTTTATTTGACAGAAAGTGATTTTAAATCGATAAATTGGCTCATGCTCAAACCTTATTTCATTGATTTTCTTCAAAAACAGCGTCGGCATTAGTCTACTATATGCTATTTTGCATATGCTATTTTGGCCATGTTTTGGACTTTTCGAATCTAGTTATTTATTAGGGAGAAAGACTGAAACATTTTTTCGAGCAATTTATTTGCCCTCAGTTTTAGACGAGGTTTAACAATCAGTTTTATTCTTAAATACTGTCTGAGACTAAGGCTGGATAAATTGCTAAAAAATAAAGACATCATCGAAAGATACCAATTCTGAGATAAAATCGTCTTAAAATAAAACGCGCTTTTAAAAACGGACTAAAAAATCAACGAACTTTAAAAAAACGAGTGCGCTCATTTTGAAATTTAAAAACGGTATTTTCCTGATCGAATATATTTCAAACGGAGCTTCTGAAACCGGCACTTGTTATTTGAAGTATTGTTTGTATAAATATAGCAATTTACAAATCATCAAACAAAGGGGAACTGTTACAAAAATAAGAACTATCTAAGGAACAAGTGGCCTTTTTTATTTTTATCATTTATGCGTGACCGTTGCAATCTTTAAATAAATTAAGTTAGTATCAGCATAAATTTGGTTTCATAAAATTTTTGAGACACCTGACCGGAAAAGTTCTATTTCAACCAAAATTGAACTTCCACAAAATTTATCATTAACATTTAACTGACATCAATTTTTAGCTCAACTTGAAATGTGCATAAAAGTAAACTTCCTCAAAATTTAAGTAGATTTACATCGGCTGATAAAAAACAATTCATCAAAAATATTTAAATTTCAAGTTGAGCAAAAAATTGAAATAAGCTAAATATTAATTATAACTTCTGAGAAAATTCAGTTTTTGCCTAAACTTGAACGGTCAGGTGAATCAAAAAATTTATAACCAAATATGCAGGTAACACCTGGCAAGACAGACCGCTACCAATTAACGACATCGTTAATTTATAAAATTTTATTATTTCCATGCAGAAATAAAAGGCTTGATTTTGTTATCGGATCATATGGAAAGCATGTCAACCATATGTTTTCCGAGAGTGCTCATCGCAAATTTGCGACCTATTAAAAAATGCTTGTCTGAAAGCTTATTATATGGATTACAGACCCTCAGAGGACAAATCCTGAATATTTTAATGATACTAACACGCAATCAAAACCCTCTATTGCAGAATAGGTCGATTTCATTGGTCAGATTCCGCATCTTTCAAATATTCAGGATCTGTCCTCTGAGGGTCGGTAATCCATATGTTTATGAATTAATTAATTAGATTTGACACTGTTCGTATAATCCTAAAATAATTAAAATTCTCATTTCAGCACTGAGATAATTTCATGATATAACTAGGTCGTTAATAAGTCGCTGTTTGTAGTAGTAAAATGGTACTTATCTACAGATTCCGTTGTCTATAGACAATTGATAGACAATATCGAATATTTGACACCGTTTTCGATTCTATTGAACAAAATAAATCATTTTTTGCTATGTTCTATCAATTTCACGCAATTACGATTTCAAACATTTTTAATAAATTTATCTTACTAGTTGTAAGAAAGTGTAACATCTCAGAAATATATATACGCGTGGGTTTCAATAGCTCGAGAAATTATAAAAAAAACTTTTACGGCTTTGTTTGTTACTGCCCACGGACTTTCCATAGCGGCATTTTTAAAAAACTTGACCAAAAATATTAACAAATGCTTTTCAAAACATGAACCAAAATTTTATAACCAGTACGTCAATCACCTTTTTCTAAAAATTAAATTTTATAGTATTTACGATTTTTATATTTTTTTTTATGTTTTGACAAACATTCGGAAATCGTGAATTATGTAGTTTTAGTCAACATTTTTAAGAATGCCGCTATAAAAAGTCAGTAGGCCGAACGGAGAATTAAAATACAAAATTCCGGAAAATACAAATGATCGATATTTCGAAGTTTCCAAAAAAATCGTTAAAACGAATAATTCGCTGATACAGGAAGTTATTTAAACAAATTTTAAAATCCCAATGTACTGTCGTATTTTCTTTAGGCAGCTCACGCTCAAAATACTATTTCACGCTCAAAATTATCTAAGATGCCGTAGGCCTTTCAAAGGATTCTTTAAACATACGTTTTAAGTCGCTTCTGGATTTTTTTTCATCTTTAAAAAAATTATGAGCTCTACATTATAGTCTTTCAAATTGCCGTTTAAACCTTATAGAAATATCGAACATTTTTCTGAAGTTTGCGTAGATTTATGCCGACTTTCTGCAGTTTTGTCCTTATATCAGTGAAAGACAAAAACGATAGTACAAATTTATTAACCGTTTTAATTTAGAATCCTTATTCCGCGTCGTATTCGCAAAAAACCAGAGCCAAAAAAGAAACTTCCGTTCAAATGCTGCCTCTGTCACCGAAAATACGAAAAGTACCAACATTTATTCAATCACCAAGTCAAACGGTGTAAAAAGCGATATCTCCGACCGCAATGGGTCGTCAAAATTTGAAAATGTTTCACCCTTATACCTGCCTTACACTCCAAAAATTCCTTTCAAAAGGATTCTTCAACTTTTTAACTCTAGCCCTAATTTCAAAAATCTAATTTTTCCCATGGGTTTTAGTCGCCGCTCTCTGCTAGTCAGAGAAAAAACTATTTTAACATTTGAGATAAGGTTTTCATCTAAAATATTTCAGTCAGAAGAACTGAGGGTGTCCTAAAATAGGTGGTCCTGGACTGGTCCGGAAAAATGGTTTCGCCATATCCATTTTGATGCTCGGGTGCTTCAAAAACATGTTTCCTATTTTTTGAAAGCAAATTTTTTTTTCGCACTCGGGCATCGTAATGGATATAACGCCAACTCAGTAAAAATCAAAAAGATATTAATTTCAGTTCAATGAAAACATTTTTTTATACATCTTATGGTTTTAAAGATATGATGCCGAATGTCGGTGGTTCACCTTAAAAAAGCTACCGACCATAATTATTCAAGAGAAATTTCAGTCTAAAAAACGTTTATTTTTTGGAAATTTCAAATCGCCCTAAATTATGATTTTTAACTGATTTGACTTTGGAAGCCAGCTCTTTGTAATAGAGCCAATTTACTTCTAAAGTTGAGCAGGGCTGAACTAAAGTCGCTTTATCATTTTAATTTGATAAAACAGGCGTCCTTAATAAATTAGGACGCCGTTTTTACGTTCAAATCGCTATTGTGGCGGACTTTGAGCCCTACTTTTCTCGAAGAGGTGACTTCTCAAATTGGTGCCAATATTACTTTTTAATAAAATTAGACTGTTTTTGATCGCCCGAATAGAATACATAAAATTTTCTTATTTTAACATTTTGTATAAATTAGATTTTATTTAATACAACTTTTTATAATTTATATAATTTAGGGCACTAATGTGCTTAGCGCCCCATTTCATCTGTTCTGGCTCATAGATTCCATTGATTTCCCCACAGTACCTTAGACTTTAAATATAATATTATACATATGTACAAAATTTATGTATGTAAAATATAAAAAAAAATGTAAAAATATAAAATCTATAATAAATGCAAATTCAATTTTGCAAAAAAATTATTCTCATTTCTTTCCTTGCAGTTTGTTCGATTTTTATAATCGAGTTGAAGACTCAGAAAGTGCTACTGTAGAAGAGTGCTGGAGCTAGATTCGTTTTAGTTTTTAATTCTAGATCCTAGAAGAGATATTTAATTTTTACTTTGAAGATGGAAAAAAATCCGAACCGTCGTAATTATTTGAAAATATATTAAATTGTTTGAAATAGTTTTTTGTGTCAACAAATAACGAAATGACCGTATGCAGTTACTTCATTTAATAAAAAACATATTTTTTGTGAAATTAATTGATCCGGAAATTCAAATCAGATTGATAATCGAGAATCTCCGAAAGTTTCTGAGAAAGTTTAGAATTGTTGACTGTAAATAACTACTGCCTTATTTATCTAAGAGCAAGTTGTTATTTACAGAAAATAAGTATGAAGAACTTTCAGAGACTCTCAATCGTCGATGCTGATTTGAATTTTTACGGATAAATTACTTTCATTAGAAAAATATATTTTGTTTGACAAAATTACCTAGCAGAAATGAATTTATTTCTTACAAAAGAATTGCATTTATATATGTTTGTTGAATTTTAGTCATTATAGCGTAGAAAATTATTGTTTATTTAACAATTTATGCTTATTTGTGAGGACCATCACTTTTTTTTCTTGTTTAATAGTTTATCCAGTATTTTGTCAAGAAAGGTAAGCTGATGGTTTATTTTTCAACAGTTTGCCTTGGTTTATAATTAACAAATATTTTTCTGCTCTATTTCTATTGTTTGAAATATTTTTTACGCGAGTTTAAATAATTAAAAACCGTTCATAATATGCAATTTGCAAAGAAATTGTTTCTTTAAATTTTCAATATAAAAAATTCTTAACTTTGAGATAAATTTCATTACGAAGCATTTAATTTAAATACACCAGTGGTGTAACACCACCTTCTCAAACGTCCTGACAACAAACGTACTAATCTGAAAGTTTTTTGCAGGTGAGTTTTCGATTGCAGCTGACTATCAATTTAGATTGAAAATGCCGCTGATTGGCGGATGCGCCTACGCTTTCTCACCAAAAATAACTGACCGCTAATCTACGCAGACCTTTTATGGTCACACTTGTGCCCTCGCTATAATGCCCCTGCTTAGTATACCCCTTTATCACTTTTTGGTTATAATGCGTAGCCACAACGTTAAAAACACACGTTAAAAGGAGTAGTGGCTACGCATTCTAACCAAAAAGTGATAAAGGGATACAGCTGTAGTTATATCCCTTTAACACCTTTTGGGTGATTTGANTTTTTCCTGAAGTTTGGTTTTTTCATAGCCAGTGGCAAATCGTCACCATTGGAAATTTAATTTTAAATAAATTATCAATTTGGTCGCCAACGCGTTTTTTTATTGGCTGCCTCGCCCAGTGTATTGCACTTTTAGTCAATTTGGCAAAAGATTTAACTGCAATACAAGCCCAGCCTTCGGCTGGGCCTTGTATTGCATATTAAATACACCAGTGGTGTAACACCACCTTCTCAAACGTCCTGACAACAAACGTACTAATCTGAAAGTTTTTTGCAGGTGAGTTTTCGATTGCAGCTGACTATCAATTTAGATTGAAAATGCCGCTGATTGGCGGATGCGCCTACGCTTTCTAACCAGAAATAACTGACCGCTAATCTACGTAGACCTTTTATGGTCACACTTGTGCCCTCGCTATAATGCCCCTGCTTAGTATACCCCTTTATCACTGTTTGGTTATAATGCGTAGCCACAACGTTAACAACACACGTTAAAAGGAGTAGTGGCTACGCATTCTAACCAAAAAGTGATAAAGGGATACAGCTGTAGTTATATCAAAGATTGGTAT
This sequence comes from Oikopleura vanhoeffeni, assembly GCA_004367855.1. NCBI lineage: Eukaryota > Metazoa > Chordata > Appendicularia > Copelata > Oikopleuridae > Oikopleura > Oikopleura vanhoeffeni. The sequence continues at coordinate 448,035 of SCLH01000947.1, read as the reverse complement.
CACTACTAGTGATGCACTAGATCTCTTCTTTCGCGTTTGCCTTCGACCCGCTTTTGACCGATGAGAGCACTGGATGTCACTTTTTTGACCAATAAGAGCTTCAAAATAAGATCAACCACGAACGCAAAAGTAAGGCTCCATCGATGTTCATTATTTGAAATGGTTTAATTTCTACACAGTGTTCTACAACCGTAATCTTGGGAACGATTATTTGTGAGGGCGACACATGACTATCCATTGTCTTGCGTACGCCCAGCATGGTTGCCCAGCATCACGGTTGCCCAGTTTAGTGTTGTATGAAGATGAGGAATTTTGATAAAACTTTTCGATAAAAGTGTTAATATTGAATTGGTTGCTCTCAAAGATCTAAGGAGCAAATCATTTGCATATCTGATTGCACAGTACTATCCGGTGCTCCCCAAAATTAAAAATGCAGATCCTGCTGTGATAATAATTGATTATTTATTAGAGTTTTTAAATGAAATATCAGCTGGTTTGACGCCATACAAATTTTTTCAACTGTGACAAAAGTGCATATTTAATCCGCCTGGCAGTTTTTGTCCCGCGTAGCAAGAAACCGTAAACAAATGATGAGCAGAACAGTTAATGTTTTGTAATCGATTCGGTTCACTGAGCGACCAGGTCAAATCGCTTCACATGAGCTTCTCGTAATAAGGCATCCACCGTATCAGACTTAACGGGATTAATTCAATTTTGCCTGTGGAGTTTTGGGAGTGTACAGTGTTTTATTTTTGGTTACAATCGACTTTTTCAGAATCAAAGTCTGACTATACAGACGCGAGTGTTCAAAAATGGGCCGCCCAATGATTTTTACACTCTCAAGACACAAAACCTAACCGGTCAAAATATTAATTTATTTAAAAAAAAATATTTTGGCCGAAATCAATCATTGGTATAAAATTTTAAATATACAGAAAAAATCGTATCTGTCCGAGAGCAGTTGGTGTAATTTAATGTTATTTTCTTTTTAAAGTTCATAAAAAAAGTCATTGTACTACAACTTGTAGTCTACAAGTTCTACGTGACTTTTCACAGCGAGAATTTTTAGGTTGAGTTAAGGGGGTATATCTGGCAGATTTGACATATTCCGCGTGATATATTTCTGAAACTAAAGCTTATGATAAAACCCGAAAATACTAATTTATAGATCTATCCTTAATCTGCGGAAAAAGTACATCACAAATTATTTTTGACCATTACATCAATAGGTACAGTATCGTAACAAATGTGACATTTTCCAAACTGCAAAAAACTATCTCCTCCCAGACGGGTATATCAAATTGAGCTCAAATTTTCACAGATCACGTAACGGTAGTATTTCAATCTTTTCTCACGGGCTTTTTTTTGATCCGGCGACGGAACAATTCTAGAACGCCAAATAACCGACGATTTTTACCAATTCAGACTTCAAAATCTATCTTCCTCCTAGGATATATTTGCAAATGGCTCAAATTTATTCAAGTATTTCTAAGAACAATTGTAAGAGACTCTCAGGCTTTTTTGCAATTTCCAGCTAAAACTCGAAATATAATTATATTGGTCATTTTCCAAAAAATTTCCGAAAAAAAAAATGCTTCGATTTTTTCGAAAGTAGGCCCAAAAGAAAGCCAGTAAAACACTGATGAGAAAGTTGGCCAACGTCAAGGCGATATTTCGAAGTTTTAGTGGTCAAATTCCAGCAAACGTTATTTTTTAACTTCATCTTTTAAAAAATACTTGAAAAAAAAAAACGAAAAAATGCAAAAATTTCGAAATTTTGTTTTTGATGATTGGGTTCTTAGTACACTTGATTATCACCCCGTATCAATTTGGAGCATTTTTAATGCCTCTAAGGCCTTTATTTAATCAGACAGGTATATCATATACCCCCTTAATTCCCACCAAAAATCATGTTTGAAATGGCCTGAAATGAAATTTAGATTCTTGAATTGTTTAACTTCAAATAAGTGCGGAATTAAAACTCGATAATATGCAATTATTTAAAGTAACACATTTCAAGAATCTAAAGTTTAGATTCTAAACGCTATTTCAAGGTATTCCCAAATTTGATTCTTGCTGCAAATGAACCCCTCCTAGAAAATTTTTCGCTGAATTTTATGTAAAAAACTGTTCCTTGCGTAGGAGACATGGTGTTGGTTTCGGACACACTTTAGCGAGAAATCTGTCAATTTGAAAGTGTTGAGAACCGTTGACTACGGTTTGTGGTTCTCTCTCTTTTTCATAAAAATTACGAAAAAATGAAACTCCCTCAATAGCTGATNATAGTTTCACTACTAGTGATGCACTAGATCTTCTTCTTTCGCTTTTTGCCTTCGACCCGCTTTTGACCGATGAGAGCACTGGATGTCACTTTTTTACCAATAAGAGCTTCAAAATAAGATCAACCACGAACGCGAAGTAAGGCTCCATCGATGTTCATTATTTGAAATGGTTTAATTTCTACACAGTGTTCTACAACCGTAATCTTGGGAACGATTATTTGTGAGGGCGACACATGACTATCCATTGTCTTGCGTACGCAATATATTGGTTGCCAGCATCACGGTTGCCAGTTTAGTGTTGTATGAAGATGAGGAATTTTGATAAAACTTTTCGATAAAAGTTGTTAATATTGAATTGGTTGCTCTCAAAGACTAAGAGCAAATCATTTGCATATCTGATTGCACAGTACTATCCGGTGCTCTCCCAAAATTAAAAATGCAGATCCTGCTGTGATAATAATTGATTATTTATTAGAGTTTTTAAATGAAATATCAGCTGTTTGAGCCATACAAATTTTTTCAACTGTGACAAAAGTGCATATTTATCCGCCTGGCAGTTTTTGTCCCGTAGCAAGAACCGTAAACAAATGATGAGCAGAACAGTTAATGTTTGTAATCGATTCGGTTCACTGAGGACCAGGTCAAATCGCTTCACATGAGCTTCTCGTAATAAGGCATCCACCGTATCAGACTTAACGGGATTAATTCAATTTTGCCTGTGGAGTTTTGGGAGTGTACAGTGTTTTATTTTTGGTTACAATCGACTTTTCAGAATCAAAGTCTGACTATACAGACGCGAGTGTTCAAAAATGGGCCGCCCCAATGATTTTTACACTCTCAAGACACAAAACCTAACGGTCAAAATATAATTTATTTAAAAAAAAATATTTTGGCCGAAATCAATCATTGGTATAAATTTTAAATATACAGAAAAAATCGTATCTGTCGAGAGCAGTTGGTGTAATTTAAGTTTATTTTCTTTTTAAAGTTCATAAAAAAAGTCATTGTACTACAACTTGTAGTCTACAAGTTCTACGTGACTTTTCACAGCGAGAAATTTTTAGGTTGAGTTAAGGGGTATATCTGGCAGATTTGACATATTCACGGTAGTATATTCTGAAAACTAAAAGCTTATGATAAAACCCGAAAATACTAATTTATAGATCTATCCTTAATCTTGCGAAAAAGTACATCACAAATTATTTTGACCATTACATCAATAGGTACAGTATCGTAACAATGTGACATTTTCCAAACTGCACAAAACTATCTCCTCCCAGACGGTATATCAAATTGAGCTCAAATTTTCACAGATCACGTAACGGTAGTATTTCAATCTTTTCTCACGGGCTTTTTTTGATCCGGCGACGGAACAATTCTAGAACGCCAAATAACCGACGATTTTTTACAATTTCAGACTTCAAAACATCTATCTCCTCCTAGATATATTTGCAAAATGGCTCAAATATTTTATCAAGTATTTCTAAGAACAATTGTAAGAGACTCTCACGGGCTTTTTGCAATTTCCAGCTAAAACTCGAAATATATTATATTGGTCATTTCCAAAAAATTTCCGAAAAAAAAAAGTGCTTCGATTTTTCGAAAGTAGGCCCAAAAGAAAGCCAGTGAAACACTGATGAGAAAGTTGGCCAACGTCAAGGCGATATTTGAAGTTTTAGTGGTCAAATTCCAGCAAACGTTATTTTTAACTTCATCTTTTAAAAATACTTGAAAAAAAAATCGAAAAAATGCAAAAATTTCGAAAATTTTTTTTTTGATGATTGGGTTCTAGTACACTTGATTATCACCCCGTATCAATTTGGAGCATTTTTAATGCCTCTAAGGCCTTTATTTAATCAGGACAGATATACGGTTATATCATATACCCCCTTAATTCCCACCAAAAATCATGTTTGAAATGGCCTGAAATGAAATTTAGATTCTTGAATTGTTTAACTTCAAATAAGTGCGGAATTAAAACTCGATAATATGCAATTATTTAAAGTAACACATTTCAAGAATCTAAAGTTTAGATTCTAAACGCTATTTCAAGGTATTCCCAAATTTGATTCTTGCTGCAAATGAACCCCTCCTAGAAAATTTTTCGCTGAATTTTATGTAAAAAACTGTTCCTTGCGTAGGAGACATGGTGTTGGTTTCGGACACACTTTAGCGAGAAATCTGTCAATTTGAAAGTGTTGAGAACCGTTGACTACGGTTTGTGGTTCTCTCTCTTTTTCATAAAAATTACGAAAAAATGAAACTCCCTCAATAGCTGATTAAAATACAAATCTGTGTCGCCAGATTCAGATTCTGCGACCAGTTTACTTCTTAAAAGAGTCGGATGAGTGCTTGATTCTAATTATCGACTTTTAAACAAGCCAATTAACGTATAAAAATAATATTTATATTTCAAAAATCGATTAAAAGGGTGGTGGTTCCTAAATTGACATATTCCTGATGAAAAATCAGCCAAACAGGGCTCCTGAAATACAATTTTGATAAGCCAATTTATAGAACTAGTCTTTAGTTTGCGAAAAAATATCTAAAATTGGTTTGCTATGATTACAGTCCTTGATACGTAACATTTACGAGACTAAATATATTCAAAACGGAAAACTTATCTCCTCCTTGGTTTTATTTTGAATTTAACCGAAATTTTAACATAACCTGTAAAATTAGTAGAGCAAACTTCCAAGGAGCGTTTTTGTCTACAAATGGTATATTTTTTCCAGAATATGAAAAAACCAACGTTTTTTGGTTAAATTTGCAACTTCGGTCATATTTTCGCAAAACCTGGTCTACAAGTAATAAACAATTTTGAGGAATGTTTCTGTCAAATTAGGACCCAGAATAAGCTGTTATCGGTTTTTCAGCATTGGAAATGTATGATAGTTATGAACAGATGAAGGTACATTTTGTTTCGAATTTTTCAAAGATCAAGAAAAATGATCGAAACTTTCAAAATTTTCGAAAAAATGACGGCTTCTGATTGGCTATTAATCGACCTACTCTAAATAAAAAAATAAGGTTATCAGCGTATTCTCCCGAAGTTTCTCTTTTCAACGCGAAATTTTTTTCTCTTTGATCAACTATTTTTTTAATTATCACCACTTTAAATTTGGGAAAATGCCATTTTTCACGAAAATAACTGTTTTTTTGCACAAAATGCCGAGAAATCCTTTCTCGGAGCTGTGTAAACTACACTTAAATATTAGCTTTTGCAGAGGAACTAGCCCCAGGTAAAATTATTTCGAAAAAAATTGCCGCTTAGATATATTTTTGACTTTCAAACGCTGAAATTTTAAAAAATTGTTGCGAAAAACAGGTTTTTGGCGCAAAATGCCAAGAAATCGTTTTTCTGAGCTGTGTAAACTACACGTAAATAATAGCTTCCGCCGAGCCACACTTACTCCAGTGAAAAATATTTTGAAAAAATTGCCGCTCAGATATATTTTTGACATTCAAATCACAAAATTATCGGATTTAAGTATAATTTTTTACAATTAATTACCAAATAACTTTATAAATTGATTGTCAATCATATCATATTTGTATTTATTAATATTCTGTTTGAGAAGGAGAACATTTTAGGTCATGAATTCATGCATTTTAAAGAAATTCATTTTTAACCAATCAGAAGCCTGGATTTATAAAAATCGTCAAAAATGACACAAATTCGATAATTTTTGCCAAAAAAATCGTTTNNGTAGCTATATTTAGTGAAATGGCAAAAAGCCAAGTATAAAAATATCGACATTTACAATCATAAAACTTGAAATATAAACCTAAGCGGCAATTTTTTATAATTTGCATGCAAACCTGCCGTACACTGGAGATTCTGACAAAGAACATGTGTGTAGTCTCGAAAACTCCGAGAAAAGTTTTTTTGTAATTTTCTCCATATAACATCGACACCTACGCATGAATGATATTTTTTTATTTAAAGTGGCATTTTCGGTCAAACATATTGAGATTACAAATTTGGTGTGACGGAATAAAATGATCGCCACCCTTCAATTAACCCAAATATAACTTCTTATCGACCAAAGGAGGTGGTAGAAAAAGACCGATGACAGCCCTACCCAGAACTAAGAATATGAATTTTCTAGGTCACTGAAAACAATCCCTAAAACAAATGTGCCAAAAGATAGCCAGAAAAAAACGAAGAGAAAATTGGCTTACATCAACCCGATATTTTAAAGTTTTAGTAGTCAAATTAAACGTTTTTAAACTTCATTTTGAAAAAAATAATTAGAAAAATTCAAAATAACGCAAAAAAATTTTTTTTTTCGATAACTTTGAACTTTTTTGAAAGATTTATGGACAGAAACAAAAATTTTAAAAATTTAAGCTACAAAAATAGAGACTTGAGGCCCCACGTGAGCAACCTAGTATGACATTTTATGTAGTTGTGACTTATTATGACTTTTTATTTAGTCTACCGTATTTCCGTCAGACCTTTCGAAATTTGTTGTTCTTATTTGTTTTTTTGTGCTTTGAGAACACAAAAAAGTGATTTTGTGCATTTTTATGACATAATAACTGCAGAAAATGTAGGAAGTTTCTACCAGGAACCACCCTTTAATGGAAAAGAATCTTTGGCTAATGCAATAAAGTTTTTTAATTAACTTTGATATTCTAATAATTTGTCAGATTTTATTTTGTCACCCGTGACACCTTACTCGTGAGAATAAATGAATCAATTAATTTACTTTCACGACAGATTTAGAGCTACTAGTACTAGTAGCTCTTAATTTGCTGTCATAGTAAATAAATCGATTAATTTATTCTGGTAGTACGCCTGACGATCTTATCGTTACGAGATACATTTAGGATGACATTTCCTGTGACGTAATTTTGTGACGTATTAACGATTTGAATATAATACATGTACTGTAAATCAGTCAAAAACATTCTGTAGGAGATTTCTTTCAGGCTCCTCAATGATTAAGAATATCCCTTTATCACACTTTGGTTAGAATGCGTAGCCACGTCGATTTTTCTANGACCCTTCCGATTCTTTTGGGGGTACTTACAAGTCCATACGATGAACTTGAGATTGACCTTGAACTTTGACCGGTCATTAGAGGTCAAATATTGGTCGCCGACCCTCAATTAAAAAAACGGGTAGCCGAAAAACGCTTAATTTTCACTGGCCAAAAAATCAGCCTTCTAGCACTTTATACGGCTTCGCTAGAACTGGATCACATTTACCTGTAAAATCACGAAAAATTGACCTTAAAATCGATTTTTTTTTGAAAATTTTTCATTAAAAAAAAAAATCCTAGGTCTTAAAATGACCAGAAAAAAATTCTCTACAAGATAGGTTAAAAACATCGATACCCATTTTTGAGTTTTGAAATTTCTTATTTCAAATCGTCCTATCGAATTCTTCTATCGATTCTTCTATCTGGCTAAGCATTCTAACCAAAATGTGATAAAGGGATATATAAGTTATATAATATAACCCATGTGAAGAGAGCGCACCACGGTTCTCAACACTTTCGAATTCACAAATTTGTCACTAGCACAGCAAGCGATTTTTTCACATTAAATGAATCGTGGTGAGTGTGTCGTCTGAGCGTTGATTTTCGAATATCTCAAGCTTGGTGAAGATGAGCATGATCCCAAAATCTGATACCTTATGGAACCAGTAAGATTAAAAGTCCGAATAGATTATCACATCCAAATATGTATCCAAATATGTATAAATTTGATAAAAATTCCGATTTAATCCATTATAAACATTTTAAAATCCCTCGGAATCATCACTTTTGAAGGGGCCCGTCACGTGGTCCACGGGCCGTGGAAGTGTTAATACGATTATGGTCGATAGGCTATGGACCATAGCCTATGGTCTGAGTTTTAAGCTCGGATAAATAAAATAACCCTCCTTGTATTCCACCTGAAATTTTTTCACAAGAACTCGTAAATCCTTCATATTTTGACACATTAATACACCATTATGAATAGCAAGAGGTGGCTTTAGGCCCGCCTTTCTTCTCAGGATTCCAGTAGTATACGGCGTTTCTTGATAAAAATACCGAGTTTTCGGGACTAAACAAAAGTTAAAATTTTATATACCGGTATTCGTATTTTATCGCAATTAATCCTTTATTTGTAGTTGTATACATGCTAGACAATTTGGAAGGGAGTGATACGTGAATAAATAATTTTTAAATGTCACTTAAAAATATATCAGTTTCACAAACAACTAAACTGTCTTTTTTTGTAAAAACAAAATGGTCAAAATTTAAGCTGATAATTTATCAAATAATTTCTGGTAAACATAACACACTTTCTTGAATACAAAAATATAAGCTGGGTAACGGGTCTCAGGATAGTACTGACAGTAAATCAACTAACCATTTATGGAAACCCCCGATAATGAAAACCCATTACCATTTAATGGGAACCCATTATGATTTATGGAAATCATTTTAAAAAAACAAGGAATTACCATTTATGGAAACCATTTTGGAAAAACAAAGCATGTTTGAGTAAAATAAACTCTGTTTTTGGTGCTTAATTTGCTCAAAACTATTNTTTTCAATTTTTTGGCTGAAAACAACTTTTCAAATTTTGCCCAAAATTACCATGTAATGGAAACTCATTACCATTTATGGAAACCATTTTTTTCGCGAAAGTGGGTTTCCATAAATGGTTAGTTGGTGTACTGTACAGCCTGTGTATTTGGATAACCATCATTTGTGTGGTTTCCATTTGGCTTAAAACTCGAAAGTCGAACTATTCATTTGGTTGATTTGCAAACGCAAAATATGGTCCTTAAATCTGGTTCCTCAGATTAGTATTGTTATTCAAAATCGTAACGTTGGAAAAAAATTATGGAAATTACTTTAAAAGTATCATTTTCAAGAAATATTTCTTAACAATTTTATCAAATTTTTGGCGTTGTTTCAAATGATTCATCCGTGTACAAGTTATTCTGAATGAAAATTTGTCGTCGTAAATAATAATCGACATAAACTTTTCTGAAAAGATTTTACAAACAATATGAAATTACTAAATTTTGTCATTTTACTGCCAAGTTGGCCAACCCAAAAAGTTCACCTTCGATCAATAAACGCTCGACAATTTCACGGGTCATTCCATAACAAGCAGAAAGACAATGTGTAGGATAGTAAGCATAAGGATACATTTCGTCTGAAGCAGCACGTTTTCCCTTTCGGATTACGACAGGATGATTTTGCTGCTGAGCACATCCGAAATAACCGCGTCTTGTCGTCTCGGTCTGAACAATGACTTCCTCGCTTTGACAGGATAAAAAACGTTATTTTTTAACATGGAAATTTCTGTGGAAACATTTTCTCGTCAGAATTTTATATTATTTCGTCAAAATTTCCTTTATCATCAAAATCTATTTTTCTGTGAAAAAGCTACTGGAGCATAAATTTACGTTGTGTAGAAAGGTTTGGCTAAATATTAACGAATCTGACGAAAAAAATTTTTGACAAAAAACGAATTTTCGTTTTTATAAAATTTTGACCGAAAACAAAATTTTGACAAAAAATAAAAAAATTATGATGAAAAAATATTTGTTTTTTGTTGTTCGAGACATGCTATATATGGCTTTTTTTTAATTCAATATAAACTAAAATGTTGATAAGCTTTCGATGTATTAAATCATTTTCAAATCAGAATAAAGAGTTTGAGAAAATATTCTCGCAGTTTAACAAAAAGTACCTTCGCGAAAAAATATTTTGATGGAAAAAATTCTGACTACAAAATGTATCCAGATTTCTATCGTTTATTTTAAAAAATTCTCTTGGCGAATTATATCTATTATCAATGTAGCGCTGTAAATTATTCTAAATGCAAAATGGTATTATACCTGCCCCGCAAAGGGTTCCGCTTTTAGCGTGGGAGAATAACGCGTCTCTGATTGGCTTTCAGAGATTGGCCCCTTCAACATGATAGGAATAGATGACGAATCTTTTTTTGTAAAACGTCGGTGCCCTCTGAGTGGATTGTATCATAATTTACAAAGTTGCTTTTCCGCAGTTATGTCTATTATAATACCCGGGTCAGAAAAAAATTTCCTATCCCGTTTGAAGCAAAATTTTTCTTTGAACCCGAGCATCATAATGAATATAGGGATCTCGATGATGCTGAATTCGTGGAGATGATGTTTTTAGCATATAAGTTTTAACCAATCAACGGACTACATCGTTCTCACCAATTTGAATCTGGCAAAATATAGACGTTTTTCAGAAATGAAATTCTGTATTTAAAATTTTTCAGAACTAAAATTAGATTTATTTCGCTGATTTTATAGCTTTATTAAGCTGCTTTATGTTTACTTTGCAAAAAAGTCTCGGTGACAAATAAATTTATGACCATGTCCTGAAAATATAACTCCATCTGGAGACATCAACGTATGTGTTATAGTCAACAGTTATCACATATGGCACCATCTATTTAAAAGAGTCACAAAAATTAATCCTGAGATTTTGATCGAGTTTCGGTCTGATGAGGATATCTAAAATCCGGGAAGAGGGTCTATTTTTAGTAAATGATACTGGAATTTTGGCTTGATTTACTAAAAATGGGCCCTCTTCCCGGATTTTAGATATAATTAATATGAATTGAGTATAGTTAATCAATGAATATTACATTGTATGCATGTTTATAAATTAATTTTCGAACTCTTTCCTTTGATAAATGTGTTTTGTACCATTCTAAAGACGACAAGGTCTGGAGAGTAACATTAAAAGGGTGCTCTACAATATCTGACTGAATAATATCTCCATATTCTTCAGCTTTGATAAAAGGTAAAAGTATGGAAATGACAGTGTTTGAAAAATAAATTTCCCAAAGAATGAACTTCGTGGCGTTCACGTTAAAATCATTGAGATATGTGTTTTTTGTTAAAAATATTCCCATACGCATAGTTTGGTAATTTGCTTAAAAGTTTTCAATCGGCCGTGTTCTAATTGATAACGAACGAGGGGTTTAAAATGTGAGTCAGTAGTTCAACTCTCAAATTCTCTAACAATAACTTTTTTAATTTTCACCCTTTTTATCGATGAGAGTTTTCTGATTCCTCGTAAAAAACCAAAAGCTCATTATACGGCGGTAAGAGTGCCGAAATAGCTATAACGAGTTTTTTTTCAGAAATCAACGTCACGAAGTTAATTCTTACAAACACCGTAAAAAGTAATTTCACCCATGGCTTCACTCTTAATTATAATTTCATCCAAAGCTTGTTTGGCTCTTCCGATATGAAAAAATACTTTCGCACCATTATTTTCAGCTTCTAAACCATATGTTTCTCGGATCGTATCTCTTCTTGATTTATCCGTAGCTGTTGCTATCACTAGTACTGCAAAAACCAACCGGTTCACATTTTCAAGATTTGCTTGAATATTGATCGGAAATTTTCTGAAATCTTTTACATTTTCATTTTGAGCGTATTTTTCAGGAATTTCCCAGTCTTTTTCAGCTCCCAAATTTCCAGGACCATCTAAAGCCGGGAGATTTGCTCGATCTTGTTTAACGTGAGTAAATGGCTCAATCGAGTCAGGCGGATATTCTTCGAAAAAATCTGATTTTTCACTGGTCCTTTCTGGCATGAGTACTTCCTCGACCTAAAAAATTAGTTCGAGTCAAAATAAACGCCCTGTAAAAATACCTTATCATTGATTTTAACTAATTTGGCTTTTGGTTCACTTTCGCTTGAGAATGGAATACTGGGAATTTCTTTTCTATTTTCAAGAACTGATTGGTTTTAAATTTAATAGAGTACATTATAAAACAAATGTATATTATATATCCTTTTCCCAACTATCTGCTATTAAGGCTGTCCCAGATCAGAAATCCTCGGAAATCAAGTTTGAAGTTCTGATATTAGTTACTTTTCGGGACTTATCGCAGGCGCAATAACACGAGAAAACTTTTTGCTCAATTTTTTACACATAACTTTAATATTGCGATGGTCAAAATCTCCAATGTTTTCCTCCCGCATTGTGCTATTTGACAGTATTAATTTAACCAATAAAACAGCAAAGCAAGTAGGTTCATAACCCTTTTTTCTCAAAAAAAATCGTCATTTTTTCGTCGATTTTGACGATTTTTTTTTCAAGTTACTGTTTTGTAGTTGATAAAATTTGGAAATAAATATTTATATAATTTGATATTTTAACACGTCCATTGTCAAGCATGAAACATGCGTATTTTACAATATTTTTAATTTTTTTAAAATTTTGCACCAAAATCTGATAATTTTACTTCATAGAGGGTATCTGGTGTCCGAAAAATGCCACAAATTTCAAATTTGAAGGCTTCCAGCTCTAATAAAGGGCAAAATTTCAAGTTTTTAGAGCTCTTAACATAATACCCACGCAAGGTGTCATTCGACAGTAACTTAAAAAAAACCCAAAGCGATAGGTTTCATACCCTTTTTTTTCAGAAAAATCGTCATTTTTCGTCGATTTTACGATTTTGGGTTATTTTCAGAGTCCTATAATCGAGTTTTAAATAAAAACCAAAATTAAAAAAAAATAACCTGATTATCAGTGAATTAAAGCGCCCTATTTAAAGCCCTTAAAGTTTAATTTTGACTAAAACTTTTTTTTTAATCAATCAGAAAGCCGGATTTTCCCAGATGTTTTGGTACATTTGACCTGCAAATTTTTTCGCTGACCCAAATTGACAAATGTACTTTTTCGATTTTTTGAGTTTCAGACTCAAAGCATCAAAAAGGTGCAGTGCCCTGGGACCGCTAATCTCTATAGCGCGTGTTCGAATCCCACTAATGTTGTTCTAGTGATTATCTTGAATATGATTATAGGCAAGGGTCTTGATAATGGAACCGCTTAATTTTATCGGTGTGTAATCACTCATGCAATCACTAAGACAATCACTTAGACAACATCAGTGGGATTCGAACCGTGCATAGAGATAGTAAGCGTTTTTGAGATGGAGTTCCGTTGGGAAAAGGATATAAAAGTAGTATTTCAAAATTTAATAGACTCCTTGCTCCCTAATTGATAGATCTACCGACATAAAAAAAAGAGTACCAGGGGGCATCCCTATACTTTCGCTTAGACAGCTACATAATGTAGTCTACAATTTTGACTGCGAACAACTTATTCAAATTTTACAAAAATCGATAAATAAAAAATTCCGCGCCGTGTTCCAGAATCTAGGCAACTCTTCAACTTGATAAACATGAATCTGATCAAAGAGTTGCATTGGTGGGTGCTTGGGGGCTCTTAAAATGACCGCAAGGTTCCATTTGACCATATAAGTAAAAACCCAAAGCGAGTAAGTTTTATATTTTTTTTCCAGAAAAATCGTTGATTTTGACGATTTTGGGTAATTTCAGGGTCTTATAACTCGAGTTTTACAGGGAATTAAATTTGAAAAAAAAAATGGGATTATCAGTGAATCAAGGCGCACATTTCAGAACCTTTAAACCTTGATTTTAACAATTTTTTTAATCAATCAAAAATTTGATCGCAAAAGTTTTTTCGCTGACCCCAAATTGACCAAATGTACTTTTTCGATTTTTAAGTTTCGGAATAAACATAAAAAGTTGAGTGACCTGGGACAACCTATTTGGTGCCTTATTTATTCTATATTTTTTTTTCGTGTCGAGCAAAATTTTATTTTGTGCGTTTTTTAACTCGTAGACTTGATTTCTGCCATCTAGCTGGCCATTCACCATTTATCGCATCTTTACGGCCCTTAATCATTAATGACAAGATCAGTTATAAAGTTATCAATAAACTTAAAAACAAAATGACGTTTGTGGCGTTTTTTTTTGAAATTTTTACTGTATTACAGTACTTATTTTTTGCAAAAATTTCGGAATCACCAAATAAAATCTTTGACCGTGATTAAAAATAATTTCTACGACTATTTTTCTATTACACCATAGGCCAAAATGATCACGTGACCGTATATTCAAGAAATAAGGTTGGCCAAAGTAGTACTGTTTTTTGTCAAAAATTGCTTAAAACACTTTTTGAAAAAAGTGAAATAAGGTCTTCTTTTTAAGAACGTTTTTTAAGACTTTTTTTCCATTACACCTAAGTCTAAAAACAATCACGTGACCTTAAATTAAGAAATAAGGCTTTGGTTCAAGTACACAAATAGTACTCAAATTTCGCCGAAAATTTTTAAGGCCGAATAAACACTTAACTTTAGAATTTTGAACATAACGGCATTTCCAAAAAACGTCACGTGATCTTGTTTTTCAAGAAATAAGGATAAATTCATGAAATATTCCAAACCTTATTTTCAATTATTTCGTCACGTGATTTTATTCGGACTTTGCTGTAATGAGAAAAAAGTCTTAATAACGTTTGAAGTTTATCAACAATTTTTTTTGACTTAATTTGAGTACTTTTTCAAATCGTGTGTACGTATATAAATTACCGTCAATTTTAAAGTTGATCGTAGAAACTTGTAAGTACCATCAAAGTATAAGAAGGGTCGACTTTCGATGAAATATTTAGCAACTATGGGTCAATTATGTACTAAAAGGTCGCAGAGAGCAAAAATTCCCCGTGAATCTCAAAAATTTGACCATTTTTTGATCTCTAGTGATTTTTCAGTACATAATTGACCCATAGTTGCCATTATTTTCATTAGAAAGTCGACCCTTCCGATTATTGTCAGGGTACTTCCAAGTCTCTACAATGAACTTGAAATTGACCTTGAACTTTGACCGGTCATTGTGGTTGACCAGGTGGTCGGTTTGCTTAAAATGGAAAAAACATAGCGATAGAAAATCATTTGAAGTTTACTTTGACGTAGTTTTAAATATTTATACCGTTTAAATTCATATTTATAATAATTATTTATTATCGCCCTTTTGTTTGTAACTGGAGGTCATTTTCGCGAGTTTTTTTTTCTTATCCTCATTAAATGCTTTTTAATTCGTTTAATTTTTTTTTGTTTTGTTAATTGTATAGCAAATTGGCTGAATTGTAATTCAAGATAATAAAAAATATATGTTGATAATGAAACTTTGCTTATGACTCGATTTATGAGAATGGCAGCTAGATGGCAGAAATCAAGTCTGGGTACAGACTCACTTCTAAAGTCTACGAGTTAAGTTTAATAAATTTTAACCCTCCTTCTTGATTAACCGGTAATAAATCTTGTTGAATTTTGACCGGTACGATTGATTGACCATCTGGTATTTCGTCCGCCACATTTCTTAGCATATCTCTCTCAGATTTTAGATTTTGAACTTTTAATTTCGGTGTAGGGTGTTTCTTTTCAGCCAGGGCCTTTTCCTCTGATTTCAGTCGTTCCATTTGTTCTCGTCTGGCTTCTTCAATAATCGTTAATTTTTGCGCTGTTTTTACTACTGGTTTAACAGCTGGTTTACCATAATTTTCAATTTTTTGAATTTCAGGTATTTGCTCCCTAGGAATAAATTGATTTTCTATAATATTTCGATGATATTTATCAGAAATTCTTCGCTGGAAATAACCTTCAAGTTCAAATTCCAAATCCCCAACAAGCTGATCGCAGCTGCGTTTTTGTTCAAAAATTACATACAGAAATCCAATATTGAGGCTAAAATCGGTTCATAAAAAACTATCGAAAATCATAAAACTACAGAAAACTGCAGATTGATCAATAATATTTATTATTCAGTTTTTATGTAAGGGTCTCTAATGAACAAATGCGTTCGAAAACCATCAAAACTGTGAACTAATTGGTTTGGATTTCAACCGATCAAAAACGTACAATTTTTAAATTCTCCCAATGATTATTTTAATCTTCGAAATAAGCACGATCTTCGACAGTCCACTTGTGTTAAATGTTTATTTTCATAATAAAACCGTGTCTAGAATTTGAGCAGGGTAAATGTTCCACTTTTGAATTAAGTTTTTGATAGAAAAAAACATTGAGAAACGTTAAGGAACATCAACTAAAAAGTGATCAAAAACGTTAACTACAGCCTGTCACATTTTTACTTGCGATCTGAGTTTTTGCTCGAAACTGATCGATACCGTTTATTGATCATAAAGAATTCAAATTTGTTCAAAACCTACGTGTTTGTCAATTCAAATTTTAAGATTGGCGGAGTTGAGCTAAAAACTAAGATCTCAAGCAAAAATGTGACATGATGTATTTACAGATTTTAATTTTTTATTTTAAACTAATCATCATTTTTTATCTAACAAAAAATGATTTTATCTTGTTATTTGCCGTTTTTAAAATAAGTGAACAATTTTGAAAGTAATTTATGAACCGATACGAACAGATACATAAAAACGTGCATGTCAAAATGCAATAAAGTACATTTGGAGCCATAACAGCACCAATATATTATTAGAATAAAATGTGAAATGAAAATAATTTTGACTTTAAAAAACTCTTTTCTCTATTTATGGACAGAATCCTTTTCCTGCCTTTGTTAATTCGGTGAACTTTGATTTTCTTCCAATGATATTTATGCTTGATGCAGTACCGATGCTTATTCCCTAATATGATTCATTAGCGAACCCAGTTTCGTCAGCGTTCACAACCTTTAGTATGTCTAGGCTAAGGTATGGCATACCTGGTATGCACGTCAAAAATCGATGAGCTCAGATATTATTTATGTTCGTAGCACTTTTAGTTTCTTTGCTGAAATTTAGCCAGAAAAATTTTTGGAGAAAAATTGTGCCCCGATTTCCAAAAATCAGCATTTTTCGAAAAAAATTTGGCTTATCAAAAAAACTTTGCCTATTATTAAATTTTCGAAAAAAAATTGTTTTGGTTGTTTTTCATTCTGGAATGATATATTTTGATGTAAATAAGCTAACGCGATATTTACTGCGTAGTAACGTCATGCCCAGCGTGTTCGTTATACAAATCCATCCATATAAATAATGTTTTGATCATTCAGAAACTTCTTGGTGATGAATAACATATCAATATATCGTGATCGAAATCATGCGATTTTCAAAACAAATGCGTTATAAGTACTGTGATGTGCGTCTATTAGGACACCCCCTTTAAAGTCAATAAAGCAGAAATATGGCGAAAACCTACGTTTTTAATTTTGGTACGTCCCTTAATAAGGACAATATCGCAAAAATATCGAAAGGGTCTTTTTCTGAAATTTTATGAAAAATTAAAAAAAATAAGGACAATTTGGCACCAAAAGTGAAGTATAATATGTATGGTTTTCACCAATCGATTTTCGGCAAAAATCGACCACTTAGGGTTGATTTTCTACATATACTGGTTTGTGTGAAATTTTATTGAGCGTCTTTTGGTATGAATATTTTTTTTCAAAAATCGATATTTTTCCAAAAAAATGATAATTTAGTTCGAGTAATCGTATTTTTGGCAAAAATAGAAGGTTTTTTGTCTCCCAAACTCGCTAACACGCCTTGACAAGTGAGATTTTTTTTGAATGAAAGACACATCAATTCCAGTGATGATGAATTTAGTCACTGAGGTAGTTTTACCTAGTTTTTAAGAAAAAAAATTTGAAAGGTGGCAATTTAATTTTGTTGAAGAATGAGCCGAAGGCCGATAAAGGGAGATTTTATTTTTTAAATTGAAATTTGTAAAAAAATGATCCCCAAATCGGCCGAAGGCCGATAAAGGGAGAAATTATATTTTTTATTTAATTTTGTTAAAAAATTAGCCCAAATCGGTCGAAGGCCGATAAAGGGGAATTTTATGTTTTGAATTTGTTAAAAAAATTATCCACAAATCGCCCGATTAAGGGGGCTATTATCTTTTAATTTTTTTTTGTTGAAAATGAGCTCCAAATCGGCCGAAAGCCGATAAAAGAAGATTTTGTGTTTTTAATTTAAATTTGTTAAAAAATGAGCCCCAAATCGGCCGAAGGCCAGAAAGGGGGATTTTATTTTTAAAATTAAACTTTGTAAAAAATGATCCCAAAATCGGCCGAAGGCTGATAAAAGGGAAAATTATATTTTTCATTTAATTTTGTTTAAAATGAGCCCCTAATAGGCCGAAGGCCGATAAAGGGGAATTTTATGTTTTGAATTTGTTAAAAAAATTATCCACAAATCGGCCGATAAAGGAGGATATTATCTTTAAATTTAATTTTGTTGAAAATGAGCTCCAATCGTCCGAAGGCCGATAAAAGGAAATTTTGTGTTTTTTAATTTTAAATTTGTTAAAAAATGAGCCCCAAATCGCCGAAGGCCGATAAAGGGTATTTTATTGTTTTAATTTGACTTTGTAAAAAAAATGATCCCATAAAAGCGGAAATTATATTTTCATTTATTTTATTATTAAAGGGTTAATTTAATGTTTGAAAGTGTAAAACAAAATCACCAAATCCAGCGAAGGCCGATAAACAAGGATATTATAATTTTTATTAAATTTTGTAAAAAAATGATCCCAAAATCGGCCGAAGGCTGATAAAGGGGGAAGTTATATTTTTCATTTAATTTTGTTAAAAAATGAGCTCCAAATAGGCCGAAGGCCGATAGAGGGTAATTTAATGTTTTAAATTTGTAAAAAAATAATCCCCTAATCGGCCGAAGGCCGATACGCGGGGATATTATATTTTGTATTTAATTTTATTAAAAAATGAGCCCCAAATCGGCCGAGGGCCGATAAAGGAAGGTTTATGATTTAAATTTGTTAAAAAAATGATCCCCAAATCGGCCAAAAGCCGATAAAGGGGGATTTTATGTGTTTAATTTTAGAAAAAATTATTCTCAAATCGGCCAATAAAGGGGGATATTATCTTTTCATTTTTTATTTAATATTTTTTATTTAATTTTGTTAAAAATGAGCCCAAATCGGCCGAAGGCCCATAAAGGGTTATTTTATTTTAGAATTGGTTAAAAAAATTATCCCCAAAACGGCCGATATAGGGGGATATTATCTTCAAATTTAATTTTGTTGAAATTGCGCTACAAATCGGCCGAAGGCCGATAAAAGAATATTTTGTGTTTTTAATTTCAATTTGTTAACAAAGAGGCCCAAAATTGGCCGAAAGCCGATAAAGGGGGATTTTATGTTTTAAATTTGTTAAAAAGATTATTCCCAAATCGGCCGATAAAGGAGGATATTATCTTGTAATTTGATTTTGTTAAAAATGAGCTCCGAATCGGCTGAAGGCCGTTTAAAAGGGATTTGTGTTTTTATTTATTTTTGAAAAAAAAATTTCTAAAAAATTTGATAATTTTTTCTCCAAAATTTGGAATTTTTGTAAAAAATTTGAGATTTTATTTAATTGGTCAATATTTCTTAAAATTTAATAAAAATTTTAGAATTTCTACAATTTCAAAATCCGTATTTGGAAATTTTTTCAAATTCGAAAATTTTTGCAACAATTTTGCAACAAAATAAAATTTATTTTCAAACTTTTCATTTCACAGATTTTACTATTTTTTTAAAAATTAAGCAATTTTCTTTATATTTTGACAATTTGGGACAAATAGGATTTTATGTTTATTACTTAATTTTGTTGCAGAATGAGCCTCAAGTCGGCCGAAGGCCGATAAAAAAAGATTTTATATTTTTTTATTTAATTTTGTTGAGGAATTAGCAGAAAAAATTGCCAAATTTTCAGAAAAGTTTTCAAATTTTTTTAAAAATTTTTTGAATTTGAATTAGGGGGCTTATTTTCCAGAAAATTAAATTAAAAATATAATTTCCCGCTTTATCGGATTTCGGCCGATTTTAGGCTCATTTTTCAAGAAAATAAAATTAAAAATGTAATATCTCCCTCTATCGGCCTTCGGCCGATTTGGGGCTCATTTTTCAACAAAATTAAATTCAAAATATAATATCTCCTTTTATCGGCTTTCGGCCGATTTTGAGCTCATTTTTCAATAAAATTGAATTGAAAATATAATTTTCCTCATTAATCGGCATTCGGCCGATTTGGGGATCATTTTTAAGTATATTTAAAACATAAAATCCCCTTTTATTGGCCTTCGGCCGATTTGGGGCTCATCTTTCAATACAATTAAATTGTGGGGATTAAATTTGGGGATTTTTCAAGAAAATAAATTAAAAATATAATGTCTCGCTTTATCGGTTTTTGGCCGATTTGGAACTCATTTATAAACAAATTTAAAATCCCCCTTTATCGTTCTTCGGCCGATTTGGGGCAAATTTTTGAGCAAAATTAGATTAAAAATATAATTTCTCGCTTTATCGGTCTTCGGCTGATTTGTGGCTCATTTTCAAATAAAATTAATTTGAAAACATAATTTCCCGATATATCGGCCTTCGGCCGATTTGGGGCTCATTTGTCAATAAAATTAAATTGAAAATATAATTTTTCCCTTTATCTGCCTTCGGTCGATTTGGGGCTCATTTTTCAATAAAATTGAATTGAACAAATAATTTCCCGCTTTATCGGCCTTCGGCCAATTTGGGGCTCATTTATCAATAAAATTAAATTGAAAACATAATTTTCCGCCGATTCAGGGATTTTTTAAATACATTAAAATTTGAAACATAAAATCTGCCTTTTTTGGATTTCGGCCAATTTTGGGCTCATTTTAAACAAATTTAAAACATAAAATCCTCCTTTATCGGCTTTCGGCCGATTTGGGGCTCATTTTTTTTATAAAATTAGAGTAAAAATATAATATCTCCCTTTATCGGCCTTCGGCCGATTCGGGGATCTTTTTTAAACAAATTTAAAACATAAAATCTTCCTTTATTGGCTTTCGGCCGATTTAGGGCCCATTTTCAACAAATTAAAACCATAAAATCCCTCTTTATTGGCTTTCGGCCGATTTGGAGCTCATTTTTCAATAAAATTAAATTGAAAAGATAATTTCCCGCTATATCGGCCTTTGGCCGATTTGGGGGTTATTTTTCAATAGAATTAAATTGAAAATATAATTTCCCCCTTTATCGGTCTNCGGCCGATTTGGGGCTCATTTTTCAATAAAACTAAATTGAAAACATAATTTCCCGCTTTATCGGCCTTTGGCCGATTTGGGGCTCATTTTTTAAGAAAAATTTAATTGAAAATATAATTCCCCTCTTCATCGACCTTCGACCGATTTGGGGCTCATTTTTCAATAAAAATGAATAGAAAATATGATTTCCCGCTTTATCGGCTTTCGGCCGATTCTGGGCTCATTTTCCAATAAAATTAAATTGAAAAGATAATTTCCCGCTATATTGGCCTTTGGCCGATTTTGGGCTTATTTTTCAATAGAATTAAATTGAAAATATAATTTCCCCCTTTATCGGTCGTCGGCCGATTTGGGGCTCATTTTTCAAAAAAAAAAAATTGAAAATATAAAACGCAAATTTCAAACGTTAAATCTCCCTTAATTGGCCTTCGGTTGATTTGGGCCTCATTTTTCAACAAAATTGAATTCAAAATATTATATTCCTTACGGCCTCGGCCAATTTGGGGCTCATTTTCATTCAATAAATTGAATTGAAATATAATTTCCCGCTTTATCGGCCTTGTGGCCGATTTGGGGCTCATTTTTCAACAAATTTCAAACTAAAATCTCCCTTTATTGGCCTTCGGCTAATTTGGGGCTCATTTTTCCACAAAATAAATTCAAAATATTAATTCCCTTATCGGCTTCGGCCGATGTGGGGATTATTTTTTTAACAATTTTTAGCATAAAATTCCTCTTTATCGGCTTTCGGCCGATTTTTGGCTCATTTTTCAACAAATTTAAATGAAAAGAACAAAATCTCCTTTTATTGGCCTTCGGCCGATTTGGTGCTCATTTTTCACCAAATATAAATAAAAAACATAAAGTCCTTTGTTTTCGGCCTTCGGAAAAGTTTAATTCGAACTCAAAATTTCTTTAAAAAGCAATAATCCGAAAATTCAGTAGTCATAAAAGTTGCCTGGATTATAAAACATTACTTTGGTGGCTTATTGTCAATACAGTATTGAGGAGAATATATAAATCCAGTTAAAAGTTTTTATCAAGAGCCCATATTCGTATCTGTCAAAATGCACCGACCCCCTTAACTTCTTATAGTTCCAATATTGCAAATACTGCCAATATCGCAAAAATTCTATAGATTTTTATTACAGATTACTTTGTGAGTTTCCTTAATGACGACATTCTCATCTTGAAATTTGTCATCGTCAAATGTTAAATTACAAAAAAATAAAAATTTAATTCTTTAAAAATCAAAAATAAAATTTTGAAAAATAAAAATTAAATTTGAAAATTCAGAAAAATTCGAAAGATTATTTTTTCCATCCAGTGAGTGGTTCAGAAGTTACGATTTTGGGTTTTTTGAGGTCACCTGGGGTCACTCTAGGTCAGTTTGAGTCTGGTTAGAATTTGTTGACTATTTTTTTCGGACTCCCTGAGTATTTGTCTATCATTTGTGTGAGTTTCGACAGGATCCAGTGAGTGGTTCAGAAGTTTAGATTTGGGGGTTTCTTTAGGTCACCTGGGGTCACTCTTGGTCATTTTGAGTCAAGTTTGAATATTCTGAATAATTTTTTCGAACTCTCTGAGTATTTTTCTATCATTTGCGTAAGTTTCGAAATGATCCAGTAAGCGGTTTAAAAGTTACGATTTGTTTTTTTTTAAGTCACTTTCGGTTATTTTAAGTCGAGTTGGAATATTTTGAATTATTTTTTCGTACTCATTGAATATTTTTCTATCTTTTGCGTTAATTTTTAAATGATCCATTAAGCGGTCCAGAAGTTACGATTTTGGGGTTTCTCACCTGGGGTCACTTCAGGTCATTTTAAGTCAAGTTGGAATATTTTGACTACTTTTTTTGATCTAACTGGGTCATTTTTAGTAATTCCTTAAAATTTGAATAAAATCCGAACACCGGTTCCAGAGTTGGTTTTTTGAGTGTTTGTCGGCGTTAACCCTATCTATACGGAATCCTAGGACAGCCTGTGGTTATTTTTGAAAATTTTCAACAACATTTCTGAATTTCTTGGGATTTATTCAACGTGAAAACGAGTTTTTGAGTAGTTTTGTTTATTTTNGTATATTCCTCATCTTATCAGAAATTTTCGGACTACTAACCCTCAAGAGGAAAATTTTTCATAATATCGGGTATTTTTTTCGACCGAAAAAACGCGATATTGGTGAAACCGGTGGTTTTTGTTTGAACCGAAATATTATGTTCTGAAAGTTTCAGCCAAAAACCTAAAAGTGCTCCGAAAATAAAAGAAATGTGAGCTGGTCGATTTTTGCTGTTCCTGCCTTATATTAGACGATTGAATAAGAAATTTTTAGATCAAGATTTATTTGATTTAAAAAAAAATAAAAAAATGGTTTGAAGATGAGAAAAGTGACCCGTAGACTGGTTCTCATGAGAGTTAAAATGTAGGTAAAAAATCGAATTAGCTGACTCAAATGCGTAGGGTATAATACCCTGGGTATTCTCTTAAGGGAGTGGGCGTCGATAATTGGGCTATTTTTTAAACATTTACGAGTGAAGTTTCTGACAAACCAGGCTTCAGAAATAATTAATTGTTTTTCCAAATACGTAGTACAACTCTTAAGTAAGTTGCTAGTACTATTCAGATTATCTGATACTTAAATCTACGCTCAAAAAATGGATTTCAGTAGGCGTCCCTAAAAGCACTAAAAAGCCTACTCCTCATTCATCTCTCATCACTTTTTATTGATATTAGCAATTTAGAATGAATATATAAATGCACATCACCAAATGAAAGTCTTTTTCAAAATTTTGCGTCTAGTGGTCAAAACAGCTTATTTGGGAGCCTCGCGCAAACGCCTACTTCTCCTTTAATA
This sequence comes from Oikopleura vanhoeffeni, assembly GCA_004367855.1. NCBI lineage: Eukaryota > Metazoa > Chordata > Appendicularia > Copelata > Oikopleuridae > Oikopleura > Oikopleura vanhoeffeni. The sequence continues at coordinate 424,055 of SCLH01000947.1, read as the reverse complement.
TATATGGAAAATTTTCAATTTGTACATCAAATTCACCGCAAAGCTTAGATTAAGGTTTAAATGAACTTCTTTTTTTGATTTTTATTCTTCAAAGTCTCAGGAACGACTTGTGAATTTCTAGTTTTTGCTGAAATTCTGAACTATAAATTTTCTAAAACCTACTTTATTTGAAAAAAATTCAAAATTCAGAAAAAATCCTGTGAGTTAAAAAACTCCGTGACAAATTCTCTACAAAATAGCGCAATCAAAAAAGTTATCTGAGAAATCTCAATTATCGTCACCCTTAATTTAACCTTTAATTACAACCCCCGAAAAACCGACTTTTCTTTGAAAAAATATCAAAACCAAAAAAAATCTTATAAGTAAAAAAACTTGGCAGAAAATTCACTACAAAAAAGGTGTATCAAAAAGTATTATACGTGAAGCTGAGATATCGACGCCCACTCCCTTAATACTATTTTTTGCAACGTTATCGGATGTCAGGTTGGTCAAAATTTACTGGTAAAGTATAGCTTCCTGTAGTGGAAATGATATTTTAGTGATATGAATGTACTAAAAGATGTGCAATCATCGGTTTTCTGAAAACGGTATTATGACTAGGGGTCTTGGGTGAGCATAAAATTGCGCTAGAGACGAATTCAAATTTCGAGTACAAAACCGGAAGTGATATCATAAATTTGGCTCTAGCGCCACCTAGCGGTTTTCCAAATCGGAATGTGCATACAGACGCGGTTCCGTGGTCTTTGAGTTAAATACAAACCTGATGTTCAAGAAATATCATTTTAAATTTTCATCGCATAATCCATAATGCCCGCATTATTCCATTATATTTCATATTTTTATTACTTAATCTTGCAATAAATATAATTTTCATCCAATTAATTCTGATTAACTTGAAAAAAATGGAATTGAACCCTTTTCCCTGAATCCGCAAAAAAACTTTTTACCCTATGCTTGCAATTAAAAAAGTATGAAAATAAATTTATCGGCGATTTCTTAAACGATTTTTTTTTATTTTTGCGAAATCTACGTTATTTACACCTTGCACAGAAATTCGAAGGTACGGTAGTAGTTTAATATAAATAAAGTAATAATAGGTTCCATATACATTATAGGTCCTCAGCAGCAATTTTCACTGGAGGTTTCCGAACACCTCTTAATTTTTTTCACAGGAGGAACTGTTTTTTTAAATATGTTGTCAGCGGCCACGAGTTAACTTTTGTTCAGGGGTTAAACATCGTCGAGATCCCAGTCTTCGTCATCGACCTCTTTAAGGGCTTTTGTCATCTCTTCTTCAGTTATATCAAGGCCATCAATGTCAAGGTCTTTTTCCCAGTCGTCAATATCGGACTCTATGCTGCTTTCGGCGTTTTCATCTGTGCATTTTGGCACAGAAATGACTTCAGGGTCAGAAACTGATTTTGCATTTGGGTTTTCAATTATTTCAACGTCGTTTTCGATTTCTGGGTGTTCTACCGGTTCTAAACTACTGGTAGACTCCTCGATGTCCAGATTCTCTTCATGCGATTCCACGTGTTTTGTCTCCGGCACAAGACCGGCTTTTTCGAGAACGAATAAGTATCGTGCCCAGAAATCATTGTGGTTAACTGATTTTGGAACCAACCGGTTAAACATTAACCGCACGTTTGTCCTTGCGATAAGTATGTCTGTTAGTTTATTTTTACGATTTTCAATATTTTCGATAAATTCAGCTTTCCATGCAAAAAAACTCGGGTCTGTAGGATCTTCAGTATAAGTTTTTGCATTTATTTCGTATGCCACCTCATTTGGGCACAGTTCTTGTTTTATTGATTCTTTTGCGTCTTCTATTTCATCCTCAGAATCTTCAAGGAGAATTTTTTCGACATTATCTACAATTGTTCTAATACCAGTGCCAAGCATTGACGTCGCAACCTAAGCAAAAAATATTGTTTTTGGCGTAAAAATTTTGTTATGGCCTAAAACAGGACATAAATCTGTTGATATAGAAGGGGGTTGTCATTTTTGCTTACATATTTGGGTCGCAACGCTAGCTGCGACTTCTTTATTTTTCTCATTAAACTCTGCGATTTGGATTTTTCGCTACTTACATTTTTAAGTCTGCATATCTTTTAATCTATAGAGCTGTTTTTTGCTTAACCTGTCCATCATTACCATCCACTATGTCTGTCACAATAACACACTCACTTTGTCCACCACATACCACTTCTCAAACACATACATAATTACTTACATCATACAATAATTAATGAGAAGTAGCATATATCCGAGAATTACACCCTATCCTCTTGGGTGAACAATCTATAACTACTTTAGAGTACTCGATTCCTTGCAATTAGCGTACCATTCACCATTAAATCGCATTTTACATCGTTAAACATTAATACAAATCATTACAAAATTATCGATTAACTTTAAACAAAATACTTGTGCGTTTTTTTTAAAATTTTTACGTTATTCAGTACTTATTTTTGCAAAATTTTTTAAATCACAAAATTAAACCTTTCATCGTTGATCAGAAAAAAATTCTAAACATTTTTTCCATTACATCATAGCCCGAAAATGATCACTGTACCTATTATTTAAGAATAAGGTTTTAAAATGTATTACTTTTTCCAAAAATTGCTTAAATCAATTTTTAAAAATGAAGTGGTTCTTTATAAGTTTTTATCTTTTTTCTTTACACCAAAATCCAAAACGATCACGTGTACCTTCAAATTAAAAAAAAGTTTTGTAATAAACAAATATTATCAAAATTACCCGAAAATTTTTAAGGGCCAATAAACACCTAATTTAAATTTTGTGAACATAATAATATTTTCCAAAAACGTCACGTGTGATCTTATTTTTCAAGAAATAAGGATTTATTTATTTACATATTTTAAACCTTATTTTTTGATTTATTTCGTTATGTTATTTTATTCGGACTTTATGTAATGAAAGTCTTAAAAACGTTTTAAGTTGACCCTTTAATTTTTTGACTAATTTATACTTTTTCAAATTACTGTAAATCGATACTAAACATTTTTTTTCAAAATACTCAAATCATGCAAACCCCTTAAAAAAATTGTAACAATTTCTAAGTATGGCCTTCTTTAAATAGACATTTCTCAAAATCAAAACTTGAAAAAAAATCAGAATATTAACCCTACCTGATCACTAGGCGCGATCGCATGAAGGATTCATATTCATAACACATAATATTTCACAAAAAATTTAAAATATTTACTAATAATTTTGTATAAAACATATAATTATGTTTAGACAAACCATTAGAAAATCATCTTGAATTTTATATGAGGTTAATTGCAATATAAATTAAGGTTTTAATTACATCTCATTATTGCACTTTTATAGTCGAGTCATAGTTAATTTCGCAACTTTTTTTTTCTTATCCTTATTAAATGCCTTTAAATTCGTTTAAATTTTTATTTTTATTTCATTTGTATAGCAAATTGGCTGAATATTATTTTAACTATAAAATTATTGATAATGAAACTTTGCTTTATCTCCTTATATAATCACTATTTTCCTTAAATCTATCTTTACATATTCATTCTAATCTACTATATATTTATCCTTCATTTTACCATCATCATTGGCGAGCTTTCCGCCATTTTAAAAGGTAATTATTTCTAAAAATTTTAAACTTTTTGGAAAAAACAGTTGGCAAAAAGATACATATAATTCAGAAAAAATTAGAAAATTTTTTTTGCCAAATATTGGCAGATTCCGCGATATTGGAACTTGGAGTAATTTAGCTAAAAATCGGGAAATTGCGTGAGTTTTTTGGGTGAATTCAGCGATATTGAAAAAAAAAATTTTGATTTAAGGGAGGTTGGTGCATTTTGACAAATTTCCATTTTTTCAATTTTTTTTCTCTTGATGAGAAACTTTTTGCCACTTCTCAATTTTCGGATAAACTATTTCGAACGAAAGTGGCCAGTTTTGTGCTTACTTCGTTTAATCTGATTTTTCTCACATCGATTATTTTTACTTTATAAATCGTCTTTTGAAAACACATAAAAAACGCGGGTTTGCTTTCGAAGGTGTCTAAATTAAAGTAGAATTTATTTTTTATTAATCAGAAACCGTAAAAAACAGTCTCGACCACCAAAAATATTTAATTTATTTCTTTTCATACAATTTATACTTCAAAATCGAAAATTTAAATTTTTGAAAAAATCCGAAATTTTAGAACATCGAAAGAAATATTTTTTTCATGAGTTTAATGAAAAAAATTTACGTGGTGGATAGGTCGGCTTACCAATTTGGCAAGTTTCGGTCAAAAATTTTTTTTTTAATTCTGGATAAGTATTAACAAGAGCAAAGAAACAAAACGAGAAAATATTTGAATAAAGTCAAAGGTGGCCTTTTCTATAATTTCAGCTTGTGATTCCAGAAAAATTAGTTTAAAAATTTTTAACAAGGAATTGAAGAGTGTTTTTCGTTGATTTAGAACAAATATTGAACAAAAAATAATGGATTTTTTTATAATGTTCGGAATTGTTTTCAAAAATTTCTCATAATTTCTCGAATTTTATAAGTTTAATGCGAACTCAAAATTTTCTTAAATAGCAATAATTGGAAAATTCAGTAATTACAAAAGTTGCCTGGATTATAAAACATCACTTTTATGGTATTATTTTGTAGTATTATTTGGTAGTATATTGAGAAGAATATATAAACCCAGTAAAAGTTCACCAAAGAGAGAGATAATTTAACAAGAGCCAAGAAACAAAACGAGAAAATATTGAATAAAGTCAACAGGTGGCCTTATTCTCTAAAATTTCAGCTTGTGATTCAGAAAAATTAGGTTTAAAAATTTATTAACAAGGAATGAAGAAATTCAAATATCCAATTATTTTGAACGCAAAAATCACAAAAATCATGTCACATGATTTTTCAAAAAGCATATAAAAAATATTTGGTAACCTACGCGAAAAAGTTAAAGTGCCCATTTGAAGAGTGTTTTTCGTTGATTTAGAAACAAGATATTGACAAAAAAATTGGATTTTTGTATAAATGTTCGGAATTGTTTTCACAAAAATTCTCATATTTCGAATTATAAGTTTAATGCGAACCTCAAAATTCTTAAATAGCAATATTGGAAAATTCAGTAATTACAAAAAGTGCTGGATTATAAACATTCACTTTTATGGTAATTATTTTGTAGATTATTTGGTAAGGTATATTGAGAAGAATAAAAACACAGTAAAAGTTTATTCATCACCCATATCCGTACTGTCAAATGCACCGACTAAATCTAGACAAAAATTAACTGAAAGCACAAGTAATATAGGAGGGTTAACTAGGGTTAGGGACACTTGTTGCCAGTGTACACCTTAATTTAAGTGTTAACTAAACATAACCCTAATCTGAAAAGGGTAGACTTAGGATTAGGAAAAATTGTGTCCAGTTACTACCCTTAATTTTAAGTGACTACTAAACTAGACCCTATCTTGAAAAGGGTAGACCTAGGAGTTAGGGAAAATTGGTGTCCCAGTGTACACTAATTTAATTTCCTTTTTACGACATGTAATTCAATTAACTTTATTAGTAAGTGGGTAAAGGTAGCGATGTGGCGACAATGGCGTCAATATTTAACTTACGAAAATATTAGTTGGTATTTTTATGTGCTTCTTACGTTTAGCTGAACACACACTAAATGTATCAGCTCATAAAATCATTTTTTATCTATTTAAGGCACCGATCTTGAGTTCAATCTTTTATTTATAATTCGTAAATTTTCCGAAAAAATTCAAACACATTATGAAATTTAAGGCATTTTTCGTCCAAATTTCTATTAATTTTATGAAAATTTTGTGAATAAACAAAAGAAAATAGCCACTTTAACTTTTTCATTGCCATGTCCTACATATTTTCTGACTGCCGTTGAAAATAGAAATGTTTTTTGTCATTTTGTTGTCGACTCTTTAGAAAATAATTATGAAATTTTTCCGCAAATAAGTCCAAAAAATTTAATTAGTTATGTTTTTGAAATCTTTGTAAAAAAGTCAGGCCGAATCACTTGTGAAATTTTCTGGTATCTATTTGGTTTCCGTATTTCAACCGGCACAAAGGGTCAAGTGGAATATCGTTTCTGGAACTCTGATTGAAAATTTACACACTTTGCTTAAGGAACCGGTTTGTGCCATTTGGCACGCAATTTTTATAAAATTTTATTCATTTTAAAAAGTCTGTATAAATTGCGGGTGTAATTCAGGCTACTTCACTTTTAAACAGTCCAGGATACATTTTTTTTATTTAAACTGCAATTGAAGGTCATTTTTTTTTCCTAAAAGCTGTTTTTCTCTCTATTTTTCATGGAAAAAAAATTCAATTTTAAGAAATTTTTGCATGTGATAATGATTCTCCCACTTATAGTGCAATACACCCGACAATGTCTGAAAGTTTAAAATATCGCCTTTAAAAAAAATCCCACATCGCGTGCAATTGAATGGAGGTTGTAATGAAAAGTGGTTTTGATATTTTAACAGATACTTTAAGTATGGTAAAAAATTTAAAAATATAAATCTTTGCAGTATGAAACACTTTTCATTTAAGATTAAAATAAAATAAAAATTTTTCATCATTTTTTCTGTCACTAAATCACTCCCGAAAAAAATGTACCAATCTGCCCCATCGCTGCCTACCCCTTAAGGGGGATACGACTCTGATTTGAACATTTTCTCGTAAAATAACAATTTCTGAAAATACTTATTTGTAATCTAACTTAATTTGCGACTCATACATATGAAATTGTTTGATGATTACCTGATAGTACGGTAATCGTGTTACAAGTAGAGACCTTTTC
>SCLH01000947.1:397508-411036 GCA_004367855.1 Oikopleura vanhoeffeni | reverse complement strand
GTCCCAAGTGGGGCCTACTCGAAATAATTGCTTGAAGTTTGACGCATGGGTTAATTTTAATCATTTATGTTGCAACCTAAGCAAAAAATTGTTTTTGACATCAAAATCTCGTGATGACCTCAAATCAGGTTAATTTAGCATAGTTTTAACCACAAAACTTACATTGGATATGTTTACAGCTTCTTGAGTCATTTCTTCACCAGCATAGGTATTCAGGGTTTCGTATGATTTTTTTGCAACGGTTGTGTAAACGGCGGAGGCGTCCTCTTTGATAATATTTGTGAATTCTTCAAGGTCTTTTTGCATGTATTCAGAGGCCTCGCTGAGGACGTTGATAGATTGCTCAGCAATGTCATTAGCCTTTTAAGGTTGAAAATTCTATTAACGATTATCGATTGTTGAAAAATGTTAATTTTTATTATTGATTATGTTTGATTTATCTTTTTAATAAATGCATAAAATATTATATTTGTTTTTATAAACAACATAGGGGAGGTTAAAGTAAAATGGAATTTATAGGTACTTTTATGAAATTTAGGCTCTTGGAAAACAATGAATCACTTTTTCCTTCAAGAAAGTGCGTTTTCACGCTATTCAAACAGGAAATAAATCTGTTCACGGGAAGAAAAATCGAGGTTACTCATATGTATCCCTGTTTATTCCCTTAATTCAAATAAACATTAATGGTGCTTAGTGAGCAATGCACTCACTGAGCATGTAATTTTTTTGTTTCAACAAAAAAATTACATGCTTAATGAGCACCATAAATGTCTATTTAAATTAAGGAAATACAAAGGAATACATTTTCATTTCCTCGTTTTTATCTTCAAGTATCTTCTAAAATTGTCTTTTTTCAGTTTGTTATTTGAAATACGTATATCGTCCCCTAATTGTTGACCGCTCAAAAGAGGTATCACAACTCTGTTGAATCCGGGCCTGTTATTGGCTGCTCTTAAATAAGAGATTATGGACCATAATTTATGGTGCGTAGGTGCGTGAACATTCACACTCGAATGTTTTCTATTATTTGGGCGTTAATTAAATCGTTAAAATTATCTTTCAAGAGTACTTATTATGGTAAGACGGTATTATCATGAATTCTTTATTTGAAAATTAAGCAATAGGGACCCTATTATAGGGTCCCCTGAAAAGAATTCGAAAAACCTCAACAAAATTAGTAAGAGGCGTGGTCGTGTGCGGGGCGCAGAGCCTATGGGGTTAAATGTAATGTTCTTTTTTTTATCGGAATGCATTTAAATCGAAGTATAACCATGAAAATATTGTCAATTCAGAAAAAAGACCAATCAGAATGCCGCGGTATACCGTATTAACGAAATATGTACCATTTAACGATAATTTGACGATTTATTTTATGATGTCGATTATTTAAATTGAATATTTTATTGATATCCACTTATTTTATTTACAGGTCAGCAAGTTCTTAGTCGTTTGTTTTTAAATTTTTTTAACTTGCTGATGAAGCTATAACTGACATAAAAATATATTTTAATTATACACTATGAGTTAGAATAATTGATTTTTCCACGTTAACGTATATTTTGTCTGATATAAATCCGAATAGTCAGTTCTTAAAAGTGTATCTCAGATACATAGGGTGTGCAGCGGAAACCCTACAGACTAAACTAAACCCGTTTCGTTTTTTGTGCTATCACCAATGGTGATTCACCATCGAAAAAAAACGATTCCGAGCAAAAAATCATCTTGTAATAACTATCAAAAATTCGATTTTTTTTTAATTTTGAACCTATTCCTGTTTCGAAACATTTTCAGCTACGGAAGTAACCGCACTCGCTGCCCAGGATCCCCAGGCTGTCCAGCTCATTGTTTCCTCTTGAGTCTCTCGAACATTACTCACATTCGCACTCAACACGTCTCTATCCATTTTGTCAGACTTTTCGATTCAGATTTTTCTCTATTAAATCGAAATGCCCCCTCCCTGAATTTTTTTGTTATTTATTTTCCAGTGTAGAACACGGCAAGCCTCATGAGTCACGAGACCCAGCCCGGAGCACAATTATTAACTCGAGAGTTTAAGGGGGTAGTGCAAGGTTGACAAACGTTTCACCGTTGTTTTTCTTTCTTCTTGACCTCGACTCGATAATATATCGAGTTTTTACGATTCTCTCATAATGTAATAAAAACAATAAACGACAAATAATATAATTTGTACTCGAATTTAATTTCAAAAATATATAAAATAAGCTATTGTTGCAAAAGTAAGTGGCTTTGAATCGAGAGATTATTTATTGACATGTGACATTTTGTCGATTTTCTGTTTTTAAAGTCATGTTTTGATCATTTAGTTTGCGTTGCTTTGGACAATTTCAAACAAAAATATTTATTATTTACAAGGGTGTTTTCTAGGCTGTCCGAGGTTGTGCATATTTTAAAGATCGGAAAATTTCAGATTATACATTTTACGTGAACTTTTTCGCTGATTACGGAAATGATTTTATCGGCTGGAAATACGTTTTGAGAGGGCCATAAGTTTTCTTTGTGGCGACTCTGTACCTCACCAAATCGAACGGTCATCTGAGAAATGCGAATGTTATGAAGCATTTGAGAGTTAAAACAAGCTGAAATTTAGCATATTTTAAGATTGCTCTGTGGTAAAAATCGATAAAAAATAAAATTTTTTCCTACCTATCCTCGTCGTTTGAATTTACATACATTTTATATGCATGTATATGCATATTCGAATGTATTTACGCCTGCAATACTAACAAAGCTATAGTCATTTCAAATTGCTTGCAGTTAGCTAGATTTTACATGTATTTCACTGTAAAATAGCCACTATTTTTCACAAAAAAACTGTTTTAAGGGAATTGTGGGTGCTTCCAGCAATTTGCTGGGGAAAAATAAGCCCTTTTTAAAACTCAAATATATTTTGTGAGAATTAAGTGAACGTTTATTTTTCCAATTGTATATTGTAGTCCGTAACCTTGAGAAGTCAAAAATTGATTCACTTTTAGAAAATATTATCACATCAACCTTTAAATGCATAAAACCTTATTGCTGGTATTTCTTTCCATTAAAGTATACCGTCATATCCACGTATCCAAAAATCACATAATGCCGATATTATTGNGATTCCTTGGGTCAACTTTACCGTAGTCATAACCGATATCAGTGTATCATAAATTAATTCTATAAAGGGCTCAAAAAATTACGACGCCCACCCCCTTAATCTGATTTTTAAGACGACAGGCTCCTAAAAGAAAAATATAATTTAAGGAGAGCTTAGGCAAATGATGGGCAAAGAAAAAATCTTGATGGTTCCTTTTCGGAAGTCTGGTCGCTGGTACGATGTCTATATCCCCTAAACGAATTTATCCTAATTTTTATCGGATTTGAATGTGTAGGTTTACTTTTAAAAATTTTTAAGGAGTGTTAGGACTCCTAACTTAGGAGTGGCCCGAAGAAACACAACTTCGCCACACACCTCAAAGCCTAGACCAAAACGCCCGTCATTGCCAGGAAGCGAGAACCTGGCCGCGAGATTTGGCCGCGAAAAGTAAACAAACTCGACCGTCAATGTAAGAGTGGTATCAAACAGCGCGCGAAAATCAAATTTGTTTAGCAAATATAATGTTTTTGATACAATTTTAACTGATTTGTGATCTTGAGAGTTTGAAAATAAAAATGGTATAAATACCAGATAATTATTAATAAACTTATAATTATTATATCTATATACTTTTTTTGTTCGAAAAGTGAATAATGCGTAGGCTTTCGAAATGACGTATGTGTACAGCAATCAATGTTGAAAATGACGTCATGCTGACGCCCCAGAAAGTATTGGGTATTTCAGGCGAATATTGGCACATCGGCGATATGGCACATTCGCGCGATTATTGGCAATTCGCGACTTGGTACGAAATTATTTTAGACTAAAAATCTGAAATAACGTATTTTTTTTTGCGATATCGCCCCGCATTATTCAATTGTGAATAAAAACTATTTATTAGAAAATTATTTATTTTAATCAAACTTCCCCGAATTCAGCAAATAACTTTGACAAAATGAAAATCAGATAAAATAATAAATCTGTTTTTAACAAGAAACATACATTAATTTTTCTACTTTATAAATCTCTATGTTTATTTCAGTAAATTGATTATTAAAGATACAAATCGAATAAGTAAATAATTAATTAACTATATTAAACAAAATAAACTCGTTAATTCAATAGTTAAAATAACAATTCATCGTTTTTAAATAAAATGAACATTGATTTTTAAAATAAATAATAATAAATTTATACAATTAATTTTCAAAATAAATAGTTCAAATTATTTGAAAACAAAAAAAAAATCAAATTAACCTTAAAATTATAGAAGTATTAAATTTTAAAATAATACAAAAACAATTTATTTCTAAAATATTAACGGACGATCAATTAAATAATAAAAACAATTTATTTCGGAGATGAATAAAAATGAATTCCGACTCGGAAAATGATTCGGAATTTTGATTTTTTTTTTAACTTTCTGACAAGAAAAATATTTTCAAATTAAAATTGTATTAAAAACATTATATTATGCTAAAAAATCATTTTCGCGCGCTGTTTGATACCACCTCTACATTGACGGGCGAGTTTGTTTACTTTTCGCGGGCAATTCTCGCGGCAGGTTCGCTTCCTGGAATGACGGGCGTTTTGGTATGCTTTGAGGTGCTACTTCGAGCGCTTATTACTAGAAACTGAAAATAATATCAATTAATTCTTTTTACGTTCTTGGGATCAAGGATAGAATTTATTTAACACCATAACATTCTAAAATTTTGAGTCTGTGAACTCGATAAATGCGTGAGAAAATAAAGGTTCAGTTTTCATTTTCTTCGGATAACCATGAATTTTTAAAAATACATATGAAGTAGGTCATCCCAGTCAGTATCTGCATATAATTGTTGGTTTAAAAATCTATTTTACTCCTGGGATGAAGCTAAGTTACAAAATCCCAAGTGAAACCCTGGATATTTGCATCTGGTCTCAGATTTGAATCAGTACCACCTTATGCTCCAAACTTGCTTGATTTGTCTTTTTTTGCCATAAACATGTATTTGAGTTACATTTTCGTTCATTTTTTTTCGGGAAATACTTTTTTGAAAAATATTTTTTTTATTAATTTGATTTTAAGAAAAATCACTCGTTAAAAAATAAACCTTGGACCAAGGTTCTTGGTATTGAAACTGCAGAATTTCTCATAAGATTTTGGCGAAAATCCTAACAAAAATAGGAAAAAATATCTTTTGAACAGTTTGTCGGATCGAATTTCAAATAATATTTTATGAAATAAAATTGCAAACTCTATCACATATTCGAATTAAAAGTCTCAAAAAGTTTTTATTTCTGCGCCGTTTGGACGCTTGAAATTTTTTTGCCTATTAATAGGCAAAGGATGTAGGAGGTTAAAGGGATATAAGAGTCAGATTTATTTTTGTCACGACGGCACAGCAAATTGTGCTCTTCGTTTTTTTCGAAGTCGATCTTTACGGCTCATTTCTTGTAAAACATCTGGAGTATCTCGATCACTTTCACTGACAGGGATTTCTTCCGCAACTTCGGCAAATCGAACTAAATTTTCCATTTTGATAACTGTCGTTGAAGTCACTTTCTTACAAACCTGTGACTTTTAAGAAGTAAATGACGATCAATGACCGTTAACGCGCCAAAGTGTTCACTGACTTGAAAATTGTTATTTTTTTTGCGCAAAATCAATAATATTTAATTGATAATTAACCCCCACCTGCACGAGCGTGTTTCAGAACACAGAGACCAAAAATATTTTGGGGAAGTGTCATTTTGGTCGGCGGAATATCGGAACAGACCCCCGATAGTTCCCCTTATTTTTAATTTCAAGAATTTTTGGTGAGTTCTAGAAATTTCTCATCAGACCGGAAATGCAATATTTGGATGCAATTTTTTGTTTAATGCAGTTAAGGGGGTGGCATCGATCCGGCAGATTTGTACATTTTTTCAGAGCGGATAGTCCTTTATCACCTTTGTTAGAATGCGTGCCACAACGTTAAAATCACACCGTTAAAAGGAGTAGTGGTACGCATTCTAAACCAAAAAGGGATAAAGATATATGAAAGAAAAAAATGTGAAAATTATTTTTTTTTATTTTTTATCTTCAATAAAAGTGTTCATTCTTGCGAACGTTTATATTTTTAATTTCTTACATAACCAATTATCTGTGAAAATTATAAAAAACCACTTTCCACTGTACATCCATTCTAACTAAACCCGACTATAGGAATTTTTTTTGAAGACGATATTAATAAACTTCAAGACATCTGTATCGTATTTAAAAAATTTCCTTGAGTATGAAAGTTTTTTTTCGATGAAAAAATGGTTCAAAAATGCCAAAAAGTAGGAGAAAAACAACTTTTTTTGAGATAAAAATTGACCTTTCAATTGCGTTTTGATATTCAAAAATGTTCTTTACTATCTAACGAAATGGCGCCTATTACACCCGCAATTTCATTTAGGATTCTTTACTGGCTTAAAATTTTAAAAAATTTAGTGCCAAATGGCACTTATCGAGTGTACAGCCGAGTGTTAAAAAATTTCATCGATAGTTTAGAAATGATATCGCACGACCAACTCATTAGTTGACGATACGGATATTAAAATAGAAACCAAAACATTTAATACGTGATTCTGCCTGATTTTTTATGGAGAGTTCAAAAAATCACTAATAAAAAATTTTGACTTGATTTGCGGAAAATTCATAATTTTTTCTGAAAAATCGACAAAAAATGGACAAATTAAACATATTATGATTTTTCAAACAGCAGTCAGAAAATATGTAGACATGCGTGAAAAAAAGTTAAAGTGGCTTTTTTTTAGCTTTTATTCATAGATTTTCAAAAAAAAGATCAGAAAAAATTTTTGACAAAAAATGCGGAAAATTTTCATAATGCTTTGATTTTTTTTGAAAATTTTACGAATTTCAAAAATAAAGTTCGGACTCAAATCTTCTCTAAAATAGGCAAAAATTATTTTTATAGTAGATGCACATTTATTCTGGTTCAGCTAACGATAATGCAGAAAAAAAGTAAACCAACTAATTAATTTCGTAAGTTAATTGACTCCAGTCTGCCGAGGTCGATCCACCCCTTAAAACAGTACTGGAACAAGATAATGATCTACAAATATTACTTTGCTAGCGTGACTTTTGAAGGGTAAAACTTTGTCATTATTTATTTTGACACTAGGCTCCACCGGTGGTGGTGAAAGAGCTATTTTTCGTCTATTCTCGTGACTGTAACCAAATATGAATGGTATAAATATACTTATAAGGCTATTTTTCAAGCAAAAATGTTTTGCATCATTTATTTTCACACACTGCACCACCTGGTAGTGAAAAATAGTCTTCACAAACCTTCTGCGTGATATTTTTTCATTTTGAAAAACAGTAAAATCTTGAAAGTTTAGAAACCATAAATATTAATTTCAAATCTTAAAAGCTATTTTGTTATTAGTAATATTAGCAAATACTATCTGTGTGTTCTGAACACTCTCGTGCAGGTGAGGGGTAGACATCTCGTGCAGGTGTGGGGTTAAATAATAATTAATTTATTATCATTTGCTTCGCAAATTTTTTGAAGAAATTAATATATCGTATTTAGTATTATAAATTATAATTTATAACGCGGTAGGTTACCAAACGGTATGTAGTAATTCTACTGTTTTCGGTGTGAGACGGTTGAAAAATTAATATAAAAACATTTTCATAAGGTATTATTTTTTTGTGAAGAGACTAAACACTTTCTGGCTCTAGTGTACACTTTCGCTGAAAACAACTATATATGTGAAAAAAAATTATATATATATGAAACTATTATATGGAAAAAAAAATGAGAAAAGTTAGCTGCATGGCTATTTTATTTTTGTTGTTGATTTGAATACCTGCAACTTGTAATCACCGGTTGAAGGTTTAAAATTAAATTTGCTAAAAAAACGTATAAAGTAAAAACGTCATTCTTTTTTGATCATATTCCGAATTGAATTCGGAAAACTTTCTTATAAAATAATAACTTTGAAATATGACCTCTCAAGGAGTCATATTTCATAATCCATAATTTGCGGACATAGATAATCGATTTTGATACTCATCTACGGAAAATTTGAAATCCAAATATTTAGTATTTACCTTTTGTACTCATTCTGACCATTTCTGGCCGCTCTTCTTCAATTTCTTTCTCAGGCGATTCTTCCCGAATCGTATTTTCGAGAACACTCACTGACGATCGAAATTCAGATGCAATATTATCAACCCAAGACGGGGCCACCTCCGTATTTTCAATTGTTTTTTTATTTTCCGAGCTTATTGTTCGATTTCGTTTTTTTCTTTCTAAAAGTTTTGAATTTCGCTGTTGAATTCGTTCATCTCCTGCTAATAAAGATCCTCGGTAAACTTCGTTGAGCTCAGCCAGTTCTGCTTTATTCATCACAGTCATTTCTCCATGCACTTGAACCGTCCATTTTTCGGCTTTGACAACCATATGTCTTGTACTGATAAAAATTGATTATTTAATCAAATTAATTAAACATTTCAGTAAATGATATTTTTCAAATTTGTAACAGATTATTATTTAGTTTTCTTCAAAAATTTTAAGTCAAAATGCAAATATATTAACTTATTATTACTAGTAGTTTAATTACAATCAAGTCGGTGTGGTAGAAGGTATTATTTTTGGAGTTATGAGTCATCTTGAGAGAAAGAAAACAAACGTTAATCAATGAGCGCGCTTGATAAGCGTGGATATTTCTTATTATGAAATAAAATCCTCTTAAAAAATTTAATTAACTCGGGTAAGACCGTAGTTAAAGATGGCCGAGCCGCCCGTCAGGCACTGCAGTGCCTGATTATTAAATGCCTACCCAATTAAGTCTTCGATGTAAAAATTCTGAAAATTATCTCGCTAATGATTAAAAACAATTGTTCAAAAGTTGAAAA
Organism: Oikopleura vanhoeffeni; assembly: GCA_004367855.1. Classification (NCBI taxonomy): domain Eukaryota; kingdom Metazoa; phylum Chordata; class Appendicularia; order Copelata; family Oikopleuridae; genus Oikopleura; species Oikopleura vanhoeffeni. The sequence continues at coordinate 402,049 of SCLH01000947.1, read as the reverse complement.
TCAGCTATCTTATTTGATTGCGAAAAACATATCTAAGATAGGGATCACCTGCCCCTTATCTTTGCGTTCGTCTTTGACCTCGATCTGAGTGTTTGCTCAGTAGAGTTATTTAGAAGAATTTTTCTTTAAGATACTGTAATTTAAGAAACGAGATGAAATTCAGATTAGGAAAACTATTTGTTCGGGTTGTTTTTCTGATTTGAAAAGATGGGAGCTTCCCACGTGATCAATTTACCCTCTCTCTCTTGCCACCACACTCGCCACTCTCCACTCGCCACTCTATGTCTGAATAGCACAATTAACTATACACAGTGTAGTAACTATTACACACCCAAGAAAGATTTTACCTGTCACGCCCTCCCTACTGAGCAAACACTCAGATCAAGGTCAAAGACGAACGCAAAGATAAGGGGCAGGTGATCCCTATCTTAGATATAGTGCTAAGCCTGAAGTGAAAGTAATTCGTTCAAATAAATTCGGCCAATCAGCAAAGAGCATTCAAAAGAACATGAGACTTAAAAAAATAACTTTTTTATAAGCCCCTATTCAATACTATACGTCCCGGAGCAGATTCGACTATACGGTATAGTCTATACCGTAATGGAAAAATAAACTCTGTTTTTGGTGTTTTATTTGCGCAAAATCCTTCTAAACAGTTTGTTGATTTCGGCTGCCCTATAATTGATCCCTGAACATGTAATTTAGAAAAAAACTCAAAATTTAATGGAAACCCATAACCATTTATGCAAACCATTTTTTTCGCGAAAGTGGGTTTCCATAAATGGTNAAAAAAAAACGCACAAATAATTATTGGCAAAAAGTTTCAGCGTACACTTGGTCGACGATGATCCCATTATGTATAAGGGTCGAAAAAACCGTTAAAATCGATAAGGCACTGCAGTGCCTGACGTGCAGCTGAGAGTTAATAAGTGAAAAACGCACCAAAAAAATAAGATTTGATTTCTAATGGTCGATTTTAATGTGAAAAATCAAAGAAAATAAAGTAAATCAAAAAGGCATGATTTTTTAACTTCATCAAAAGGCTAGAAAAAATCAGACGTGGTCATTGATTGGTGCGATAACCTACTCCCCACTCGGGGCCTACCGCTGATAGCGTTGGTTGATTACGCGTCTCTGATCGGCTGTGATTTTGCTTTCCTTACAAAATGATAGGAGACGATGAGTAATAGCCTGCGCAGCAGATCGCCGCGCACCGAGTTNACCGTACATTCCATAACGCCTTAAAAGTAGTCTTCTTAAGGGGGTTGACGACTCTGATTTAATAAAGGCCTTAGAGGCATTAAAAATGCTCCAAATTGATTCGGGCGATAATTAAGTGTACTAAGAACCCAATCATCAAAAATTTTTTTTCGAAATTTTCGCATTTTTTTTATTTTTATCTAAGTATTTTTTAAAAGATGAAGTTAAAAAATAACGTTTGCTCGAATTGCGTGAGAAAAACTTCTTTTTTTTAAAGCCAGTTCACCTAAACTGCATTGTAGTATATTATTGTAGCATGTTCCATAATGAATTTAAGTTGTGCATTTGTTAAGATGTGATATCTTAGATGTCAAAAATTGAAAAAAAAGCGCGATCCGATTTAAATGAGTCGGTCAAATGTTAAAATGCTGATCCTGGTTGAAACGTAGATATTCAGATATTGCAAAAAATCAACCAAAAAACTAGTATTTTAAATATTGTTTTTGTTTATGACTCATAACTTTTTTTGAGAAACTTGTGGTTTGAAATTATCATTCGGAAAAAACCTTATAGAAATATGTTATTCATCTTCAGGTGTAAATGAATAGCAGAATTAATTTTCGTTTTTATTGATAACTGAAGATTATTAAAAATATATTCGAAACGTTGCAAAACTCATTTTTAGATTACAAGAAACGACAATATATAATTGTCTCTCATACCAAAACGTAAATAATGAAATTTTCAAACTAATAATGTTTGGTTGCAAACAATATCGATGATTTCGGGCAAGTTAAATTATAAAAATGTACCTGATTGGTGCTGGACTGACATCGCACACATCTATAAAGCCTTCGAGAATTTTTTTGGGAATGTGTCCTATAATATCACCATTTGATTCTGCTACGACATGATTGTTTGAAGTTTCAATAATTTTAACTTCTTCGCCTTTTTCCAAATAAATATCGTTCAAATGGTCATCATAGTCCTCTTTGATTTTCACCATGGCCCCAACGAAAAATATTGCATTATTTTGCGCAGTTATAAGATTTTCAACACTTGTTTTAACAGGTTTTCGGCCTTGACCATACACTTGTTGTATTTTTGTCATATCCTGCCGTGTGAAATCACCGTTTAGATTTCTGACTGCTGATAAAAATCCATTGGTGAAATTCTGGGCGGTGGTTCTTTCAGCTTTTCCATTTTTGAGTTTTTCTATGGTTTCAGCATCTTCAGTTCGTTGAATGACCGAGCATAGTGGTTAAAAAATTTCAATTATTTTTAAACAATATAAAAATTAATTGAATATAGAATTTCAATAGAGTAATTTTTCGTCAGATTCAATTTTTTGCTATTTTTTAGTATTTCCAGTGACAATTTCAATAGCGAATAATTCACAGTTTAGTTCGACAACAAATGTGTTACAAAATTTATAATTAAAGTTTATTTTTTTTATAATTTTAGCCATTCTTTATATGCTTCAACTATTACAGCAATGACCATCTGCATACATAGGAAATTTATCAAAATGTAGTTTATGATAAAATAAGTATACACAAAAAACTTCTCAGCTTCATTTGTGGATGTGTCAAAAATACCAGATGGATTGAAATCAACGGCCAAGCTTAAAAAATACTTAAGTAGTTTACTGAATACTGTTACGGAAGAAAATGTTGGTCCTGACATATTTTTGTCAGATCTCTATGCCAATTTAATTTGAAATTTATTTTTGAAATCAGTTTTTTGAAAATTTTTCTTGTACAACTATTGTTTTCAAATGATTTATTTGAAAGTTACTTATTGGAAAATAACTGGTCTGAAAATTATATTTTTAAAATATTTTATTTTTCGTTTTAAATTCTTCAGAANTAAACTTCAAAAAAATTGTTTTAAAATAACAATTTTTGATTAAAATTTTTAGAATAATTTTTTTGTAATTTTTTGTTTCGTTTTTGAAATTATATTTTTTAAAAAAATCTTGATATTATTCTGGAAATTATTTAAATCTTTTAAGAATAATAAATTTTTTTCGAATGTTACATGAATGTAAATGTTTGAATTAAGTTTTTATTTGATTCAGCAATTGGTCTGTAGAGTCGACCACCTCCTGAGTTAGGACTCCTAACTTAGGAGAGAACTTACCCTTCCATAATTGTTGGCCAGTCGTTTGTACTGAATAATTGTAGTTGTATAAGAATCGAACAGTAAAAGTTATTGAATCCCGTTCCGCACTCATAATTGTAATATTCTGTTTTATTTAGGTAACTTCCGATGTAGTACTCGGATCTAGAAACTTCAGTCCCACTAAATGCTTCATAACCAATTTCTGCAAACATATACTTTCAAGGTTAATAAAAACAAATGATACCGGTTTGTTAACTCGTAGACTTTAGACATGAATTTGTACCCAGACTCTATTCTGACGACGCGTCGCCATTATTATAAATCGAGCCATATAAGCAAATTTTCATTATCAACATTCATTTTTTATTAGCTTAAAATAATATTTAGCTAATTTGCTATACAATTGAAAAAACAAACAAAAAATTGTAAACGAATTAAAAGGCATTTAACCCCCTCACACGGTGTGAAGTCACACCCTTTGACTATCTGACGGCCGAAAAATTTTCGGGAGCCAAAACGGCGCAGAAATAACATCGTCACAGACTTTCAATTCAAATGCGTCATAGAGTTTGCAATTTTATTTCCAAAAATATTGTTGAAAATTTCATACGATTAGCCGTTCGGAAGATATTTATTCCCTTTTTTTTTAGGATTTTCGCCAAAATTTCTTAAAAAATTAATTGGGTGAAAAAGATACATAATATTAAAATACTGAGGAAGCCTGTTTTCAGGAAAGTATTTGAGGATTATTTTGATATACGTTAGTTTATTTTTTCTGCAGTCTCTGTACAAAGCATAATTTTTTCACAAGTGATTTTTATGAAACTCAAAATAATGCAAAAAAAACCCAAATAAAGCCGACAAAGACAAATCGATCAAGTTTAGAACATAAGGTGGTACTGATTTTGAGTTATCAGCTGATCATACAAAAAACTTTCGGTTACTTTTTTTGAAAAATTCGGACAAATTTGTCTTAACCCCTGGAATCACAGAAAAAAAAGTTCCGCCAAGGCACCAGAGCCGATATATCGGCTCTACTTTGGACGTTGTTTACAGAAAGATCAAGGTAGTTGAAGCTCCAATTACTTTTGCAATAGGAAGTTGAAAAGTTACATTTTTGCCTCAATCAATTCAAATCCTAGAATTTGGATTTTTAGTTCTAGAAAATATAGTTGGGAAACCAAGGTGTAGCATATCACGTGATACGTGCCCATCGT
>SCLH01000947.1:384931-395544 GCA_004367855.1 Oikopleura vanhoeffeni | reverse complement strand
AAAACTGGCTTATCTCACAGTTGTATTTGATGTCTAGTTTCGAAATAATTTTTCCGGAAGTAAAACTTCGGCGAAAAATCCCAAAAAATCAACTCTCCGTTATATTCGAACCGAATATCTCAAAAAAAAATGAGTATTTTTTTCGGAATCACCGCAAACTTTTATATAATGTATTCAGAAGAAACAATTCTGTGACATTTATTTTGCCCATTTTAGAAGGTTTTAGGTAGGCTTGAGCCGATATATCGGCTCTGTGATTCCAAGGGTTAAATGTCAAAACGTGAAAATTACTGGAATTATATTCAGCTTCTAACAGACGTTTGAAAATCACTAAATGGCGTCGGTTAACTGAGATCTCCAAAGTCAATTATCTTCTTAAAAATTTGAAAAAAAAACAGTATGTGCATGTTATTTTAGCACTAGAATTATTTAAAAAAAAAGAGTCTACAATGTCTCGGCCAAGAGTATTTAGTAGTCTTTCGTAATTTGGTTTAAGTAAGTGATTTGGTTTATTAGTGATAAGCTCAAAAATTTGAACTAAACCCGCTATATCAGTTAGAATTAGAAAACAGTAGTTCGGTTGATGTTGGTTAACCGGTTGGTTACGGCAGATAACAATGGCACATGAAAGTTTCTTAACGGTCGAGGTTCTTAGCTTCCGCAGTATGTAACTGAATTGTTTTTATCTTGGGCCATTAAAAAGTTATAGGCGTTTAAAAAAGCCAAATATTAGATTTGAAGACCCTACAACCTCCTTAATTGGTCCAGCATTATGCAAATAAAAAATCCTGAATATCAAAGTTTTTTGTCCATAAAACATGGCCAAAAATAGAGAAAAACAGCTTTTGTAGGAAAAAAATTTGACATTTAATTGCTTATTATTTTTAAAAAAATACTTATTACCAAAGGAGATGGCGCTTTTGAAACCCAATTTTATTGAGATTTTTTTGCAAGAATAAAATTTTTAAAAATTGTGTGTCAAATGTCACTGACCTAATCGGTTGACATCCGGAAACGAAATAAATTTTAGAAAAAAAAAATTGATTCTGACTGATTTTTTATTGAGAATTCAAAAAAACAATAGTATCATAAAAATTTCATTTGTCATTTGTAGTCCACTTTTATTGAAATATTTTAAAAAATTTCGGAAAATCAAGCCCAAATTTTTTAAAATAATTCAAAAAAGTCGACAACAAATGACAAATAAAAATTTTATGATTATTCAAAGAGTGTTGAGAAAATATGTGGTCACTTTTTAAAAAGGTTAAATTTGCTATTCCTACTGTTTTTAGCAAGAGATTTTAATAAAAACAACTGAAAAAATTTGGACAAAAAAAGCGGAAAAGTGTCAAATGGTTTGAATTTTTCTTAAAATTTGGACGTATTCAAAAATCCAATCTCCAATTTGCTGAGTCAATGGCACCCCTTATTATTTCGGCTAGTTTAGCCACTAACTATTGTCGTTAGTAAAACTTAATTGTATTCTAACCAGAGATTTCAATATGTTTAGATAACTTTCCTGGAGAACGACAACTACAACAAAAAGGTCAAATATTATAGATAAAAGTGCTATTGCAATATCTGACGCCTTATTGAACATTGAAGTGTTGAAAATAATTCTCAAAAATAACGTAAAGGACGAAATCGATCTTAATAATCCACAAATAGACTCCAATAAAATGTCATTTTCGGAACAGTCGTCGTCAACAGTTACTTGAATAGATTGACAACTTCGAAAACTTGAATAGAGCAAATATATGGGGGAATATTATTAACCAAACGGGCATGCATTACCAAGCGTACAGTACGCTGCGTACTTCTTGACCTAAAGTCATACGAAGCGTAGCCTACGCTGCGTAGGTTTGAGTGGAAATATGCCACTCAAAAAGTGAAAGTTGGGTGAAGTGATATATTGACAAATTCATGACCTACTTTTTAGGTTTTTAGGTTTGTAGCTGGCAGAAATGACAAATGCTGGCTTTTTGGGCCGACCTGTGTGGAGGTTGATATGCTTCTTGACCTAGAATTGATAAATAAGTTTTTAACTCTGTTTGAGCTGAAACTGAGCCAGACTAAACACAGTTGGTCATCAGATTAAATCTTCAGATTTGAAGCGTTTCAGATTTTATGATCATTTTGAACTGCTGTGAAGTGGACAACTCTTATATTTGCTCGTGCCTATAAGAAATAAACCATGCTATATTCGAAGTTAAGGCTGCGAGGAAAAGTCCTAGATCAATCTTCTGGCTTCTTGATAACTTTCGACGAAATGATAAATCTACAGGAGTTGAAAATAAAATCAGAATTAACTAAAACACGGTTCGGCGAAAATTATTTTTAAAAGTTTCAATTTCCTAAACTTCAAATTTTTTTGAAAATTTTGAGCAAGGATTTTGATTTGTTCTTATGAATGCTCAGAAATTTAATTTGATTCGTCCATTAGGAAGCGCAAATCAAGGCAATGATTTTTTATATGACAACCGACTCTCTCAGACCCTAAGAAAAAAAAGTTACAGGACTTTTCAACTGCTTGTCCTTAAAAAATTCTTGTTTTAATAAACAAACTTTTTATTGAGACGGCCAACGGGATAAAACTTTTATGAATAACGAGAAATAAAATTTTACGTGTTTGGAATTAAAAATATTTTTTCAAACCTATCTGGTAAAGGTCGAAATTTTGAAAGGAAAAGCGAAAAAAGCCAAATTTTCGACAAAAATAGATCAAGTTTCGTAAGTTTTTTTGTGAAGATTGTGAACTTGAATTAACTTTATATTGTTTTCGTGTAATTTCAACAGGAATTAAATGACATATTATGACGAAATTTTTGACTACAAAATTTAAAGGGCGCTTAAGAGCAAAATGTTGTCCTTATAGTGCCGACTAATTAAGTGTCTGAAGTTGCACTTGAAGCTGTCAATTTCGAAAACTTGCAAAATTGTTGCAATGGTAAAAAAAAATTGTTTAACTCAAAAATTAATTTCAATTTCACTGAAGAAATTAATTGAGCAAAATTTATGAACAAAAAAAAATTTTTATTCAAGAAAATCCAGAAAAAAAATTTAACAAGACTTTTTTATCAAAAACGCAAAGCTAGTGCCGACCCATGAACTGAATTAGATTTATAATAAACATTGTTTTTTTTGTAATGCCAAAGTGATAAATTGCATACAAAACTGAATTGATTGGAATGACAATTAACAGAATAAATCTTGTACGTAACCGCCATTTTGATATTGAAACTGTGACTTCATCTTTTGCTGCCGTAAAATTTATTCTTATAAAGTTATAAAATATTCATCACTTTTTATGTAAATATGAATCTCCACACCAAATGCTCGACCTGATTCAAATGTTGCGAAATTTGGCGGGAATGATGCAGTCGGATAATTGGCTGAAACTTATATGCTACAAAAATTACTTCAGCCACTCATCTTCAGGAATCATTTGAATCGTGCTTGCCGACCGCAGACGGGGTAGATATCCATATCCTGTACGGAAGTAATATGTTAAATTCCGGGACAGGTAAAATCTTTCTTGGGTGTGTATAGTTTATTGTGCTATTCAGTGTAGAGTGGCGAGTGAGGTGGCGCGANGAAATTTAACATATTAATTCCATACAGGATATTGTATGAGCTTCAAAATTTCACACCGACAATCTTTTTGAAATTTGTTTTATAAATTTAGTTTAACAACCACCTTAAAATGTCAAGCAATCTTGTGGTCCAATCGAATGGATCTATAAAGCCATCGTTAACAGTATCAAGCATTCTAATCAGGTTTCTATTTTCATCAGGAGTATTTCTTGGCTTGAGCAGGGATAGGATTTTTTCAAAAATTTTGCAAGACAAATTTTATAGATTTTCGAAGTCACCCCGGAAAATCTGTTCCCTGAGCTTGAGAATCTCAAATAAGCGAATAAGTCGTTTGTCATCAATACTTATTTTTTGATTTGACGGGGTTTCCTCCTTTTCGTCGTCAACAATCAATTGATTCCATCCTATAGCCAAAGACTGCCGAATTTGGGCACGATCAGCTTTTTATGAATAAAAAAATACAATTTTCACTTCAACATAATACATACATGTAAAGTAAAAAAAATATATTTCAAAAACTATCTTCAAATATTAAGGGGGTGGTCAACGCAAATCTGGACAAAAATGTCTAATGAGGTTATTTTTCTTTTAAAGTTCAAAACTGCATATTTTCTGCATTTTAAATCAATAAATGGTATTTTTAGAGTCCTTACTAGTAGTAAGTTACTAGTAGTAAGTTACTCCCCTCGAAAGTACTATTCTAGAAAATAGTCTTTTTTTTGGCAATTTGCTTTTGAGTTTTGACGCTTAATTTTCATCGCAGAAATATTAAAATTATATTTTCTGAAATTGCATTGAATTCTGCGTCCGATAGGTGACGAAAATTTCATTTTGAATAAAAATTGAAAAAAAATATTTTTTCCGACTAAAATTTCATTTTGACATGTGACTTCGACCTCTCTGGAAGAGAACTAAGAGGTTTAATCAAAATTCTGTGTGATCAGTGGTATGGACGAGTGTTTGACCTTTGCAGAGATAATAATCGAAAAAAATGAATTTAGAAAATTGAGGGACTTAATGGGTTTGAAAACCCATGATTTTCAGGCCAAAATAACCGTTTTTTCTAGATTTTAAGCGCTATGAATTTTTTTCGAAAATTCCTTGAGATCAGTGCTGTGGATATTATAAATTCTGTGATTAAAAAAAAATAAAGTTGATATCTCAAAAACTCAGGGAGACGAAGGCTTTTCAATTTTTCAAAGAGAAAATTTTCAAACGTCATTTCCGGCGGAAGTGACTATCAGTGCGATCAACTTCGACCTTGACTCGACGCCTATTGACTCGAATGTTTTATTTCTAACTAATTTTTTTGGAATTAGCTAAAAATATTCGGAATGGCTACTTTCACTATATTTAAATATGTCTTCGTCTTGTTTCTTCGCTCTTGTTAATACTCTGAATCATATTTTTTTAAACAAAAATACGGATCGGCAGAAATACTTCAAAGCCCTCATTATCCGGAATTAAAAAATTTTTGTCACACCCAAACTTGCCTGATAAGCCGACCCATCCACCACGTCAAATTTTATAAATTAAACTCATGAAGAAAAATATTTCTTTCGATGTGGTAAAATTTCGGTTTTTCCGTCTTTTTTCACAAATTTAAATTTTTGATTTTGACGTAGAAATCGTATAAAATAAAATTTAGTAAATCTGAGCTGGTGGTCGAGAGCGTATTTAAGGGCTTCTAAGTAATAAATAAAAAATTATAAATTTTACTGTTATTTAGACACCATGGAAGCAAACGCGCGTTGTTTGAGTGTTTTTTCAAAAGAAGATTTATAAAGTAAAAATAATTGATTTGAAGAAAATCAGATTATACAAAGTGAGCTCAAAAGTGCNATTGAAGTTACTAAAAAAGACTGACATATGTATTTCAGCTTAGGGTAATTGAACATTTGAATTTGCTTCACAAAACAATTCGAAGGCTCTGATTGGCCGACCATCAGGAACCGACCTTCCAAAATGGCATATTTTCACTTCAAAAGCCTACTCCTCCCTGAGGTTTTTGAAGATAGAATTTACTTTCATAGCTTTTATTGACACAAGAGACCGTGGCCAAGAACCAAAAGTTCCGTTAGCCTCCAAAAAAATATCATCCGGCGCTTAAATGAGCAAAAAAACTGTTTTTTTGGCCTTATTTTTGAGTGCCTTCGGGGAAAATACTACTCCCCCTGGATTTTTGACGGCAGGAAACCTGAAAACTGGTATGTATCGATCTTAAAGATACGCGCAAAAACCCCAAGTCCACCAATTTTGCATTTTTGTTCTCGTTCATTTTGGAAACCGCTATTCAAATTCTTAGAAATTCCCAAAAAATTGAAATAATGAATGAAAATTTTTCAAAATTTCGCGATAAAAAATACTTTTTTTCATGACAAATGAAAATTAAAAAAAGACATCTGATCAATTTATTGTTTCTCCATATTTATCAGAAAAAAACATTTTAAAGATAATCTAGAATGTCCCGAGTCTCTCAATGCGACCAGTACTCCCTTTAGGGGTGGGTGTCGCTGTTTAAGCCTCTTCCAAGGTCATTCCCGCCAACTCGCAAAGGTGTATTCAAAAAACATTTGTGACTATAGAACTAACCTTCGTGGTAGTTTCAAATCTAACAGTAAACTGATTACAATATTCCACCTACCGCCGACACCCCACGCTTTTAAAAAGCTTTTTAAAAAACACGCAGCGTACCTTTTCCTTCATTTTCATAATTTTTTAATTATTTTTTTGTGTGAAGCTCCGGAGAAGCTAACAAATAATGCAAAAAATTGCTTTGTTTTTAAATTTCGGCGGACAAAAAACTACAAATTAAATTTTGAAATGTCAGTTTTTGGAGGCTCATTGGCAAAAAGCTCACTCACCGTTGTTAGAAATAAACGTTTTGCTTCATTACTGCACTCTGAAAGCACAGGACCTTGTTTACAACATTTAGAGGAGTTTTTTTTTTGAAATTTGATTGGTCCTCTTGGGGTCATGTCAACCTTCTTTTCTAGCCTAAATTTTGAAATGGTCAGTTTTGGGAGGCTTCAGCAAAAGGTATCTTTCCTCACCAGTTTTTAGAAGCATACAGTTTGGCTTCATACTGCATTCTGAATAGCAAGGCCTTGGTTTGACAACAGCATTGGAGAGTTTTTTTTTGTATATCTATTTGCGCGTCCTTGGGGTCCATGTCAACTTTTCATTTTACTTATAATTTTTGACAAAATTCTGAAACCGAAATGTAAAATAATTTTTTTCTTGAATCAAACTTCAAGAATTTTGGTGCATTTTTAATCGGTAGCGTCAAAAAAAACAAATAGCGCACTTTCATTTTATCATAATAATCTAATATTTGTTTTTTGTTTTTTCGGCGCCAAAAGCAAAATTCCGAGTAAAGACAATAATTGAGATATGTTGTGAGGCTTCTTTGGAGCCTGACACAAAAAAATAATAAAAATGATGAAAATGAGGTAGTAACAATGCGTATTGGGTTAAGCTTTTTAAGTCCCCGTGTGTCTTTTGCACAATCCGTGGTGCAATGGCTTTAATCGCAATTTTGGACCCTTAATCATTGTAAATTAAAAATGTCCAACGTGACAGATCGACTATTTGAATATTGACGTTTGTGCGTTTTTTTGTCGAATTTTACTGTAATTACAGTACTTTTTTTTGCAAAAAAAAATTAAAATCATCCAAAAAAGCCTTTTTGAACGGGATTCAGAAAAAAATCTAGCCTTTTTTCATTACACCATAGCCCAAAATGATCACGTGACCGTATATTTAAGAATAAGGTTGATTAAATAGTTACTGTTTTTTTTTTCAAAAATTGCTTAAGGGGTAGGTGATCGGTTTTTGTTGAGCCCTTTTATAGAATTAATTATGATTACATTAATATTCCGGTTATGACTAAGTGACCAAGGAATCTCATTGGTGGCAATTATTTTTTTCAAACAATCTAGACAAAATCTAGAATTTTCAGAAATTCGAATATTTTTGCTTTAAACCCGCATAAAACCGGTATTCCACCATGATATGAACATTTTTATATAAGAGGAATATGACCCACCGAAAAACGATGCATGACATATAAAATTATCGGAAATGTCTTAATCGAATTCTAAGAATTCAATTATTTTAAGCCCAACTGTTAAAACCTAATTATCGAATTTGACGCTGATTGGGTTTGAAAATTTTGATTAAGCTGTTAGCCAACTTTTTGATCAGTGAAATCTCATCTTCAATTTGGTGGTACTTTTGTTCCGATCAGGACGACTTTTTTTCGAACTTTATCATTTCCGGTTTACTTAAAGTCATTATTTCTAGATTCTTAGGGTGAAATTTTAAATATCCGGACCAACATATTGACGACAGTATTTTTATCTACTGAGGTCGAAAAAAACGGCTTTCTTTCTGAACATTCGTCTAAAGAAGATGAGGTTTGAATTCGAAAAAATTGTAAAAATCGGCGTTTTCAAAGTGATTCTTTAGAAAATTCAGAGCGAATTCAAAAAAAATGGCTCCAACATTTAGTAACCTACTTTTCCCGTACTCTGTTGTAATTTCAGACGCTTTGTATGTGGGGTCTACAAGAAGATAGATTTTTTGAAAAACCGTTTTAGCTGCTCTAGAATGACTCACCACCTGGTGGTGTTGATGTAACAGGTTGACTTTGAGATGTGTGATTCGTTAGACGGGAAGGGCCAGATCTACAACGAGTTTTCCTCAGAATTTTTACAACCCCTGGGATTTGTTCTGAGGCGTGATTGAAAGGTCCCAAAAAGCGACACCTACCCCCTTAATTCAATTTTTGAAAGAAGTGCAGTGGTTCCTTAAGAAGTTTTTAAGACTTTTTGCTCGTTAACAAAGTCCAAAACAATCACGTGGACCTTCAAATAAGGAAATAAAGCGTTTTGGGTTCAAGTAAACAATGTTGATTCAAATTACGCCGAAAATCGAACTTTTGGTTGTAATGCGAATAAGTCTTAAAAACGTTTGAAGTTGTCCCTGGAATTTTTTTAGGACGTATTTGAGTCTTTTTCAATTTACTGTATATGTTTTTTCAAAGTACTCAAATCACGTGAGACCCTTAAAAGAATCGTCACGACTTTTCTAAGACTTTTTTGCATTATAATTTGGCCTCCGGTGTTTAAATAGAGCAGTTCTAGATCCAAGCTTCCGAAATAAGGATAACATAAGAATGCGTAGGCGACAAAAGAGAAAAGAGAAATAATCGATCACAAAATTTTAAGAGTCATTTACTAGAGGAATTTTGTTTAAAAACATTCAATTTTTTGCAGTTACATACCCCAAATTTGGTGACGGGTTTAATATTTCAAATTTTAAAATGTCAAATTAATTCCTATATTTCGTGTTATTTATGCACTTTTTGTCAGAATCGGCGAAAATGAAGAGAGTTTTTAATTTTCTTTATTCACATTTGTGACTTTTTATAACTTTTTTTAAAAAATTGTGTATGGACGTTAGAAAATTCTTTGTATAATATTATAATCATTGAAAAAATATATTGTTGATAATTAAATCTTCGGTTATATGCTTGGATTTAAATGCAACACCACGGATGCGTGCAAGCACTACGGGTTCAGAGATTTTTGGCCACTACGGGAGTTAAGAAGCTTTTTAAAAGCGTAGGTGTCGGCGTAGGTGGGATTGTATCAAATTACTGTTAAATTTAAAATTACCGCGAATGTTGGTTCTGTTAGTTACAAATGTTTTTGGTATATTACCTCTTCTTGTTTGGCGGGAATGACCTTGGAAGAGGCTCAAATCAGCGACACCCACTCCCTTGAAGCTATTTAAATAAAAAAACAAGATTAGAATTTCTCATTTCACCGCAAAAATTACAATTTTTGCATAATATTCACATTTTTCTCATAAAAATATATTGAAAAGTTTTTTAATTAGAAATTTCCATGCAATTTCCATGCATAGAGGCTGTATTTTTAAGTTAAATTAAGTTGGTTAATTACCAACAGCGATGTACTTATTTTTGTCACTTCCAGATTAAGAAATACTTCCAGTTTAAAAAAAAATTTAGAAAACCGGTCTTAAATCTGAAACCAATATTTCTTGGTTAAATCGTTTATGCTTTATACTATGTACTTTTTTTATCAATTTATGAGGAGCTTGTTCTGAAAATCGATAATATTTGACAATGCCAAATTTAATTTATATTTCTTGATACGTCCCCAGAAACAATTGTCAGGCAATCTATAAAAAATGTGTAGAGAAATTTTGTCTATCAATTCTTTAAGATTATAAATTTCCACGCTATTAAAATTGGTCCAGTTTGCTTCAGAATTAGGGCTTTACCAATTGACCAAGTTTTTTGAGCTTGAGCGTCGTTTGGACGCGAGATAAATATAGCCTAAGTCAAGATTCTTTAACATCGAAAATAAGAAGGGCCAACTAAAACATTTTTGTCACCTCTCTGTGGACCGACTATCTTTTTTGATAACAAGCCCGTTTGATACACGTTTAGATTTTGAATCAAAATCGGCGTGAAAATTTACCCAATTCTTGATAATAATGCGTTCAAAACATAAACAATTGATTTGGTGCATTTTTATGACATAATAACCAAAAAATGTAGCAGAGATACCCTTAAAAACACCTGCCCCAAAATATAAATTATATTGCGAGCGTGTCTTTCAAAACTCAGATTAACAGCATAATTTCTTCAAAATTCACCAAAAATAACAATCAGACGAAACCCATCATTAATTTTTTATTTTTTAATTTTCTTACAGAAGCAGCTTCCAAGAAAATCTAAAGTGACGTCATCAAAAATAATTTTCAATGCCAATAATGTCACTTGAAGTCCCTTTGTTTGTTTTTTGTGCAAAATGAGAATTTTTCCTGATTTATTTTTTTGCTGGGACATATTTTAAAGGATATACTTTATTTAAATACTTGTACGACGTAAATCTTCAGGCGTGTCAATTGGAGTGAAATCACTGTAACATAATATTTCAGCTTTATTTATCTTATCAATAACTATGTCATCGTCAATGTGTTGT
>SCLH01000947.1:324594-337658 GCA_004367855.1 Oikopleura vanhoeffeni | reverse complement strand
AGGGCTTCAAAAAGTTTACGCGCGAATTTGTTCTTCTAGTAAAGAAGATTATTAAAATTTTTTGAAGATGGCAAGTGGCGCTTGAAATGGTGAGGTGCTGATTTGCTTTAAATTTCTCATGTTATTCTTCAACAGGCTATAATGAATCACGAGTTTTTGTTGTTTCGTTCGTGTCAAATTGAAATCTTAATTAGTAGAAAATCAAATTTTCAAAATTGACGCCAAAATTTCTTAAAAAACCATATTACTAGTTCAAATTGTACAGATTTATAAATAAATTTTAGTTTTTAAGTGAAATTTCAAAAATAAAATTTCCAATTTTTCATGAGATTTTAATCAAAAATTAATAAATAAAATTTCTAATGTCCCATAAAATATCAAATTTTTGATAAAATTTTAAATTTTCAAATGATTTCTTTTATTTGAATTGTTTTGAAAAAAAATATGTAATTTCAAATGAAGTTCACATTAATATATCTGCTATTTATTTCAATTTAGAAAAAAAATTCTATTTTGAATTTTTTGAAATTTTCAATATTTTTTATTTATGGTTCAATATTTTAAATTGACTGAAATTACCAAATTTTTTATTGATGACCATTTTTAGTGCAATTTCAAATTTGTTCATGATTTTAATGAAAATTTCAAATTTTTCAATTCAAACCTTGACATTTTTAGTTTTTCAATTTTTAAACTACATTTTCGATAAAATTTTCAATTTTTCACTTTAAATTAAAAATTTTCTAATTTTAAACTTCATTTTCAACTTTTACAAAAAATTTCCAATGTTGTTCATAAAATTTGCAATTGTTGATTCAAAATCTAATCACCTGTGAAATTTTCAATCGATTAATTACATAATGTAATTTTGATTAAAATCCCATATTTGAGATCAATATTAATTTTTTAATTGATTTCAATGAAATTGCCTATTTTTTTCATAAACTCTTATTTGTTGCTACGTATTTTCAATGGTGGCATTTTTCAAATATGCTTTTTTAAATCAACGCTTAACTTTTGAAATTAAATTTTTCAATTAATAAAGTCAATTTTTTATTTAGAAAAATCACAACCTAAATAGGAGGCTATACCATTTTCATCGATAATTTTTTGGTCGATTTTTTCCCCCCTATCTTTTGCTATTTAAAAAATTGCGTAGGCGTTTGAAACTTCTCTTATAAAACGATAAAAATGTCTACATTGAAAGCGTGTGGTGTTTGGTTTTTTTGGGATATACAAAACTTTGTTCAGAAAAACACTTCTAATTCTTATTGAGTCAATGCGAAAATAAAATTTTCAAAACATTTAGAATATATTCTAGAAATTTGCATTGGAAATAAATAAATATTTTCCGCTACACATTTCTCTATAGTTAAAGATAGGCTGGTTTTTAAAAGTCTCGTACCAAAAAAATTATCGATCAAATGCTGGTTCTATACCCCCTTTAAATAGCTTGAAAAAAACACATGTATTATTTGACGATGCTGATCGGATTTTTCAAAAAAAATGGATCGGATTCGGTGCCTCTTGAAAAAATTGGATTGGATCGGTAGCCCTCTCCAGAAAATCGGATCGGATGTATCGATTTTTCCGATCCGATCCGATTTAACCGATCCGCATCCAATTGTGGCCGACCCTTCTTGAAAACCCTTCCCACAAATTCAGCTAGAAAAAAATTCAAAAAAAAAAAGGATAAAAAAAAGATAAAAAAACCTCGAAATTGTCAATTTTTACCCAATTTTGCAAACTTTGAGCCAGTTCTAATACTGGGCTATTGTAAAAATTTGCCGATTTTTTAATTATCTCTGTGATGTAACTTTCCATAACATACAAATAAGAACAATTAAATTCATAATGAATTCGGGCGCCTGAAAATACTAGGCCCGCGCATCTGGAAAATAAAGGTTTTTTTGAAGACTTAGGGTATTGATTTTTTTTCGAGTTTGCGAGTTGAAAATACCCAAACAAATATTCGAGTATTTATCATAAAATAATATTTTTTTTTTCGATGTACGATGAAGCGCGCTAGAAATTATTTTAGATTTTGAATGTTCCCGGTTTTGCAACCGGTTTACGGCAAGAGGCTTAAAAGTATCTGAGAAATCAAAGGCACTATCAACAGATCGAGGTTTTTAGGCGCGCTTCTAATCGTACTATTTTCAAGCTGGATTACCAACTGTTGCACATTCTTTATTACACTTTGGTTAGAAAGCGCTGGTTGGGAGATTTTCTTAGGGCTTAAATATTTGACGGGCGGTTCTAGTTTTTAGATAGGCAGCCTATAGGGCTTGCCAGGTATGACCCTACGATATAGTAAATTGCTTTGAAAACGACCTTTGCATGCCGACGGGGTGCCCCCTGTATTTCGCATTTTGGATCAAATTTGTCAATGCATCACACGAATCTTTTTTCATACCTAAAATTGAAGTGCTCAAAAATTTCAATTAAGTGCAACCAATCCACAGGCTGCTTCAATTCAGTCAATATAGTCATTTTGATTACAGTCCCTGACCCCTTAAAAGTAGTCCCTTTTAAGGCGCGCTTAATCCCCTATGACCTACTTGCAGTTTTTGTTTAATATTTTTGGCACTTAAAGGTCACTCAAAAATTTACCCCTCAGAATACCTTAATGAAAAACCCGAAAAAAAAACTCACTGAAGCACGGCAGTAACTTTCGTTGATCAAAATTATAATTTATTATTTTTCTGCTAAAACGGGTCAGTAAAGTAGTTGAATTTACGCTCTTAGAAGCGATGGAGTTTAAATCAATTTAGCATATCTACGTCAATTATAAGAGATTTCGATGAGTTTCTGTATTTAGCTGTTTGAAAACCGCTAAATTAAGATTTCACATAATTATTCTTAACGGAAGAATCGAGGACGATTTCTGGATCAAAATTGTTAATAAAGTGAATCTGTTCCAACAGGATTTAAATAAAACGATGTCTGAGATAAATACGAATTAAATTAAATTATTCAGCTGGGAAATATTTTTTGAGAATACTGATGTGAATTTCTCAAGAAGATTAAATTGTTTCGCTTCGTTTGAAAAAAATCAGCCAGAAATTAACTTATTTATTTGAAATTTTTAGTAGATATGGATTTGAATGAATTGTATTAATCTTCCACTCCATATATGTGACCGAAATTCGATGGAGTTAGCGACCGCACCATTTGAACACATTTCGAGATATTTTATGCATCGATAAAAAATTTCAATCGGTAGAAATGCCTTGTAAAATTCTTTGGTTCGTACTCACTTAAAAATGTACGGTATCAATATATGCTGACGTTAGTGTGGTCAAATAAAACAACAAATGCTAAGCCTTAACTGTAGACTTTAGAACATGAGATCTGTACCCAGACTCGATTTTAGCCAACTAGTGGCCTCACTTTTAAATCGGCCATATTAGCAAAGTTTTCTTATCAACATTCATTTTTTCAATAGCTTAAAATTAATATTCAAGACAATGTTGCTATTTAACAATTGGAAAAGAACAAATAAAATTTAAACGATTTAAAGGCGATTTAATTGAAGATAAGAAACACAAAAAGTTGCGAAATTCCCACTATGCTCGACTATAAGTGCAAATAATGAGATGAAAAATTAAACCTTAATTTTATATTTGCAATACCTTTTATAAAACTTCAAATGATTCGTCTAAGCAAGTGTGTCTAAAAAATTAATTATATGTTTCTTGCAAATCTCGAGATAGAAAGACTCTATAAAATTATTTTTCCAATATTAATTAAGATGTGGACAAGAATGCGAGACATACTGACGCCTACGCACCGTAGGCGAACCCTTCATAGATTCAATGTGATATAATTATCGGAAGTTTTGATTTCTTAGAAATGCTTCTAGTCTAACCGGAGGCCAATTTTCAACACAATACAAACAGAAATCTTGAAAATTAAAAACAAACCTTAATCGTAATTATTCATTTATTCTCACCTTCTCTCTCGCCTACGCATTTCTTATGTTGGATCAGCATTTCGAAGCTAATGACTTCTGGAGATCTGGCTCTATTTAAACTGGAAAGGCAGATCACATGTAAATCATTAGAGGTCTTTAGAATTCGTTACGATTCTTTGAAGTGGGTCTATCGCAATGATTTGAGTACTTTTGAAAAAACAATATGCATGGCTACCAATGTAACAGTAATTTGAAAAAAGTTACTCAAGATTACGTTAAAAAAATTCCAGGCGTCAACTTCAAACGTTTTTAGAACGTTATTTTCTCATTACAGGAAAGTTCTGAATAAAATCACGTGACGAATAACCAAAAATAAGAGTTTAAAATATGTCATAAATTAAACCTTACTTCTGATAAAATGAAGATCACGTGACGTGTTTGGAAAATATTATATGTTCAAAACTCTTAAATTAGGTTGTGTAATTAGTCCTCAAAACTTTTCGGCGTAATTGAGTACTATTTGGGTACTTGGGCCAAACGCTTCATTTCTTAATTTGGAAGGTCACGTGATCATTTGTCGACTTGGGAATGTAAACAAAGTCTTAAAAACTTTCTAAGGAACCACTTCACTTACTTTTCAAAAAATTGATTTAAGCTAATTTTTGGAAAAAAACAGTACTACTTTACCAACCTTATTCCTTCAATATTACCCGGTCACGTGATCATTTTGGGGGCTATAGTGTAATGCGGAAAAGTCTTAGAATTTTTTTCTGATCCGATGAAAGCTTTAATTTTTGTGATTTAAAAATTTTTTTGCCAAAAAATAAGTACTGTAATACAGTAAACAATTTTATCAAAAAAAAAACGCAAAAACGTCATTGTTTCAAAGGTTTTATCCGATAACTTTATAACTGATCTTGTCATTAATGATTAAGCGTCGTAAAATGCGAATTAAATGGTCTGTGCGGCAATAGGTGGCTAAAAGTCGAAGGTCTACGAGTTAAGTTTTCTCATTAACGATAAATTAGTTTTCCGAGAGTTCACAAGTTTTCTTAAACGATAATTCACGGAAACGATTTTCAGATAAATTAGCTTGAAACGGTATCGAAAAAAGAAAAGATTGGATTGAAGTTTTTGGCACGTTTTATTAGTTTAAAAAACCAACTCTACCGAACTCCAACAAACTTCACATACGCACTCAGAGTGTCAAAATATTGCTGAATTTGCCGAAAAAACCTACGCAATTTTAAGATTTTTAGCTAAATTCCTGCAAGTGCAAATATCGCCGAATAAGTCAATATCGCCAAAATTGCGTGGGAGTTCGAGGTTTTTGTAACAAATTACTACTAGTGCGTCATGATTGACGTCATATTGCAAGATTTTTTTGGATACTAGGTACAAATTTTATGACGAGTTGATTGAAAAGAGATTTTTTGCTTAAGTTTTACTTCCGAAAAAAATACTTTTTGATCTAAATTTGGAATTCAAGTTTCAAATAAGCCAGTTTTTAGAAAAGTGTTTTGAGTACAATTTGCAAGGAAAATTAGTCTTCTGGACATATCTGGAGCAAAATTATTTTTTTGGGAGTGAAATTTTAAAATATCTTATTTCGATATTAGTATGGATAAAATGATATGTTTTGAAAAAATATATAATTTGTGAATATCATGCCAGAGTGGTACTCTTATACCATACTTGCCTTAATATTGTAATAATAATCACATAATTTCATTAAATCGAGAAAACTAACAATTTTTTCCCTAAAAACGTGATTTTTTCATGAATATTTTGAACTTATTCGAAAATATTTTTTGGAACCCAACAGATATAGTCAATCGGACAAAATTATTGAGTAGAACAGAGCACTGCGCAGTTATTAAGATAAACATACATTTCCTGGAGCCTACCATGAGGTAGTATCACGTGGTTTAATTAACCTAGCGTTTTTTCAAACGTTTTCTTTAGAATTAAACATAAAATTCCTAGAATATGAAATTTTTTTTTCGAAAATTCAACTCTTCAACTTGATCATATAGGAAAAATTGAAGGTTGATCTCATAAGAGTTTTCTGTAAATAACGCTCAAAAAATAGCCTCCTGAAAGGCTATTGTGCCTCGGCGGAACTTTTTTTTATATGCTTCGGAGGGTTAAGTTTGACCGAAATCAACGGTGGGTAGTTAAATAGTTGATATTTTTTTCGAAATCGCAATCCTTCCCCTTTATTGGTCTTTCCCCGGGAAGCGAAGGGAAGGGAACGATTCTCGAGGGGAATGAGGGGAAAGGAGCTTGAGAAAGAGAAGGGAAGGATGGGGAAGGGGGAAAGGATGCTTGGGGAAGGGAAGGGAAGAGGGACAGACAAAACGTGGGGAATGTTCTCTTTTGGAAGCCTGATTCCGAACGCCCACGCGTTTTACATTTAAAAAAAAAATGGGTGTTTTTTTCTGAGAAGTCTCGTCTATTTTTCTTTATAAAATTGAATTTTTATTTTAACAATAAATATTTTCGCAAATAAATTGTCATCATCAGTGCTATAATACAGTACTAGAATGTTGTGCAAAAATTTTCCAAACAATGAAATAATCTGTTCTAGAAAGAAATGTGATACAGTACAGTAATACAATGTACATACAGTATACAGTGTACAATGTATTTTTGAGTTTTTTACAAAGTGGGCACCTAAGAACGTTGTACCAGGCAGGGGGTCGGCAGAGTTTGCTCTGCTCTGCTCTGCTCTGCTCTGCTTTTTTTATGAGCGCAGAGCAAACGTTTTGAAAAATCAGGATAAAGCAGAGGCAGAGCAAACGATTTGAAAAATCAGGGTAGAGCAGAGCAAACGTTTTGAAAAATCAAGGTAGAGCAAAGCAGAGCAGAGCAAACGTTTTGAAAAAATCAGTGTAGAGCAGAGCAAGAGCAAACGTTTTGAATCAAAATTTTAAGAGCAAGCAGACCCAAATATAAGAAAATTCTACTTTGAGATTGCGTTTATTGGTCGTTTTTCGATATGACAAATAACAAGGGGATGCCCAAATTGCCGAAAATTTTGTTTCAAAACCACATCCTGGAGGTCCTGGAAGCTAATTTTTTCCACCGTGAGGTTGTGGCGTACTGATCCTGACATTTAATTGAGACACGGCGGGTAGTGGCGAGAGTATGAAAAAAGTTTTGAAATTGCAAAACATGAATTTTTTCGAAGTATTTCTGGAAATTGGTTACAAAAAATTTCGAAAATAAATTTTTGCGGGCGTTTTAGCCAATTTAAAAAATAAAAAATTATCGAACGCCGATAAGGAGATATTATATTTTGATTTAATTTTGTCGAAAAATGAGCCCAAAATCGGCCGAAGGCCGATAAGGGAAATATTATTATTTTGAATTGATTTTGTTAAAAAATGAGCCCCAAATCGGCCGAAGGCCGATAAAGGGGCAAATTATATTTGAATTGAATTTTGTTGAAAAATGAGCTCAAATCGGCCAAGGAGATATCATATTTTGAAATTATTTTTTCTGAAAAATGAGCCCCAAATCGGCCAAAGGCCGATAAAAGAGGAATTATGTTTTAATTTATTTTTGTTGAAAAATGAGCCTCAAATCGTTCGAAGGCCGATAAAGGGAGATATTATATTTTGAATTTAATTTTGTCGAAAATGAGCCCCGAATTGGCCGAAGGCCGATAAAGGGAGATATTATATTTTAATTTATTCTCTGTTGAAAATGAGCCTCAAATTGGCCGAAGTCCGATAAAGGGAGATATTATATTTTGAATTATTTTGTCGAAGAATGAGCCCAAAATCGGCCGAAGGCCGATAAAGGAAGATATTATATTTTGAATTGAATTTTGTTGAAAAATGAGCCTCAAATCGGCCGAAGACCGATAAAGGGAAATATTATATTTTGAATTTAATTTTGTCGAAAAATGAGCCAAAAATCGGCCGAAGGCCGATAAAGGAAGATATTGTATTTCGAATTGAATTTTGTTGAAAAATGAGCCCAAAATCGGCCAAAGGCCGATAAAGGAAGATATTATATTTTAATTTATTTTTGTTGAAAAATGAGTTTCAAATCGGCGGAAGGCCGATAAAGGGAGATATTATATTTTGAATTTAATTTTGTCGAAAAATGAGCCAAAATCGGCCGAAGGCCGATAAAGGAAAGATAATATATTTGAATTTAATTTTGTTGAAAAATGAGCCCAAAATCGGCCAAAGGCCGATAAAGGGAGATTATCATAATTTAATTTATTTTTGTTTGAAAAATGAGCCTCAAATCGGCCGAAGGCCGATAAAGGGAGTAATATAGTTAATTTAATTTGTCGAAAAATGAGCCCCAAATCGGCCCGAAGGCGGATAAAGGAAGATATCATATTTTGAAATTCAATTTTGTTGAAAAATGGGCCCCAAATTGACCGAAGGCCGATAAAGGGGCAAATATATTTCAATTTAATTTTTATAATATGAGCCCCAATCGGCCGAAGGCCGATAAAGGGAGATATTATATTTTGAATTTATTTTTTTTTGAAAAATAAGGCCCAAATCGGCCGAAGGCCGGAAAAGGGCAAATTATTTTTTAATTTAATTTTTTCGAAAAATGAGTTTCAAATCGGCCATTTTTTTCGAAATTTGATTCGGCTTCTTTTGAGTGCCATGTCAACTTTTCTTTTTCATTGTTTAATTTTGACAAAATAAAGAAAACAGAAAAAAAATGGAAAAATGCTTCAAAATAATTTTTTTCGTAATTTCAAACACTTTAAGGATTTTTGTGTTATTTTTAAGTCGGAAGCGTCAAAAGAAAACAAATGAGCGCACTTTAAATTTAAATCATAAATTAGTCAATAATTTTTGTTTACGTTTTTTGGCTGCCAAAAGCAAATTCCGATGAAAAAAGCTTTTGCATATGTGTGAGGCTTCTCTGGAGCCTGAAACAAAAAAAAATAAAAAATGGTGTAAATTTGCAGAGAAAATTCATTCTGAGTGTTTTTTTGGAAACTTAGGTAATTTTTTCGGAAAGTTTGCATTATACAGTGGAATGAGCAAACTAAGATTTGTAGTTGGCATTTTTCATTTCGATGACTGAATTTTTTTAGCGGTCCAATAAACTGACGATTTTTGCCCGTTTTTCATGATTTTGGCTTTAAAATCTATCTCTTCCGAGGTTAGTTTCAAAATTTTATTTTAAATTACATCTTGTGGCATTTTGAAGAGTTGTTGAAGAGTTGATTATTTTGATCATTTGGTTCTGATTCACTTAATTATAACCCGTATCAATTTGGAGCATTTTAAATGCCTCTAAGGCCGTATCAAATCAGAGCTAAAAAAATTACATAAATATAATATCTCCTCTTTATCGGCCTTCGGCTGATTTTGGGCTCACTTTTCAACAAATTAAATTTCAAAATATAATATCTCCCTTTTCGGCCTCGGCCGATTGGGACTCATTTTTCAAAAAATTAATTAGAATAAAAATTTCTTCCTTTATCGGCCTTCGGCCGATTTGGGGCTCATTTTTCAACAAATATAATTAAAATACAATTTTTCTCCTTTATCGGCCTTCGGCCGATTTTGGTCTCATTTTTCAACAAAATTAAAATATAATTATCTCCTTTATCGGCCTTCGGCCGATTAGGGGCTCATTTTTCAACAAAATTAATTTAAATATAATTTTCTCCTTATTGGTCTTGCTGCCGATTTGGGGCTCATTTTTCAACAAAATTAAATTTCAAATATAATATCTCCCTTTATCGGCTTCGGCCGATTAGGGCTCATTTTTCACAAAAAAGATGTTTTTAGTAGATGCTAAAAATCGAGGCTCGATCGCAGGATTATTTTAGGCAAAATTCTCCAAAATGGGCTACAGAATTATTCCTACTAAAACCCCTTCATTAGTTAAACCCCTTCATACCTAAATCCTTGTATTAATAAGATTCCTTAACCCCCTTAATACCTCAGACGTTATTGGTAATACCCCTTTAATTAATTGCACGCTTTTAGTACTGTATTATAGCACTGATGATGACAATTTATTTGGCGAAATATATATGTTAAAATAAAAATTTAATTTTTATAAAAAAAATTAAAAAACAACATTTATTTATGTCCCCATATTGCCGAAAGTGCCCAATATTGCCCTTTTTAACGCCATACAAATCATACGAATCTAGCTTAAATTTAGCGAAACTGAGGCCAGATTCGCTAATCGACACAAAACTTTTTTTCCTGTTTCTATATCTTATTTATTTCTCACTTTTGAAAATGGAATAAACCGAAACGTTAAAAGTACAATTTTTTTAATTGACAAATTAATATCATACAAATGTGTACGTTATCTTTACAATTTGAGTCATATTATCGCACTTTAAAGCTTTTTATCAATTTTTTTTTATCAATTTTTATTTAATTTGTACTTCGATTATCTCATACTTTAAAATACCGTAATCTATCATCATTTACATCATCTGCGATTCCGGTTGTCATATAGAATGACACTGGGTCCTAAGAGGGTTACGATACGTTTCCCGGAAAATGAACTATAAATTATTTTAGTTGGTATTTCCTTTTATAGTTCACTATCAAATGAAATTTACGTCAACCAATTTGCACAAATCCAACGAAATACCTGTGGCTTGTCGCGGATATACTTTTGATGCTATAAATAGGAAAGGCTTAATTTTTCAGTACTTGGAGAATACGTCAAAAATTTTGTAGCTCAAAGTGACCTATATCATTTTTCCAACCAAGGTGCTTCTCAGTAGTAAATACTTTTTACGAAATTGAGTGTCCAAACTGATTATATTTCGACTTTTATCCAATTATTAGATAACTAAAAATGTCCACACAAATTTAAAAAAATTTCACAAAGAAAAATTGCTCCCAATACTAGTTTTTTATTTTTTGTCAAAAATTATTTGAAATTTATTATTAATTTTTGATAAAAAAATTGGAAACATGGTCAGACCATTTTTTTTAATATTTGTGTTGTCATTTTAAGCTTTAAAAAATGCAATCCGATGAGTCGTTTCTAAAACCCAAAATGTTGTGGACACCCGATTTACTCCTGAGAGACACATTGGTTCGAAAACGAATATGAATAAATAAAATCGGTACCCATTTTTGACTTTCAAAATGTCTTATTTCAAATCGGCATGAGTACAGATGGCTTTCTCGTTTTTTCCACCTTTCAAACAAATTTAAAAAATGGTTTTTCCGCATTTTCTAGAATACAGTTTATCAGAAATACAGCAGGGTCCGGCGGATAGCTGAAAGTTTTTTCGCTCATAACTTCACCTATTAGCCAGATTTCACCTATCCGCCGGACGGCTGGAAGATACGCATCATCATACGCTCTGATTGGTCAATAAAAAACAAGGTCTAGATTTATAATTAGTTAAGGGTAGTCAGAGTGAGAATAAGGCTGATTTTTTGCTCCATTTTTAATCATAAATGCAAAAATGACGGTTTTGAAAACCTCAGAAACTACTTTCAGATTATTGACTTCAGCAGTAATTTGAATTTAGCTTCTAGAATGCATTTATTTGATTTATTCGGCAAAATATATTAAATAAATTTCTACAGCTGAGTTTTTTTAATGGGCCATTTTTTCTCCAGTCGGCTAGACAGCGTTTGACTGGAGAAAAAATGGCCCAAAACAACAAAAGCTAAATTGGGCAATTTTTTTCTCCGGAGAAAAAATGGCCCAATTTTGCTGGAACATTGAAAAATCGTCTAGTAGTAAATGAAATATTATTTTATATAAATAATTATTTTAATCTATTATTAACTGAAAGAAATGAGTGGAAAAACTTTGAAAATTGTCGCGAAGACAATTCAACCAAAAAAAATACAACTTATCTAAAGATGTTCAAACAATACACGGACATATCCCTTTAACACCTTTTGCTTAATCTGGGAGATGTGGGCTAAAAAGCGGCCTCATGCGTGGCTAGGAGGGTCTTAGGAGTGTTAGGATTGGCTCCTCAACCTACATCTCTCAGATAAGCAAAAGGTGTTAAAGGGATTATCTGTAGTTTTTTTGAAAGAAAGAAAGAATTTTATATTAGATTCGTACCATGCGGAAAATTTAAATATTCTGGAAAAATATTAACTTCACTTGATTTGGAGAACGTTGCCGCTTTTGGGGTTGAATTATATCGACCAGACTGGAAATTAAATTGTGTCATTGAATACACCACTACAAAGAAATGGTGTAGACTGTGGTTGTCATGCACTTATAATCGCAGAGAATATTCCAGAAAGATGTCTCAACTTTGATTTTTCAAACGAAAAGAATAAATAGCTATCGTGAAAAAATTGCCATAATGAATTGCTTGGGGAATTTATTTGAACAAAATAGTGTGCAGATTTTTGAGGTAAATCAACTGTACTCATTGGTAGATAAATAGAATAAAACGAAAATTAATTGAATAGTTTTGTCATTCATAAAAATTTTAAAATATGCCTATATTGTGGCTTTCGAAAACGCCTATCTTTTTGCCTAGGAAGTTTTGAAAAGAAAAACCCTATCTTTTGCCTTTCGTCTATCCGCCGGATAGTTTTTCGCTCAATAACCTTCACTAAAATTAGCCGGAATTTCACTACCGCCTTCCACCTATCCGCCGGACCCTGCTGTACCTGAACTTTTTAAAATACAGAAGACTATTGACATTTAAGCTTTCGGGTAAAAAAATCCAAAAAATATTAGGTCAGCTGTCCTAGAAATAAAAAATTCTGTGCTTTTAACTAAATTATTTTTTGTTTATTATTTTTCCAAAAACTTGAAAAATGTGTCCTTTAATCCCTGTTAAATTTATTTTAGTTATTTTTTGTTTATTATTTTAGAATATTTGATATTTGTCAGACCGGAAGTAAATTTTCCGAATTAAAATTGTTTTTTCTTGAACTATCCCCAAAGTAAGGACGATTTGAAATAAGACATTTCAAAAGTGAAAAATTGGTATCGATGTTTTATATTTATCTTGAAGAGATTTCTTTTTAGTCATTCTAAGACGTAGGATTTTTTTTGATTTTGAGATTTAAAAAAAAAACTGTTTGAAGGTGCGAAAAGTGACTTTTAAGTCCGCGGGTTCGCACGGGAGTTAAAATAACGGTATCAGAAATAAAATAAGCTGACTCGACAGCGAAGGGTTTTCTACAGAGGG
>SCLH01000947.1:286429-319863 GCA_004367855.1 Oikopleura vanhoeffeni | reverse complement strand
ATCGCTGCTACCTTCTTAAAATACAGCTGAAAACTTTTTAAAACACGTGACTATTTTGAGGCCGCGCTATTCGCCAAATTTCTAGGACAATTGGCACGCGAGTTGGCCTGAGGAGGCTAATGTTGGCCAATGAGACTACCACTTATTTCTAGGCGTTTCAAACTATTTGACTCATATCGTAATGTAAGACAAAAATATTGAGAATTAGGAAACTGAAGCATTTCAAATTTGAATGAATTCGAGTGAATTTTACTTTATAAACGAGCGCGCTGTAGAAATGTTAGTTCCAATCGGCATTGTCTAAGTTCGAGGGTTAGGCAAATTGGGACTCACGATCTCCTGAGGTTACCATAGGTGACTCAGCGGAAGTAAATTCAAAATATTTCATAACCATGATTGATAGAAAGTCCAATTGGTGCTATAGTAATTAAATAGATTGGGCACTGAATGTGATCTGTCAATTTTTTGGAGTAAAATTTATTTAGTTACATGGATTTCTAATTTACCAGGTTGCTCTTAGTTTGTGGTCTGGAAATAAAATGTGAAAAATCGTTCCAAAAATCGTTTTTAATAGTAAGTAATCGTCATATTTGGAAAGACCAACAATATTAAGGGGGTGGTCTTCGTTAAATGAGGCACATAAAAATTTCCCCGATTTCATTTTTTCGACAAACTTCTCAAATATACGATGTGAACTCCGTCACCAAAACACGGTTTTGTGCCGTTTGTTGAGCTAGCTGATTGATTTAGCAAATCATGATTGCTGGTCGAGAATACCCATTCGGTTTTCGACTTCATTCACTCTTTTTGTCTCAAAATATAAAAGCAGACCTTTATGGTTTTTTGTTAGTTAGCAGGGTTACCCACTGCAACATTCTGTACATGCTTAGGGCACGCCTAGCTGACAGTGGTATCCAGACCATGTGCCGCTGTAGTAGCCATTTATATTTAGACGGGGGGATCACAATTTTATTGTTAAGAGATTTAAATTTTAAAGGAGATTTTTATTTTAAAATTTTTTTTTTCAAGAATTGTGATTTGTAAATTAATGCAGATGATGTTGCATTTAGAGCACGTTAGAGGAGTTATTATTGTTTTTTCATTGATTTAAATTCCCGCCCGATTTTTTTTAACCAAAGTCAACCTTTTTTCGCATTTTGTCAATTTTTAAACTTTGTTTTGTCACAAAAATAAAATTGATCGATGGTATTTTAATCTAAAAAGGTGATGCGTAGCCAGTTAGGACCCGCCAAATTCACTGTTATAATTTTTAAAAAAATTCCGACGCTTTTTTGAAGATAAATTATTGATATTTTTATTTAATGATTCGAGAAAAATAATTTTTTTTTGGAAATCTCTTCAAAAAAATGATAATATTATAAAAAATGGAAGAAACTTTTTGACCAAATAGTTCATAAATTAGGATGGATTGATCACCATAAGAGATAACCCTGAATTAGACGTAGAGAAACTATATATAAGTGATCCAATATGGCTTGTTAAGAAAAAAATTAAGGACAGCTAGAAAGTTAATTCGGCTAACATAAAAGATGAAAATTACGCGCAGTTGCCGTAAAAACCTTTTGAAAAAACGGGTTTATTTACCGTTATAAACTTTAAACCCAAAAAGGCCTTGTACATGTCAGATGATTTAGAGATTCGAGGGACTGTTACCAGTCAAATCCCTACCAAAAACCGGCACCGAAGCCAAAAATTTCACAATGGACACCTAATGATCCAACTTTAAAAATATTTTTAAACCGCCTCGAAAAGTATGCCCGTTTGTGTCCCAAGTATCGGCGCCAGAAAATAATGTTGTGTATTAAATCACAAGATTATAAAAATAAACCAATAATGTACTAATGTTCACCGGAAACATCCCTAAGTGATTCAATTTTTGAGCTCTGAAAAGTATGGCTGTTTTTATTGTTAATCCAAGACGACAAAGAAGTATTTCATAACAAATCAATAAAAGTAAAACGACCAACGCTCAGTTTGCCTTGCAACTCCATTTATTTTCAAATATCTCATCAATTTTTTTGCGCCATTTTATCATGAAAAAAGTTTGACAATTTTCATTTTTTTTTGAAATCTCTAAATTTTCAAAATGTCAAAACTAATTTTGGTGTTGACCTAATTTTGTCCAAATCTTATTTTTTTCCCACGTTTCATTACCAAATCGGCGAGGTCGAGGTCAATAGATTAGTATGACGCGTGATCCCGTAGTTTCGCGTGTTATAGTAATTTTTTTAAATATATAATTAATTTTTGAGCTAGTGGGCTTTTTTCAACTTTTATTGTATTATTAGTTTTCAGTCGTCATATCAAGTTAGCTCGCGTCCTTATTATAAAGGAATGTATCGAACAATTATCGAAACCGACGATTCTACGTATTTTGTACAGCTAAATCGGTCATATAGCTGGGGGCTGTGAACTCCGTCCCAAAACACGGTTTTGTGCCGTTGTTTGTTGAGCAGCTTGATGATTTAGCAATCATTGCTGGGTCGAAAAGCCGACTCGGTTTCGACAATTTTCATTCTCTTCTGTTCCATAGATAATAAAACACCTTTAATGGTTTTTGGTTATTACAGGGTTTACCCAGCACATTCTGTACAGCTTAGGGCAGCCCTAGCTTAACAAGACAGTTGATACTGAATCAAAAAAATTGAAAATGAATTTCTTGATCTGACGGTCTACATTAATGATCAAAACTCTGTACGGAAATTTAGAAAAAAACTCAGTAAATACGGTCATATCTTACTATGAACACAGTGTCATGAGTAAAAAGTACCTTCAAGGCGGAATTCTTACTAACCTACATCGAGAACTTGATGCGAGCAGTTCTATGGAAAACTTTTTTGAAACTCTCGAAGAGCTCAAAGAGGTCTATAGTCGAAATTCCTATCCGGCCGCTTTGATAAATAGTAGAATTAAATTTTTTTTAAAAAACAGTGAAAAACCAGAGAGAAAACCTACGGTTCACACTATTTGCCTGGAATATTCATCACCAAATATATAGAACACAGTATTTGTGAACTAACGAGAAAAATGTCTCAACATATTCCAGAGTTTCGGGTCAACGTTGCTTACCGAAGCATAAAAGTAAGCAAACTTTTTTTCATTTTTAGCAAAACCTGTAACCGACAAATTCGAGAAATGTGACCTTGTATACGAATTTTTATGCCCTTGTGACAAAAATTACATAGGCCAGACTTCTCGAATGCTCATACATAGGATCCGTGAACATCAAATGCCTTCCAGTAATACAAATATCTGTGCTCATATCCTATGCTGTGACGCATACATAAAAAACTCCGAAAAATTTGCTATTGAAAATGCAAAAACCTTTACTAGTCCTCCCAAAGCCAAATTTTCCAATTTCAAGGATAAATTTAAAATTATTATAAGAGGTTTCGGGTACTACAAAGACCGTGAAAGAGCCGAAGCCTTATTTATTAGAACACGTCAACCATCCATTAATGATCAATTTGATCACAAAGCGTTTAAACTATTATTCGTATCTTAAAAAACTAGATCTGCACAAAAAGCTATATTTTCAAAAAAAATTTCCGAAATTTTTGGAAATTCTTAATTCAATAGTAGTTGAAATTAAACTCGCTAAAAACTTCATTCTTTGAAAATGAAAATAAATCGAAACGTTAGAAATTATGTTTTATAATAATTTCATTTTAATGGTTTTTTATGAAAATATGAACAATTACAAAAAAAAATTATATGAAATTAGTTGAAATTTCTTGATTTTTGAAAACACGATTTGGAAAAACAAAAAAAATTGGACAAAAATCTCCTTGGGGATCTGCACGGAGTCTTTAGCTACACATTATGTGGGTTTCGAATGTGTAACTTTTAAACATATATACATGTAGGAGATACATTTTGATTGGGACCCCTAAAATCGGGTCAACATACTGTTTTTCTGATGATTCTGAAGCCGAATCCCGAAATTTTTTCAAAACTTTTTTGAGGTGATCTCAGATCACTGATCTGCTCACGTTCTGTCCGGATAATTTAAGTCATTAATCATTGTTATACCTTGAAAACTGAGGGAGGAGATTCATTTTTTTAAATAATTCCGTCGGTATTGTAAGCTCGTTTCTGATTGGACGAACTATCTGTTACATTCGAATGTTTTTCAGGATACAAGAATTTTTTTTAAATATATCAGAGGGAAGTAATACTTCATCGAATAATTTGTACTTTTTCGGCAATTGGTCATCGAAAACTCTGATTTTCAGCGTTTCAGCGGCTACCACGAAAATATTTTTTGTAAGAAACTCTGGAAAACTGAAAACTTGACCGAATAAATTTATCAAAAACAAATAATATCTCCTTCAAAATTTATCCGATTTTCCTGATTCTTAATTAGTTCTACGCGAAACAAATAGTTCCGTTTTTTGAATCAGCTTGAAAGGGTGGTTGTTCCAACGGGTTTTCTACGTCAAGTCAAATATGCACCAAACGGTTCTGATCAAAAAATCGAAATTTTCAATATTCTTCAGTATTTTCAACTTGAAATTTCATAACATGATTTTCTATCAAGAATCAATGACATTTGTAAACATTGCGAACAGATTTGTAGTCAATAGAAGTTCTAGTCTAGAAGCAGGACTTTAATTTGGAAATCGGATATATTATTTCATGTCGAGATTATCGTAAAATTTGGTTTTCGGTCACAAAAAACCTAACATATATTGTTGTTTCAAAACTGAGTTTTTAATTTTTCCATTTCTTGAAAATATTCAAAATTTTGAAGTATTTCGAAAACATTGCGTGGTATTTCTAAAAAATGCGCGTGTTTTTCGGACAATTGCGCATTTGTACCGAGGATTTAGGTGAGCCTGTGTTAATATACGGAGTTAATTTGCATATTATTTTTTTTTCATAATTTTGAGTAAGTTGACTTTTCTAGAAGAAATTAACCTCAAACGACATCATCCTGAAAGTTTATTTATGGAGAACTCATAAATCAAATTTTTATTTCCGCAGAAAGTGATCTAAAATAAATTTCGTGCGTTTAAAAATCCAGTGAGAAAACGTGAGTTAGAGCGAAGATGATCCATCAACGATAGAGAATATACCAGGTGCATCACTTTTGTAAATTTTTTTATCGCAAACAAATCCAGTAGTATGTTTATCATTACGGCTTCACGTGGGC
This sequence comes from Oikopleura vanhoeffeni, assembly GCA_004367855.1. Lineage (NCBI taxonomy): Eukaryota > Metazoa > Chordata > Appendicularia > Copelata > Oikopleuridae > Oikopleura > Oikopleura vanhoeffeni. The sequence continues at coordinate 314,687 of SCLH01000947.1, read as the reverse complement.
CAAAAAACGTAATTTTACATGTTTCGTTTTGGCTCGAATTGAAAGCTGAGAATAAGTTACGATAGTAAACTGGATAACGGTTCGTGCAATTCAGTTTGCGAATTATATTACTAGTATATAAAAAACGCTGTTTTTATTCAAATCAAGGGAGTGGTTAACTACTCGAGCTCGAATTATGAAAATTATTGAAAATGTTATTAGGGCAGTTTCTATGGAAATTCAGAAACCTCTAAGATTTTCCTCGAAAATTTAAACTCCGATGCGTCCTAACAACGTTATGCCATTTTTAGAAAAAAATTATATTCATTTTTGAGAAAATTGTAAAAAACGGAGCTAACAAATGCTAGAAAATATTTCACAAAAGCCTTGACGGCTAGAGATATCGATAAAGCTCGTCTCTATCCAAAGTGAAAATCTATTTTGCCCATAAAAACATTTCAAAATGTCAGAAATAAGGTTTTACAGGGTTGACCAGTGGTCAATAACAACCCATATGCGGCGTATTCGACTCCTGATTTGACATTTTCTTGGTAAAAGTATACTGAAAACTAAGAGCTCATGAGAAAAACCGAAAATACCTATTTGTAGATCTATCCTTAATCTTACGAAATAGTACATCACATATGGTTTTGACATCTACACCAATAGTCACAGTATGTTTACAAGAAGACCCTTTCAAAACTGCAAAATCTATCTCGTCCTAGACGGTATATCCCCTACTCACACTTTTGTAAATATCCCGGCCCTCCTCTAAAAACACACTATCGTTTCCCAATCGGGCCGGGATATTTACAAAGTGTGAATAAGGGATATCAAATTGAGCTCAAATTTCACAGATCACGTAGGTAGTATGAACTTTACAAACGAGATTTTTTGGATCCGGCGACTGAACAATTCTAGAACGCCAAATAACCGACGATTTTCACATTTCAGACTTCAAAATCTATCTCCCTCGAGATAAATTTGCAAATGGCTCAAATCGTTACAAGTACCGCAAGAACATTTGTAAGAGAAATAGACGATCTTTTTTCTGCAATTTCCAGCTAAACTCGAAATATGAAATTTTTTGGCATCGAAAAAATTCCGAAAAAAAGTGCTTCGATTTTTTTGAAAGTAGCCCCAAAAGAAGCCGATAAAAAAACGATGAAGAAAGTGCTTACGTCAAGACGATATTTTGAAGTTTGAGTGGTCAGATTTAAGCAAACGTTCTTATTTAACATACTTTTTTGTTTTCGACTAGTTTCGAATTATTTATTCATTTTCAAGATATTGTTTCATATTTAACTTCATTTATTTATTATTTAACTTCATTTTAAAAAAAATGCGAAATTCCGAAAAATTTTTTTGATGATTGGGTTCATAGTACACTAAATTATCACCCCGTATCAATTTGAAGCATTTTTAATGCCTCTAAAGGCTTTATTAAATCAGAATCGCATACCCCCTTGAAGTTGGATAAAACATTAAAGAAAAAAATTCCCTCACCCTATTCAGCTATTTATTTCATGTGCAATATTAATCTTGGAAACCAGAATCATGGTTAATATTTTGCGTGGGCAAATCAGCCAAATAGATATAAATTTTCGGGAGAAGCAAAAGACAGTTCTCTAGAGCACAATAATTAACAAACTCGTAAGCTGTCAGATGTCGTGTAAACTTGACTCACCGAGTATCGCCCTGTGGAGGCTCCAATAGTCCGTTTTTTTGTCCAATAAATCCGACTATTGCGCACTTTCGGACCATTTAAAATCACAGGGTCAATCTCAGAAGAACAATTGGGGCACTCTCTATGGCCCATAGACTATGGGGGAGACTGTCTCCCATGTATTAACCATTGGTTTACATCGTAAACTTCACAAACTGAATGAACTTTTCATAAACAAAATAATTTCTAATTGATCCTTGAATAATCTTCAGTTTGAAACTGTTCAAACTTGAGATTCACTGACGCTAAAAGGTTTTTAACGGTTCATTAAATTCAATCTAAAATACGTCTTTTAAACAATTTTTAACCGCCAGTTAAATCCAACAGCCCTAATGAGCTCCTACCGATTCGTGCAGATGAGTCACTTCTACATCAAGTCCCGATTTCACTTTGCAATCAATCTTCAAATTATCTCAAATGATTGACAAATAACGAGCGGTTCATGGCCAGATATGTTTTACCCGAAAAATGCTGAACATTGCATGAATTTTTATAACCTGGAAATATTTAAAGTTGACGCATATTGAGAAAAATTTACTTATTCTGTTATAAAGAGCCGCCTCAAAGGAGCTTTCTTTTTATAATTAGGACCTTTACCAGATGGTTTTGAAAAAATATTTTTCACTTCAAAAACGTAAAATTTTATTTCTCCTTATTCATAAAATTTTCAGCCAGGTGGCCGTCTCAAAAAATTTTCAAAGACAAGAAGTTGAAAATGTCCTTATAACTTTTCTGGGGGTATGAAGTGGGTTGCTGTATAAAAAATTATCGCCTTGATTAGCGCTATCTGAATAAAATATCAAAATCAATTTCTGAGAATTTTTTGCGAGAACCAATCAAGATCCTTGGTCGAAATTTTCAAAAAATTCGAATTTTTCAAAATTTTTCGAAATTTTGAAGATTTTTTTCGAGAAGTGCCCAGTTACGAGTTAGGGACAACCTTGAGCGGCCTTATCATGGATTATTATTTGGTTAATAATTTCCAAATTTAGCGATCCGAATATCCGTATAATCATACTCAAGACAATCACTAAGACAACATTATAATCAAACTCAAGACAATCACTAAGACAACATTAGTGGGATTCGAACACGCGCTATAGTGATAGTACGTTTTTGAGATGGACTTTGGTTGTGTCGTAACCGTTTACATTAGCTTTCGACAACGACTCATTCTATTGAGTATTTATTAAGACCCTAAAATGTCCACACATATACCTTTATTGCCTTCTCCGACAGATTTGGTCCCTCAAAAACACGGGGGGTAAGAAAACGACGCTCCATTTCAAAACGAGTCATCCGATTTAGTTCTTAGATAGCTCAAACTGAGCATAATTATCTAATTAATATAAACATAAAAAAATGTTTTTATTAGGACCAATGATTCTAAGATTACTGAAATTGTTTAATTATTAGTTTTTGTTAAAAAATATAAACAAAGGTCTTAGAAAAAATAGAAAAATGGTCTGATTCGGACCAATTTTTATTTTGTATTATTAACTAGATATTTGTGCACAGTTTGAGCTATCTAAGAACCTAATCGGATGACTCGTTTTTAAATGACGCGTGGTTTTCTTACCCCCCCCCGTGTTTTCGAGAGACCAAATCTGTCGGAGAGGGCAATAAAGGGATATTGAGAGACAAATCAAAGAAAAAAGTTGTTATTATGAAAAACTGTATAAAAAACTTGTTATCTCAAAATTTTTTGATATAAATTGAAAAAATGGTCCGATTCTGACCAATGTTTTTTGTTTAAAAATTTTTCTTAATAGGTGCAATTTTGAGATCTCCTATAACTCAATCAGATGAGTCGTTTCACAAAGCCGAAATGTAAACTGTTTGGACACACTATTTTATATGTGAAATGAAGAAAGACGATAATCTTATCAAAACCGCTTTTTTCTCATTAGTAATACCAATTAACTACCCACCAAAATATATGGAACAAAATTCTAGTCCTATTTTGATAGAAATTACATTAAATTTCAAAAGCACTGTTCAATTTAAAAACATGAGTATTATCGGAAAATCACTTTTGCTCAATTTTCCAAATCAGGACCCACATCTGGAACGTCCTTAAACAACAGGAAAAATGACAATAATTATAGACAACATTTGTCTCCTGCCGAAAGGCTGATTTGGTTTAGATATTCGCACGTCGTGTTTTCTTCATGTTCTTCTGACGGGATGCGCTGTTTTAGACATTTTCAAATTTTTGTTGATTTTTAGTGACCCGATAATAAGAAAATAACTCTCAAAAAGTAGATTCAACATCAGAAATTGAACAGGTTTCATTAGTTTTTGAGCTAGAGAAACTTATTGGTCATCGAAATTCTTATGATCTTTCGCAAAACATCCCCATCGCACGTTATTTTTAAAAATAAACATTTTGTGTTTTTAACATATTGAATCTTTTGAAGACCCCTATATATATTTTATTTAACTTCCAGTTATATTATTTCTGAAATTATACTACCATTGTACTAGTCATTCTAAAGTTCATGATAATTTGTGCCAATTGAAACCAAAAAGTTTTAAATTGCTTTTATTTAATTGCATTTTTTAAGGACAAAATATCAACTGATAAGAAAACTTTTTGGGTCATTTAGATTCATAAAAGAATTATTTCAGAATTATTAGCATGTTATATTGATGAAGAACGCTCAGAGGACATCCACGCCACGATAGATTCTCGAAGGGAAAACGTAAATCTTTAAAGAGGCAGGTTTTGGTTTTGGAATGCTCTCAGGACATCTACGCCATTTTTAAATTTAAGGAACGCTCTTAGGACATATACGCAATGTTCAAATTTTAGGAACGCTCTCAGGACATCTACGCCATTTTCGAATTCTAGGAACGCTCTCAGGACATCTACGCCACTTCGAAAGTTTAGGGACGAGAATTTCTAATCTGATAAGATTTTTACAAATCGATGTTCTCAGATTACTTTTTTGTGTTCAGTGGGTTCATCAAGTGCGAAAACCAATATAAACAAGATTTTTTGGTCCAAATATCTAGGAACAATTCCATAGCCCATTTTGAGAAATTTTGCCTCAAAATAATCTTTCGATGGAGCCTTAATTTTCAGCATCTACTGAAAAACAGCCAAAACTTCCGAAAAAAAATGTGAAAATTCCAAGTTCGGAATCAAATTTCACTTTCGAATAAATTAAAAATTGAAACTTTCCGTACAATTTCAGACGTCATGTGAGCAGTCCAGATTTTAATTTTTTGCTCATTTGCCCTAGAATATATTATTCAGATTTCAAAAGATGGTAAATGTCAAGAAAAATACTATGATAGGGTAATTTGACTCCAAAAATCTGGTAAAGTGGTCATTAAAAATAAGAAAAATAGTCACAAGTGGTGCTAGAGAGCAAATTTGAGAATATCACAGCAGCTTATTTTATTTATTATTGTCAATATAATTTTCGAAAATGGCGTAGATGTCCTGAGAGCGTTCCAAAAATTTGAACATGGCGTAGATGTCCTGAGAGCGTTCCTAAAATTTGAAAATGTCGTAGATGTCATGAGAGCATTCCAAAACCAAAATCTGCCTCTTCAAAGATTTACATTTTCCCTTTGAGAATCTATCGTGGCGTGGATGTCCTTTGAGCGTTCTTTATCGATATACAATCAAATCGAGTGTCGAATAAGGCCAGTTTGATTTGTTTCTGGGGAATATTTAATTTCGGCAGAATAAGATCGGATCGTATCAGTTTTTACGATCCGATTTGATCCAATCTCAATTTTGTTGTCGGTCTGACGAACCCTGATTTGGGAACCATATGGATTTAAGGGCCCTCGGTTGACAAATTGTGACTATTTAATGCATAATAAGTACGCGGGATACTAGCAACCAATCAAAACTTTGAATTGAAGAATAAGCTGATTTCATTGGTCAAATGTGGGGCTGATCAACCAATCAAATGCTTTAATCCATATAATTGTAATTCCTTAATTTAACTCCCGTAGTGTCTTTTGCGCCATCCGTGGCCGCAATGGCCTTTAATCGCAATTTAGGACCCTTAATCATGTATGAAGAAAATTTACAAAGGATTGATACCTATTTGGGTATTGACGTTTGTGCGTTTTTTTTTCGAAAATTTTTACTGTATTACAGTACTTATTTTGCAAAAAAAATTAAATCATCAAAAAAAGCCTTTGACCGAGATCAAAAAAAAATTTAAGACTTTTTCATTACACGATAGCCCCAAATGATCACGTGGCCGTATATTTAAGAAATAAGGTTGGTAAAAGTAGTACTGTTTTTTTCAAAAAATTGCTTAAATCAATTTTTGAAAAAAGTGAAGTGGTTTCTTAAAAGTTTTTATGACTTTTTTTCCATTACACCAAAGTCAAAAAACGATCACGTGACCTTCAATTAGGAAATAAGGTTTTGGTTCAAGTAAACAAATAGTGATCAAATTACGCCGATATGGATTATTTCGTCACGTGATTTTATTCGGACTTTGGTGTAATGTGAAAAAGTCTTAAAAACGTTTGAAGTTGACCTGGAATTTTTTGACGTAATTTGAGTACTTTTTCAAATTACTGTACTATGTTTTTTTCAAAAGTACTCAAATCACGTGGAAGACCCTTAAAACAATCGTAACGAATTTCTAAGACTTATATGCATATGCAACTGTAATACAGTATGGCCTCCGGTTTAAATAGAGCATTTCTAGAAGTCATCACTTCCTAAATACTGATTACAGAAGAATGCGTACGCGAAAGAAAGGAAATTTAAGACTCATTTTACATGAGAATGATGATAAAAACATTAAATTTTTTTGCAGATGCAATACCAAATTGGCGACGGTTAAATATTTTAAATTTGAAAATGTCAAATTAACCCTAAGTTCGTGTTATTTATGCACTTGTTTGTAAGAATCGGCGAAAATGAGAGAATTTTAATTTTCTTCACATTTGATGACTTTTTATTAACTTTTTAACAAATTGTTTTTATAGGACTGTAGAGAATTTTTGAAAAATATGATTATTATTGAAAAAATATATGTTTATAATGAATCTTCGTTTATAATGCTTAATTCAAACGCAACGCCACGGATGGCGCAAAGACACTACGGGTCCAGAGATTGTCGGCCACTACGGGAGTTAATATGAGAATTTTATTTTTGAGGATTTATACAAAAGTTAATCTGATGAAAACTTGTAATATTTATTTAAGATGTTTCATGGATAAGTGAAGAGAAATCAGTGGATATTCTTATCAAATGTAAAACAATATTTTCGGTAACTAAATGCGTGGAACCGATGATATCATGTTATCTTTTTCTGCAATCAGCCAAAATTTTGTGTGTTGTGTTGGCAAATTCATAGAACTCACTCATAATTTTTCTACGTATTTATTTACTTACTTGTATTTAGTTTGTTAATATGGCAATTTGAAATAGGGCTGATACGGGTGAACACATCCCTATTTTTATCTGAATAAACTTTGGGATTTCTGACGTTACTGAGCCGATAACTCTCAAAGACACAAAACACGAAAGTACCACAGAGTAACTGTTGGACATATTTGACCAACATTTCAAAAAATCAGTTAAATTGAAATTATAATAGAAACTTGATCTATGCAAAATAACTGACAAACTAGTAGAAATATTTTTTTTTATATTTTGCGAAAACTATTTTTTAACAACCAAATGAAAGCTCAAAAGGTACTACCTGTCACTCAGAAGGTACCGTTATTAGCGTGGAAGAATTGTGCGTCTCTGATTGGCTATTTTTTCAACATTTTAGGATAAGATGACAAATCGTTTGCGTTAAACGTCGGTGCCTTCTGAGTGGATTGTACCTGAGGTATACTATTGTATATATGAGTCGAATAAATTCTTTCCGCAAAAACGCACTATTTTTAATTTACAGATTGTGAGATTCGATAGATTGATTACATTAATAACAATTTCAGATTATACATCTTACGTGAAATTTTGCGCTGATAACGAATATGGATTTTTTTTCTCAATTTTGAACTTTAAGCTTCATTTTGATCGGTCGAAATTTGAACCAATCAGAATCAAGGATTTCAATGTTCCATGACACCCAGTGTTTGCGTGTGAGTGTATCGGAATACAGGATAAAAACTTCCTTTGTCTCATTTTAAAATTTTGATCAATCAAAATCTACGACTTGGCAATATATGGTTTTTTATTTTAACTCCCGTAGTGTCTTTTGCGCCATCGATGGCGCAATGGCCTTTAATCGCAATTTAGGACCCTTAATCATGTATAAATGAAAATTTACAAAGTGATCGATCGACTATTTGAATAATTGACGTTTGTGCGTTTTTTTTTCGAAAATTTTTACTGTATTACAGTACTTATTTTTTGCAAAAAAAATTTAAATCATCAAGAAAAGCCTTTGAGCGGGACCAAAAAAAAATTCTAAGACTTTTTTCCCATTACACTATAGCCCCAANCTGTAATTTAAGAAACGAGATGAAATTCAGGTAAGGAGAATTATTTGTTCGACTTGTTTTTCTGATTTGATAGATGGCACTTTCCCACGTGATCAAAATTCCCGTCTCTCGTCTCTGGCCACCACACCTAACGCGTCTCTCCTATCCCGAGTACAGTAGAATTATAACTAACCAAATCCCTGAATTGAACGCACAATTGGTTTGTATTTTTACCTAGGCAATTTTGATCTACTGTACTCGGAATAGGATATATGAGTCGAATAAATTGTTTCCGCAAAAACGCACTATTTTTAATTTACAGATTATACATCTTACGTGAAATTTTGCGCTGATAACGAATATGGATTTTTTTCTCAATTTTGAACTTTAAGCTTAATTTTGATCGGTCGAAATTTGAACCAATCAGAATCAAGGATTTCAATGTTCCATGACACCCAGTGTTTGCGTGTGAGTGTATCGGAATAAAGGATAAAAACTTCCTTTGTCTCATTTTAAAATTTTGATCAATCAAAATCTACGACTTGGCAATATATGGTTTTTTATTTTAAGTTAAAAATATGGCAAATTTTTTTTATGTGTAATTTCATAATATAAAAAGCTTGTGGCGATAATAGGAGGAGGCGCTAGAGCGCAAAAATAATTTAAAATTTGAATTACGCCACCTAGTGGCCAAAATTTTGGCATGCTCTTATGAAATTTTTTCTTCGTTATCAAATTATCTGTCGTTTGGTACTAATTTTTGAGTCATTACGACATAAAAAGTATTTACAGTTGATCTGACTTCTGACACGCTAGATTACAGGAAGGAAAAATTATTCCTACAATATGCAGAACACTTTACTTCGACTGTTTTTGTACCGTTCTTTTTACACTGTAAAATTTACAGTCCTTGATGTACATCTTGAGAAACAAAAAGATTTTATTTTCGATTTTGAAAAATCTTATTTTGAAAATATTTGATGTGAGAACTTTTTTGCATCATTTTATGAATCAAATTGCTAGCTTTATGAAGAATTAGGGGCCTCGGTGCATTTTGACAGATTTGCACTTTTTCAATTTTTTTTGTCTTNATGGGAAACTTTTTGCCACTTCGAAATTTTTGGATAAAAAATTTTTCGAACACAAGTTGCCACTTTTCAGCTTACTTTGTATAATCTGAATTTCTTCAGATTGATTATTTTTAGTTTATAAATCATCTTTTCAAAAAACGCGCGTTTGTAAGTTACGTGTCTAAATTACAGTAAAATTTATTTTCTATTTTTTATTAAGTATAAGCTCTAAAATACGGTCCTGTCGATCATTGAAATTTTATCAAGTTTTAATTCATACGATTTTTAAGTCAAAATCGAAAATTTTAAAATGTTTGGAAAAATAAGTTCGAAAAAACGAAATTTTAGCACATCGAAAGAAATATTTTTTTCATGATTAAATGAAAGAAATTTAAAACGGTCGACAGTTGGCTCACCATGGCAAGTCTCGGTGAATAATTTTATTTAATTCTTGACTAGAGGGCTACTTTATTTGCGCAAACTGTATTTTCATTCAAAAAGTATATTCAGAGTATAACAGGAGCGAAGAAACAACGAAAGCATATTTAAATATAGTGAAAGTAAAACATCCCAATATTTAGCTAGGATTCCAAAAATTGTTTAAAATTTTTGAACAAGAATGAGAAAAATTTACAAAATATTTCTAATTATTTTGACCAAAAATCACTAAACCATGTCATATGGTTTTCAAAGAGCAAATAAAAAAATATGTGTTCACCAAGTCGAAAGTAGCCATTTGTAGAGTTTTTTCGTTTGATTGAAACAACTATTGAAAAAAAAATTTGAACGAAAAATAGGCATTTTTTTATTATGTTTGGAAACTTTTTCTAAAATTCTCTAATTTCTCGAATTCGAAAAGTTAAATGGAACTCAAAATTTTCTTAAAAAACCATAATGCAAAAATTCGGTAGTTACAGCAGGTCCGGCGGATAGTGAAGTTTTTTCGCTCAAAACCTTCACCTATTAGCCGATTTCCTATCCGCCGGACGGCTGGGAAGATACGCTCTGATTGGTCAATAAAACAAGGGTTAGATTTTATAATTTAGTTAAGGGAGTCAGAGTGAGAATTAAGGCTGATTTTTTGCTCCATTTTAATCATCGAATGCAAATGGTGACGGTTTTGAAAACCTCAGAAAACTACTTGTACCATGCGGAAAATCAAATTCTGGAATAAATATTTACTTCACTTGATTGGGAGAACGTTGCGCTTTGGGGTTGATATATCGACCAGATCGGAAACTAAATGTTGTCATGAATACACCACTACAAAGAATGGTGTGGACTTGTGGTTGTCATCACTTATAATCGCAGAGAATATTTCCAGAAGATGTTCTCAACTTTGATTTTTAAACGAAAGAAATAAATAGCTATTCGTGAAAATGCCTATGAGTAATTGCTGGGAATTTATTTGACAAAAATTGTGTGCAGATTTTTGAGGCAAATCAACTGTACAGATAAATAGAATAAAAACGACAAATTATTGAATAGTTTTGTATCATAAAAATTCTCAAATATGCCTTATATTTGGCTTTCGAAACGCCTATCTTTTTGCCTAGGAAGTTTTGAAAATAAACCCCTATCTTTTGTTTACGTCTATCCGCCGTCTATCCGCCGGAAAAGTTTTTTTGCTCAAAACCTTCACCTATTAGCCGATTCACCTATCCGCCCTCACCTATCGCCGGACCCTGCTGTACAAAAAGTGCCTTCGTTATGAATCATCACTTTGATGTATTTTGAAGAAATGATCATCCAGTGAAAAGTTTTTCATCAGAGCCCATATCGGTATTCTGTTCAAAATGCACCGAGGCCTTAAAACTGTTAGTTTTTCTATGCTTAATGTACTATCCCCGATATGTTAATTTCGAATCCGATTAACGTAGACGATAGGGATATCAAAATATTTTCCCCTTTTTCGAGTGCACATGTTTTGCTGGGCAGATGTTTGTTCAAATGTTTATTCTATCAGACATTTCTGTCAAAATTTGAGCATTGCAGGTTAGCTCTGAAGGTCAATAGTTAAATCTTCTAGTGGCTTGTGAAGCAGGCTTCCAAAAGAGATAGGGACGATTTGAAATAAGGAATTTAAAAACTCAAAAATGGGTATCAATGTTTTAAGCTATCTTGTAGAGATTATTTTCTGGTCATTTTAAGACCTAGGATTTTTTTCGTTTTTGAAAGTTTTTCGAAAAAAAATGATTTTAAGGTCAAATTTTCATGACGAACTTTAGCCAGCTGTAAAAGTTGCAAATTAGGAGCTAGCGCACTTTTTGTTTCTGCAATCAGAAAAAAACTGATACAGGTTGAATTTTATTTTTTGTCGGTGTTTTACGCATCACTTATTATTACCTTATAAATTAACTATAAAGTACACTATAAATTGAGTGATGCGTGAAACACCGACAAAAAATAAAATTGAACCTGTACAATTACAAGTTTTTTGATTTAGGGCACAATGCCCACCCGGTCGACCACAATGACCGGTCAAAGTTCAAGGTCAATCTCAAGTTTATCGTAAAGACTTGAAAGTATCTTCAGAAGAATCGAAAAGGTCGATTTTCTGATAAACGTATTAGCAACATAGGGTCAATCATGTACTGAAGTCGCTAGAGAGCAAAAACTGGTCAAATAATTGCTCTCTAGCGACTTCAGTACATAACTGACCCAGTGTTGCTAATACGTTCATCAGAAAATCGACCTTTCCGATTCTTTCAGGGATAAAACTTTCATTTATTATTTTTTATAAGGATTGACCAATAGGAAAAGGTGATCCCTATTAGGGATGGGATGAGATCCCCCATTCCCATTTTACCCCCAGAATATCAAAAATATGGTCTGGTGAAGAATTGTACCGCCAGAGGTGTGAAATCAGGCCTTTGATCATATATATGGATCACCCGCCCTTAGAGTACAAATCCTAAATATTTGAAAAATGCGAAATCTGAGCATTTTTTTCTTAATCTGACCAATTGAAATCGGCCTATTTTCACAATCAACGGTTTTGATTGCTAATATCTTGCGTTGTTTGTATCATTCAAATATTTAGGATTTGTACTCTGAGGGCGGGTAATCCATATCAGTCAAGATAATGTCTTATTCATAGTCATTAAAAATCGTCGTCTTCTATACTTTTGGACGTTTTCGATAACGTGTTTTAATGGATTTGAGCTCAGCTTGATGATGTTTTACTTGACACAAATTGGCGTGTTCAATTTAGACACCTTTGGTCCTCAGTGTCAAACCAATTCAGCTCTTTATATCATTATTAGGTGTGAAAATCTTACAATTATCAATTTTATGGGTTATTATTTTTATGAATTTTTTTCGTATTTTTAAAGGCCATCAGTTTTGAGCGTTGGACTCAGCTGTCAGCATTTTATGGAGATAAATAGATAGAAATAACACGTTTTTTATTATCCTTTAATGAGATTAGACGCATTTTGATTAGATTTGTTATATATGTTGTTATATATACCAATACTGTTCAGAAAAAACTGAACATATAAATCATGGTTAAAATATCAAATAACTTAGAAGAGTGTCTGATACACAAAATATGCAGCATATAATATGCTGCATATCCATTTCCCAACCAAAGGGCCTCCTTGTACATTGGTAGTAAATTGGGTGTCCACACCGTTTTAATTTCGGCTTTTGGAAACGACTTATTCGATTAAATTCTAAGATAGCTCAACATGACCACCTAAATTCATGTACAAATCGAAACAACATTTTTTCTATTTTTTTTCAAGAACTTATATTAAATCTCAAATATATTTTTAAAAAGAGAGAAAAATGGTCCGATTTGGACCTATTGTTTTTTGTTGAATATTTTTTAATAATATTGATTCAATATGTGTGATAATTTTGAGCTATTTATGAACTCAATTGGATGAGTCGTTTCCAAAAGCCGAAATGTAAATGTAGTGGACACCCTTTTTACTCAGCGGCACTTTGGTTTGGATAAGGATTATAAGGATATTCTGAGTTTTTATAGGAAATTCTGTTTCAAGGAGTTTATCTCAAAATTAATTAACACAAAAAAGAGTACAAATGTTTCTGAGAAATTGAAAAGTGAAAACTTTGGTGCTAAAGAGCAAAACAGCAAATATTTTGAGTGATCAAGTCGCTAAAATATTTTTGCTTTTCAGCATAACTGGAAATTCGATTTTCAAAGAAACCAGATAAAAATGACATAAACGTAATCATAATTTTGCTTGACAAAAATATTCTAACGTGGATCAAATTTTGTAAATGAACCCTATCTGAGGTATATTTATTGGTTTGTTAGATACGGTATTTATTCTGAGAAAATCTTGAGTTTGCGAAAAATTTATGATGGATTATTTTTAAAATACAAAAGTGAATGTAGAAAAACCTGCTAATCGGATGAAGTCTGACAACGAAAAATTGATGATAATTTACAAAAATCTGACCTGAGTTTACGTCACTATTTTTATAACACATAAAATACTTTTTGCTAAAAACTTGATTAAAAGCAAAAATTTAACACAATTTTTATCAATTGTCTGATGAAGGAACTCAAAGTTTAGGACAGGGGTTGGCAGAATTAGATCAAATTGGACCGATTCATTCAGATTACATCGGGTTCAAACTTTGGACTTTTTTGATCCGATTTGATTCTTTCAAGTGCAAATTTGAGACTTTTTTGAGCCGATCAGTGAGTAAATCGAATCAAATCAGGTGACCCCAAAATTCTGAATTATTTATAATTTTAATGTTATCAATGATAACTTATTATTTTAGATTTTGATCGAAATTTTTCAAGAAAGTATACTTAATTTATTTTAAATAGTCAACTCAGTTTTTGATACTCAATTGTACAGCCTGAGTTTTTTTTAATTGTCAGCTTTTTTTTCGTCCGGTTGGGTAGACAGGAGAATTGGAACTTACTGCTGAATTTGGGCTAACGAGATGACTACATTTTGTGTCACGGTGGACTTCTTTTGTCACTTTTTTTTTTCGCTCCCGAAGAACTAAAATACAGTGACAATTTCAAAAAATACATTTGAAGCCAATCAGAACCTCGTTTTCTTCAAATCTCCGTTAAGGGTATCGGTCCCTTAATTTTCTGCAGTTATCATGTCATAAAAAAATGCACCAAATCAATCGTTTATGTTTTGAAAGCACAAAAAAACTAAATAAGAACAAAAAAAATTACGGAAATTTTTGAAATTTTTCGATTTTTTCTGACTATATTTTTTCAAATAAGTAGAAAAATAACGGTTTGTTTCAATTTGACCCTTCACACTTCAAAAATTTCAACTCGGTTTCCAAAAAAATATATGAATTTTTTTCATGTTTTGGTTCCCAGTAATATTACGGGAGTGATTTTTAGGATTGATTTCGGCGTATGTTTCACTTCAGAAAAAATTATTTCGGACAAAAGCATCAAAAATAAATATGTGAGATTAGCCATTTTTAGGAAGCGTTTTGTGCATTGATAATCAGTTAAATTGATTTAATATTGATATCTAGGGGCAGATTATTTTTTCAGATTCGAAAACAGTTGAAAGTGAATTTCTAAATTTGTCACCTTCAAGTATCCATGAAAAATTTAATTATTATAAAAGTGAATGTAGCAATAAAAATTGTCTACCAGTTATTCTTTATTTACCATATTTACTTGAAAATAATAAAAAATGAAACAGGGGGGGTGCGGCGTATAGTTAGAAAGTCGTCGCCAAACCCCGGCTATACGCGTAATCGGGACTATACGGCGTACTTTCAACTATACGCGTACTTCTGGGAAATGTTGCTCTGAGTTGGTCAATTTGTTACAATATCGTAGAGTTAAAATTGCGTTAAAATGATGCTTAGTGTACTTTGATTTCATCAAAAAAATGAAATAAGTTAATTTAAAAAAAAACATGAATTCAAAGAGTTTTCAAACAAAAAAAATAAGAACCACTTTGCTAAAAACTAATCATTTATCAGTCGAAGAGAAATTAAAGGTTCTTGAAGTCCGCCCAAAGAAAGTCTACGAAAAAATCCTGAAGCTACCTTGGTGGATATCATAAACGGCATGTTTTTCTGAAAACTCAGCGGATTATAACAAACACGACCGTTGCAAGAATAAGTTAAATGAAAAAAAAATATATTGCTTCTAAGGAAAGGTAATAACGCCGAAATATCATACTTCAGATTACTATATTAATATCTAGCCACCTTCTAAAACGTCCTGACAGTTACTCAAACGTCTTGACAAAAATTACAATAAATACAGTTCTTAACGTAAGTTTAAACCTTAGAGGCCTATCAGTAATAAGTAGCGTGTTCCACAATGTGGAACTACGAAACGTTAAGTGAACTTTTGTGAAACTTTTGCCTAGGAACGTTTGAAAAAAAGCCCTATCTTTTTCCTATAACTATAGCCGCACGCCAGGACGAATAAATTTATTTTTCAAAGCGTGGGTTTTTGCGTGAGGGCTACGTAGGTTTATCGTCGGGCGGTTCCCAACTATACGCGTATAACAACGCCGCACCCCCCTGTAATCTGCTTTTAATGGGAAAAAAAATAGACATTTTTCATCAAAAATCATGGTTTTTTTATCAAATTTTTTTGACTTATTTATAAATTATTTTTTGATTTATGAGATATAAATCGAAGCGGGAAAAAACTATGAACGTAGGCCAGATACTTGTGCATCGTTTCTGACAATAATGTACTCGTGCAGACAACTGTGTATCACGTGATATGGTCTACCTTGCTTTTCTCACTATATTTTCTTAGAACTAAAAATTAAAATTCTAGAATATTAAATGTCGATGCAAAAGTGATTGCTTTCAACTTTTCTTATAAAAAAATTAACATTCCTACTGCTTTAAGGGGTTCTATAGCAGCCCATATCTTTTGTAGCCGAAAATTATTTTGACCGGATTTTAGAATTTTTTGATCTCCACGTAGATTGTTCAATTAATATAAGCTAAATAAAAATTTGAAAAAATTAACATTCTGGAATTTTTTTCATAAATTTGAAACAAGCTTATTTGACTATATAGGTTCTATAGGCAAAGCCGTATCTTTTGACCTAAAAGAGCTAAAGGGTCTGATTTTATGATTTTTGAAACTCAACGTGGCTTTTTTAGTCATATAAACTCAAAAAAATCGTAAAAAATTACGAAAAGTTTCGGAAAAAATAATTAAAATTTTTTCTGAGTGTCGAAAATCTTTTCTGCTCTAGCGCTCGAACGGTTAAATATTTGGTCATAGTTATAATACCGTTTCCAAAAACATTCAACTTACGAATCTTTTGGTCTTTAAAAAAAAAATGATTGACGAATTGGATGTCAAAAAATAAATTTTAAAAATCGACTCCTGGAAGTTAAAAAAATGAAAATCCTTAAATCAGGCACAACAGTTTGTTAACAATTATTACGAAAAACCTATAGTGCACGGGAAAAATAGTTTGCCATGTAGCATGAAAAAAAATGCAACTTTCCGTGGCCAAAATAGCAAAAAAACAGTCCTTTTCGCCAGCTCTGATACCTTTTTAGTGAGAAAATTAAAAAAAAGAAACAAACAGTTTTTTCCCGCCTTTGAATTTCGCAGATATGTCAAATTTTGAAAACATTTCCCTAAATAGGACGAAAAAAAAGTACAGCTTTTCAAGAATTTTTGCTCCTGGTTAACCTCATTTACGGTGGTTCAACATGCTATCTAAAAATATGATTCAAAACGTCTTCCAGAGATTACGAACTAACTTATCAGAACTGTTTTATCACTTCCTATGTCCTATGCGAGAGAAATAAGCAATTTCAAAAAGTCCATTTTGCCTATAGAACCCCTTAAGCTTTCTGTAAACAACGTTTAAAGTAAGCCACAATTGTGGCGTCTGGTGCCTTGGCGGAATTTTTTTATATGCTCACAAGGTTAAGTGTCTCAGAAAAGTCATCTCGCTTAAATCGGATGAAAAACAATAATTTGGAGCTTTCAAAGGTTAAAAATTTTTCTAAAAGTGTGAAACCTCGACTGTATTCTGTAATGCGTTGACATCTTCCTCAGTCAATTTAAATTTTTTGCGAGGTTGCAACTTGCAACTTTCTGGGAACAATTTTTAGATGATGTTCCCACTCCATTCTCTTTCAATTTATAATGAATTATTAAAATATGATAATATTGAACTCGAATTATTTCGGATCTAGAACGAGTATCAAAGGCAACTACTAAATTGTCACTTTTTTTCGTCCGCAAATTTCATTTTTTTTTCGTCCGCAAATTCTCACCTTTTTTTCGTCTGCATTGTCACTTTTTTTTAATCCGGAATAAAAAATGACAAAAGCCTTTGTTTATTTGTCAACTTTTTTTCGTCCGCAAAAATGGCTGTCTACCCAACGGACGAAAAAAAAGTGACAATTAAAAAAAAATCAGGCTGCTATAAATTCGTGAACAATACTTGCAAAAATTTGTACAGTTATACAGAGGGGGCTATTGGCACTGGAAGTATTTTAGCTAAAAATCGTGAAAGTTCGTAGGTTTTTTCGGCGTTTCGGCAAATTCGATATATCCCTTTATTGCCCTCTCCAAAGATTTGGTCCCTCAAAACACGGGGGGAGAAAACGACGCGTCATTTGAAAACGAGTCATCGCGATTAGTTCTTGATAGCTCAAATGAGCCAATTATCTAATTAATAAAAACATTTAAAACTGTTTTTTAATAGAACCAATGTTTATAGAAACAAAGGTCTGAGAAAAAATAGAAAAGAATGGTCTGATTCGGACCAATTTTTATTTTGTATCATTTACTAGATATTTGTGCACAGTTTGAGCTACCTAAGAACCTAATCGGATGACTCGTTTTCAAATGACGCGTCGTTTTCTCACCCCCCCCGGTGTTTTGAGGGACCAAATCTTTGGGAAAGGCAATAAAGGGATATAGTGAAATACCTTGAATTTCAAAACGAGCCGAAATTATTCTAAAAAATTCTTGATAGTCTTCCATAATTTACTAATTAAAACTTATCTTATAAATCAAAGTTCCTCTAACAATATAAATATCTATTTTAAATTAAAAAAATCTAAATTATGGGCGCTACCAAGGAAGGGAAAACTCATTACCTAAAAATTCTACCAAAAATGGAAATTGTGAGCGGCTTTGCTCAATTATTTTCGAATTAACCGGTCTATAATTATCTGACCATCAAGTAGAAAATAGAACCGTGAGGGTTAAGTAATTGCCCATTGTTACATTCAAGGTCTAAAATTCCCACCAAATTAACCCACAAAAACCGCTTTTAGTAATCCGGTCGTTAAAGAAAATATGATAGTTCATCAAAAAAAAATTCTCGGAAAATTTTATCAAGAAATTCAAATTTAATTTCTAAAATTAAGGACGGCAATTTCTTATTGGCAAATCAACTCGTCAAAAATACACTGTCGAAATAATTGTTCAAACATAATTATCATGTCATCGAAATAATTATACTGTTTCAGAATTAATAGCCTACAGTAAGAGCTAGTGCTAAAGTTGATATATTTTATTTCAATTAAAAAATTGTTTTATTGACATGTTTCGCGTTTTTCGTCTTCAGAATGCAAATAAAATTTTAGAATTTTTAACAAAAAAGTTTTTTTTGGTATAAAGTGAAAACGTGCATTTTTATTAAATAAATCAAAAGTGAGATAAGTAAAATCAAAAAAGGCCCAATATCGCCGAAAGTTTATAGCCAAAAAAATTCGGCATTATTGGGCACTTTTGGCGATATGGTGACAGAAATAAAGTGTTTTGTTCAAAATTGAAAAACGCGTGGGCGTTCGAAATGACGTCATAATTTGAAGAGTTTTTCAATTGTATAAGGAGTTTTATAATAGTTTTAAATTAAGTAAAAAACAAAATGTGTAGAACTGAGTACTCCACCAAACGCAATCAAATAAAAATTCAAAAAAAGTAGATTTCGGAAATTCAATCTTGAAATATGACGTCATTCATGATGACGTCAAAGCAAGTTGTAATGAAAATTTCAAGCGCCCGCGCAATTTCGGCGATATGGGCACTGGAAAGATTTTAGCTTTAAATCGTGGAATTGCGTAGAGGTTTTTTAGCGATATTGTGCCGGCTATATATGCCGGGCCTCCCCCTGTAGTTATTATGTAAATTTACTTACGCGGGTTATCGACCCCGAAAACAACGATTCCAGGCAAAGAAAAAATATTTAAAGCCATCTGAAGGTCAGAAAATCAGTTTTTAAAACCTCATTCTGGGTATAGCCTATCGTCTTTAGGCAATTTAGTGGTCGAATAATTACAGAACAATTAATTTACCACCACATATATGCTAATTTTGATCTTTATCACAAATCTGGCTTCAAGAAGCTCTTGTTCAACCAAAAAATAATTATAATATCACACTAATTGGCAGATAAAGAAAATATTTTTTAATGAGAACCTTCTTTTAGAATGTTCTAATAAAATTTACAAATAATATTAATTAAATAAGTAATTTGACGTCATTTTTCGTATGTCCAAACAAAAAATTCAGAATGAAATAGACAGTGCTGTGAAACCGCCCCATATCTCGAATTTTAATTTTTTTACTGAAGAAGGGATTTTGTGTTATATGTTGGAATTCTGCCGGAAAACGTAAAAAGCTCTTAAATGTCCGTCTATTAATAATTGATCGGATCTTAAAATTACATTATTTTTTTTTGTATTTCCAAAGCCATTTTTCAGTCGTAGGAAACTAAGGGTTTCCTCCCATAGCAATGACGCAATTTTAAATATAAGATGTTGCAAATTTCATGCCTGAAATTATAGTTTGCTTTCAGCATATTTTCAGATTTTACATATATACAGGTACAATACACTTCGCCGGCTTCAGTTTTTTGATGCAAAAAGTTCGTCACCAAAGTGAGGCAGGGGGGAATAATGTGAAAAGTGGCAGCCAATATTAGGCGCGCAAGTTTTCTCGCAATTCCCCGCAAAATCTTTCGCCAGTTAATTTGCTTTTAGAAGCACGTAATTAATGAGGGAGAGAAATAATTTTTCACGCTCGATCTTGAAAGTATAAAGTTTATTGATTGAGGAGAACCATAGTTGTGCTTAGAGTATCCGAATGTCACGCGAATGTGTCTCTAGGGTTCCCAATGATAATTTTATCATAGGTCAACTTACTGGATGCTTAGTGAACCCTATTTGATACGAATTTGATCTAGTTAAAATAAACAGTTTTTTAGTCATCACAAACTTTGTTTGTTTAGAGACCAAACTAGATATAATTAATTCTATTAACACTTTTTCCCTTAATTTTAAACACCTATTCGCTGTTTTTGAACACTGTTTAGATGGTTATAAATAATCGAAAACATGTTCTACCCTAAACAAACTAAAATTCAGCCCAAGTTCAAAGCATGTTTTACAAGGAAAAAATAGCATATGAGATCATCACGAGATTCAAAAAGTTGTCAAGATAAAAATTCTTAAGGTCAGAAAAAATCAGTCAAACAAAAACAGCCGACTTATTCTTGTATCATTTTTTCATAAAAATTCAAGTCATTGCGTTAACGAAGTAATATTTAATTTTATTTTAAGTTTTGATGTAAAAAAAAAATTTTAATTTCAGTTACTACTCAGAAATGAAAAACCGTTTTTGAGCAGCAGCTAAAAAAATAAAAAAAATTTTTTGTCCTGAACGTAATATTTTTTCAAGAGCTACAATTGAAATACAATTAAAACAATGGTTAGCAAAAAAATTTGCCGTTCCACCTTAGTGTACGTGTTAGTATATATGTATAAAAAACCTTGTAGGTCAACTAACAAATTATTGCTGATTCATTCTAGTGAAGTTAATAATCATCGTTCACTCAAAAATCTAAATTACTATTTTTAAGACCCTTATCTAAAATATTAGGTATTCTAACTACCCTTTTCGTAATCTCAGCTACCCCAACAGTGTCCTTGTATTTTTTCCTGTTATCTTTTTTTTATGTCAACAAACGTGGTCCGTTGTCAAAAGGTTCTTCATGTACTAACCACCCCTTAAAAACTGTTCATAAACGGAAAGGAAGATAAAAAGTTACAAAATATACCAAATCTATACTTTACCGCTACAAGATACTTGTCATTTTGATGGAAAAAGACAAATATTTTTAAACAATCAAATGGTTACTTAGTAGGGACCTGATTTGAAATACATGTATTATGTCAGGACCTGAGTCAGGTACTAATTTTTAACTGATCAAGATTTCAACTAATCGTATAAAGACATACTAATTTATTTATCAACGTTTCGATTTATTATCATTCTCAATATTGAATGTTATTTTAGCTGCAGAGTTAACTCGTAAACTGTAGAAATTGATCTGTACCCAGACTCGATTTCCGGCAAGTAGTGACCATTCTTTTAATCGAAACATATAAGCAAAGTTTCATTATCAACATACATTTTTTATAAACTTAAAATAATATTCAGCCAATTTGCTATACAATTAAAAAACAAAAAAAAATTTGAACAAATTAAAAGGCATTTAATGAGAATAAGAAAAAAAAGTTGCAAAAATTACCTCCAGTTACACTTAAAAGTGCAATAATAAGATAAAATTAAACCTTTATTTATATTTGAAACTACCTTTTATTAAACTTCAAATGATTTGCTATCGCTCTGTTTAAAAATAATTATATGTTTAACACAGAATTCTCTAGTAAAATGACTCTTAAATTGTTGTGAGATATTTTATTTCATGTTCAAGGTCAAGGTCAGTTTCAAATTCATCGTATAAACTTGAAAGTACCACCAAAATAATCGGAATGGTCGACTTTTACATGAAAATATTAGCAACTATGAGTCAATTATGTACTAAAAGGTCATTAAAGATCAAAAATGGTCACATTTCACAGGGGGGTTTTTGCTCTCTGGCGCCTTTTCAGTACATAATTAACCCATAGTTGCTAATAAATTCATGAGAAAGTCGACCCTTCCGATTATTGTGAGGGTACTAACAACTCTCTTGAAATTGAAGGTAATTTTATATACGATACACCATATACGGTAATTTGAAAAAGTACTCAATTACGTCAAAAGCATCTGTTGATGAACTTCAAACGTTTTTAAGACTTTTTTCTCATTACACCAAAGTCCGAATAAAATCACGTGACGAAATAATTCAAAAATAAGGTTTGAAATATGTCATAAATAAATTCTTATTTCTTGAAAATAAGATCACGTGACCTTTTTGGAAAATATCATTATGTTCAAAACTCTAAAATTAGGTGTTTATTAGCCAACGAATTTTTTCGGCGTAATTTGAGTACTATTTGTGTACTTGAACTAAAACCTTATTTCTTAATTTGAAGGTCACGTGATCGTTTTTTTGACTTTGGTGTAATAAGAAAAAAGTCTTAAAAACCTCTAAAGAATTTAATTTTAATATATTTACGACGTTTCGCTTTATTGCACTATCAAGTTGTTTAAAAATACAGTGAATAAAACTCGCAAAGTCTGNGACAATTTTCTAGATTCTCACCAAATCTCAAAACTTTCCGATATAAGCTCTAGGATCCTTGTTTCTTTGAAAAAAGCTGAGGGACTCGTCTTTAACCGCGGTTGACCAGATGGTTGGTGAGAGTGGTACTAAACTGTCAAATGGAGTCGTGAGATCAAAGATAGATCTTTCTAATGTATGTTTCAAAAATGTCCAGTCTGAATTTGTCTAACCGTACGAACCCTCTGAAATCCCAAAAATCACTAACACCACCCCCTTAATAGTGCTGGAAATGTATTAAAACATAACGGATTATCTTTTCAAAGCCATGTGCAGAAATTATTATTCGATAAAATCTTAATATTTTGTGTTTGAGTCCCGTCGGTACTATTATTGAAGTCATTTACCACACTCCCAACTTTTTGTGTTTGCTAAGGTGAACAAAGTAGAACTTATTAGTGGTAGCCCAAAGTGGCCCATCCCAAATTCTCATATTAGAGAAATATTAATGAAAATATCCTTTAAATGGCAATTCTCTGTAAAAAACTGGCTAGAAAAAGTATATTTTATAGCCTGCATCCCGTTTATTGAAGGAAATTAGGCTTTTTATTATTTGTTATGTGATTAACACGCTACTTTTCATTATATATCAGTGCGCGCAGTATCTGTGATAAAAAGAAATGAACACAAATTCACACAAATTCCATACCAACATTCGTAAGCATTTTATTCGCTTAATATTTTCGCTTTAATAAAAATCATTTTTCATAATGTATAAGAGAGATTTAAAATGTTTACGAAATTATTCTTTTTTTCATTTTTACGAACCACCTAAACGTAAACTCATTATCTCTTGCCCAAAATTTGGTCGGCTGTTATGTTTCCGAGTTATTTTGAAAGTTTCAACTAATTTGTATAACACCTGCTCGAGTTTTTTGCTGCTGGGGAAAAATTGTGCATTTTCAAACTCATTTTCGTAATACGCTTTACGAATTTGTTACTAATTTAAAAATAATTTTTGAATTTTAAAAATTATAAAAAGTGTTTACAAAACAATATTTATTACATTTTTACGTTTGATCATTTTAATCACAAGTTACAGACTTTTTAAAAGTGGTTAAAAGCAATTACAACAATTTACATTCAAAACCCCCTTAAGTAATACAAATAAAAACTTAATTTGACATTTTTAAATTTGTAGTATTAAACCGCTAACACTTTCTTCTGCTGAGTTTAATAAACAATCTAATGTTTTCATCAAAATTTTCTCGAAAAAAGAAAAGAAAGAAGATAAAAACAACTACTATTGATGATAATTTGAGGAGTGAGCCTCAGATGCGTCATGATGCGTCATGAGTCATGAATTAAATTTGTACATCAGTTCTGGATCTCTGAAACTTACCAGAAGTGGAATGATATGCATTATAATGAAATCGTACTTGAGCTCAAGCCTTTCAAACTATTTGATTCATGAAGTAGTTTGACTACTTTTAAGAAAAAAAGTTATTTTATGTCAATGGCTATAACTCGTTTATACGGTCACTTGATCATTTTGGGGCTAAACTGCAATGGAATAAAAGTCTTAGAAATTCGTGACGATTCTTTTAAGAGGTCTGTCACGTGATTTGAGTACTTTTTGAAAAAAACAGTACCGATATACAGTAATTTAAAAAAAGTACTCAAATTACGTCAAACAAATTCCAGGGTCAACTTCAAACGTTTTTAAGACTTTTTTCTCATTACGGCTCTGTCCAAATAAAATCACGTGACGAAATAATTCAAAAATAAGGTTTGGAATATGTCATATATTAATCCTTATTTCTTGAAAAATTAGATCACGCGACCTTTTTGGAAAATACGTTCAAAACTCTAAAATTTGGTGTTTATTAGCCCACAGACTTTGGTGTAATGGAAAAAAAGTCTTAAAAACTTCTAAAGAACCTCTTCACTTTTTTCAAAAAGTGTTACTAATTTTTGAAAAAAAAAGTACTATTTTGGTCAACCTTATTTCTTGAATATACGGTCACGTGATCATTTTTGGGCTTTGGTGTAATAGAAAATTTTTTTTCGATTTTGTTTCTGCTCACGATCAAGGGTTTTATTTGATGATTCCAAAATTTTTGCAAAAAATAAGTACTGTAATACAGTAAAAATTTTCAAAAAAAAACCCCACAAACGTCATTTTGTCTGAAAGTTAATCGATACCTTTATAAATGATCTTGTCATAAATGTTTAAGCGTCGTAAAATGCGATTAAATGGTGAATGGTCACTACTTGCCGAGTCTACGAGTTAATTTTTTATAAGGTTCTTCGAAACCCTTTAATTTTGGAATTGTTGAAAATGTTCGAAGTTATTTGACTATTGACAAGGAAAACCCAGCTAAATCAAAGATATTTTTAATACTCGCAAAAACTTTTAATGAAATTTGAGATAACGTTGAAAATTTTCAAGTACAATCAACTACAGTATGTAGTTCCCAAATCGAGCGTTAAAATTTATATCTTCCCATCATTACTCACGTGCTTCTAGAATCAATTTAATTGGATTAAATATTTTGCAAAGCATTTGCTAGAGAATTTGCGCGTCTCTGATTGGCTTTCGCTTTCACGTTATTCTTCCGCCCCTATTCTAGATGACGAATATTTTGCATCAAATATAGGGTGCCCTCGGAGTGTACGGTATTAATCACAATGACTGTGAATTGAAGAATAGTTGTTTCCAGATAATAAAAATAATTATCATTTTAAATTTTAATATCATTAAAGATACTGTGTAATACATACAGTAGATACAGAGATACTGTAATACATACATGTTATATACAGTAAATCATATACAGTATATGATATACTCAAATATTTGTTTCGCCTAAAATTAGTATCATATTCGATATCTTCACAAAAATGTATCCGTATTTACCTTATAAACTTTTATTACGATAAGTACCTGATTAAGGAGCTTGAAATAAAGATGAATATTGTGGGTTCAACCCAGTTGCATAGAAGCCAGTTGCACTAAGAAATTCAGTTGTAGACAAATATTTCGGAAGGATTCGTAGTCTAAAATTAAAACTTTTAGATTCATGCTTTTTTAACATGTACAGTGGATAATGTTCACTACGGATGCAAATAAACGCAATATTTAATTCTATAAAAATTTAATTTTTTGAAGACAAAGTTGTCCAGGGATCGAGAGACTCTGCTCTAGTCTGCTCTATTTCACTCTTTCAGGTCAATTTTAGTGCAGATTTAGTGATATTTGTCAAGTCAAACCCCTAGGCAACTCTTATGGGAGTGAAGCTAAGTCCGAATTTGGCATCAGATAAGAGCAAAATAGCTCGAAAACTGTTTTAGACCAGAGCAGAGCAAACGATTTCAGAAAATTTGCCGACCCCAGCTTACGTCAACCCGATATTTTGAAGTTTTATTGGTCAAATAAAAAAAACGTTATTTTTTAACTTAATTTTGAAAAAAAATACTTGGAAAAAATCGAACAACCCCAAAAATTTATAATTATGTAACAGTTATTATTTGAGTCGTTTTCGCTTTTATAACGTAAACGATTGATTTTGTGCATTTTTATGACATGATAAGTGCAGAACATGTAGCAACCACCGGCGCGATGAATGATAATAGTGCCGATTGACACAGACTGAGTACTGGGGGTAATTTCTTTCGTATGAAATTTAAACCGTATTGGTAATCTACCATTGCCTCGTTCAAACTCAATTTTAGATTAAGGATCTAGTAAAGATCCGGCAGATTTGGGTAAATGAGGTTTTTCATCGCGCATGACGAGTTAAATTCGTGGAATACAAGGATGAAAAACCAGCTCAAAC
This sequence comes from Oikopleura vanhoeffeni, assembly GCA_004367855.1. NCBI lineage: Eukaryota > Metazoa > Chordata > Appendicularia > Copelata > Oikopleuridae > Oikopleura > Oikopleura vanhoeffeni. Next base: position 288,216 of record SCLH01000947.1, on the reverse strand, counting down.
TCTAGGTTTTTTATGCTGGACTCTAGTGTCATATATCGAAGATAATACTTGTGCGTTATTCTCAACTTGTTTTCGAGACTCTCGCCTATTTAGATGGGAGTAATTAATTTCAGTAATCTCAGAAAAAATGAAAAAATGGTCCGATTCGGACCAATTCTTTTTTATGTTATTATTAACTAGATATTTGTGCTCAGTTTAAACTATCTAAAAACTTAATCAGATGAGTCGGTTTCAAAAGCCGAATAATATAAAAATTTTGGGTAAAAAGTAGCATAAAAGCCCCAGCAAGAACCATAATAGATATAAACTAATTTTATAGTTAGAAAAATACCTAATTACTAATTATGCTTAGCTAAGTATTATCTACTTTTCATCAGAAACAAACATAAAAATAAAATTCGATAATTTGTAACAATTAACCAATGACATCACAATAGTTTTGCATGAAAACGCAATAATTTAATCAATGTATAAAACATCAATTTTGAATTATAGTCCAGGGTACGTGTTCCATCACTATAAAATTTATCGTCGAAAATTGAATTATTTTGAACAAATCGTACAATAGCAATTTTATTTCATGTGGACTGAAAACAGCATAATCTAATTTCAGCCGACATTCACACCCAATAAACCAAAGACAAGAAACCTGGGAAAAGTCTCGAAGACGTTTTGTTGCGGGGTTTTAAGAAATAAATTTAATTTAATGTTTTGAAAAAACTAAAGACCTAATTTATGTTATCACTGACGTGAAAATTTGCACCATGCCTACTGGTATCACACTAAGCTGGAGTGATAACAGTCGATTTCGGTCATTATCGCTTATAGAGAACCGAAATTAGTCTTTTGGTAATTTTAGAAATAATAAAAATTAAAGTTTCACTCTCACGAGAAAGTGGAAAATACGGTATTTGACATGCCACAAAGATTAATGATTGATCAATTTGGATAGTTTTTTAATTCGATCGTTCATCTTCGGATCATTGCGGAACAAGTGCATATGCGTTCGAAGTTACTGACATGACTAATCTGGGAAACCGTTTTTGAGAGTTTTCGATTGCACCTAACTATCCATTTGACTTGAAAATGCCACTGATTGGCTGATTTGCCTACGCTTTTTGCCCAAAAACAACATTCTCCAAGATTAGGGTTTCACACTTTCGAATTATTGAGGCCTGACCATTGAGCCTCCGTATTTTATATTTTCCGTTTTTAACTGAATTATATTTTTTTGGATATTTTCTATTTATTAAAATGCACAAATTATCATATTAATCCAGGGGAGTTTTTTACGTAATTTAAGAAATACAAATTTAAATTGCAAAGTTTTTGAATTTCAAATCCGGAATAATTTCATAAGGTCAGTGGTGGAAATATATCTACGTTCATTGAGCCAAATATTTATTCGATATTTCAAATACGGGACGACAGCAAGAAACCACAAAAATATGAACAAATCGTCAGTTTTATAGCTAAAATATGTAATTTTCTCCTATTTTATTTATATCTAGAGTCGTTGTGACGGGTCGATAGTTTGTTGACTACAATGCAGTTGATGTGTTATGGCTTTTAAAAAAGGTCGTCGTGTTAATTTTCTTGTCTATTGAGGAGATAAAAATGAGCCAATCATGAGCGTGGGACAAAATAATTATCAGTAATGAGTATCCAGGATGACTCATCCTCCAATTTACCAACCTGAGATATTTAAAGACAATTATTTAAAAACATATGAAAGTTGATCAGATTAATCATTAATTATTTTTTGCGTCAATTCAAACAATTCAAAA